>JBBIGA010000016.1:18760869-18783977 GCA_037576975.1 Alestes dentex | reverse complement strand
GTTTGTGTCAAGTTGTGTGCATGTTATCAGGCCAAATCACCAGGGCATGTAAACTTTTGATCAGTCCCTATAAACAGAGCAGTTAGTAGACGTAGCAGTCCCTCTCCATTATCAAAGGCACTGATCAGACCTCATTGACAGGACCTGGCGCTTCCTGGGCTCATCTCCTCTATGCTATGGTGGGCTTCAAAAACGCTTCTGGAACTGTTTCTGTTTGTGTGTCTGAAGCAGCGCCTCATTCTGGAACTGTTTCTGCTTGTGTGTCTGAAGCAAGACCAAAAAGAACGAGGAGCTGCTTCAGACACACAAACAAAAACAGTTCCAGAACGAGGCGTTGCTTCAGACACACAAACAAACAGTTCTAGAATGAGGCGCTGCTTCAGACACACAAACAAAAACAGTTCCAGAACGAGGCGTTGCTTCAGACACACAAACAGAAACAGTTCCAGAACGAGGCGTTGCTTCAGACACACAAACAGAAACAGTTCTAGAATGAGGCGCTGCTTCAGACACACAAACAGAAACAGTTCCAGAAGCATTTTCAAAGCCCACCATAGCATAGATGAGATGAGCCCAGGAAGCGCCAGGTCCGGTCACTTAGGTCTGATCAGTGCCTTTGATGATGGAGAGGGACTGCCAGGTCTACTAACTACTCTGTTTAAGGGGACATAGCGCAAATAAAACAAACCATGCTAACCAGTAGGCTTGACGGAGAACAGATGCTAAATTCTGGTTTAGGCTGAGTAATTATAGGGAGAGTGAAATGCAGAACAGGTGTTGACAATCAGGCGAGCAGCAGAATCCAAAATGAGAGAGAGAGAAGTGCCAGGCTCCGCAGAAGTGCCAGGCTCCGACAAACAGACTGGCTGAGGGCACGTTACGTGAGACACGCCATGACCCGCCATGTTTAAAGAATGCTGATACAGAATATCCTGTAGTATGTAAAATAACAAATAACTTCAAATCATATGTAAAAAAAAAAAAAGTAATAATAAGTAATAAAAATAATGTTTTGTGCATTTGCATTTAAATGATTATCTTAACCAATATAGCAAAACAATAACTCAAGTAATCTCAGTAATCTTAATAATAAGTTTTGATAATCACACTTTACAATGCTCTGATTAACATCCTTATCTCTTTGGCACTTCCCTCCCAGGGTTCCTTCACAGTCTGGGAGGAAGCACCTGGGACCAAAATCTCGCTGAGAGGTCATCATCGCCATGTCTTCCTCTTCAAGGACTGTGTCATCTTCTGCAAGCTGAAAAGAGACCTGAACACACATTCTGAAGTCTATGTGTTCAAGAACAAGATGAAGGTTGATAAACTAGTTTGGATATTGTCCTGCTAAGCCACATGCCAGCTGCACAATCATTGCACAGTTCTTTTAGTTAAAATATTCTTTTTTTCGTTCAGTCTATTACAGTTAAATTACAGTGTATTTAGGCCAGACTCTTAAAAAAGATCAGACATTAAATTGATTAAATGGACTTTAATTTCTCATGCTTAACACATATACCTGCCATGCAAATTTCTGTAGTTGATGGCTGGTTTTGATCTGCTTATAGCTGAGTGACATTGATCTAAAGGATACAGTGGAAGGGGATGACAGATGCTGGGGTCTGTGGCATGAACATCGTGGCACAATCAGAAAAATAACTCTTCAGGCTCACACTGCGCTCACCCGTCTATCCTGGCTCAAAGACTTCCAGGACCTGCAGCAGCGCAACAGAATTCCAGTATGGAGTGAGTTCACAGTAAACATCCACAAGACACAACTCGGTAGTGCTCAGGCTCCTTCTGGGCTGAGCTGCATTCCTGCATCTGTCAGTCCACAAAGACATGTAGGCATTTTGAGTATATAGATGTCTATCAAAATATTTGCATTTAACATCAACATGTGCACTGGAGGTCAGTGTCACAATTACTAAACCAAATAGTGGACAAAAAAACTGCATGATGTGCTGCTGAGCCAATGAGAATCACAAAAAATGCTAAATATAATTATTAAAGAGAACATATTCTTCATTGGCAAAATACACTCTGGACATTCTTAAACCTTCACTCAAAGGACAAATGCTCTGCTGGGCATTTTTAATTATATTCTAAGAAATGTATTGACTCATTGACAAGTTGCTTTGTGAGAAACTCCGTATGTCTCCATTTATGTATTGTTAGGCCCACCATGCTTTGAAGTGAATCTAACAGACTGTGCAGCTACAATTGGACAGACTGTAAAACTGACCTGCAAAGTCATCGGAACCCCAAAACCAGTGGTAACTTGGTACAAAGGTAAACATACTTTGAAATTTTCAGGGAATGTGGTGAACTAGCTCACAGTGTTATCTCAGGTTGTCTTTCAGATTCTGTATTTAATAGTTTTTAAATACAGTTTTATTTTGACAGATGGCATTATTGTAAAAGATGACCAGCGCCACATTATCTCAGAAGGAAACTCAGGTGCCTGCTATTTGGTCCTAACTTCTATTACTGTGGAAGACAAGGGTCAGTACATGTGTTATGCGGCTAGCACTATGGGAAATGCGAGTACTTTGGCCAAGATCACTGTTGATGGTAAGTACCTAAACACAATAGACCAAAAAAGCTACAGTCCAAATGTATTTCTTTGAAAAAGACCTCTAGTTTCAGAATTTTAAAGTTTTTAGTGGTTGATTTACGGCAAAATTAGCCATTGGCTTAGATATACATAGTGCGTTGGCTATACTCATTAACAGTATAACTGCATGTAAGTTGTTTTAAGCATTGAAGTCATGATGGTTCAGTGTTACACCAAAAGGTACTAGTTTTCCAGAGTGTATGTTTTTCCCATCAAGGTATCAGTTTTATCAAAATAATTGCTGTTTACAGTCCCTCCAAGTTTCAAAGATAAACTTCAGAACACTTTGCTGGTGAAAGGAAGAGATGTACAGTTCCACTGTTCAACAAGATGTGTTCCTGTGCCCACTGTGAGGTAAAGCTGTTCACACATAGAAAGACATACAGTCATTCTCCATATTACCTTTGTGTGGTGGTGGTTAAATAATTCTTTATTTCTAAGGTGGTTTAAGGACAACAAACAGCTGGGAAAGAGCAAGAAATATGAGCTTCACATTGATGAGCAAACAGGGGACCTTATTCTGACTATAAAGAAGGCAAAAGAAGCTGACTTGGGGCAATATGAGTGTGAGGTACCCTTTCTCTCTCTCACACACACACACACACACACACACACACACACACATGCGTAATCTTTTGACTGGTATAAAAGAAATGATCTGTAATTTTCTCAGATTCGTACAGATAGCCCATAGCTCAGACAACAACAAAAACAAAAATAATTTCACAATTATTACTGTCAAACTGAAACACATTTTCACTAGATTAAAGTAATTTGCCCATTTTTACTATTAAACTGTAAAACACAATGCACTGCAGATTCATACTGGATTATCACCCCACAGTTATTAATGCCATACCATAAAGACTACACACACAGCAAATTCATAGTGGATTGAATTCACTCTTTATTCCTTTTATTACTGTCAGACTGTTAAAACTATGGAAATTGCAAATGAGTACTTGGATTGAATCAGGGACCTCCAGTAATCACTTGAATTATCTTTCCCAGATAAAACTAAACCAGTATGGTTTATGTGTGTCTTTTTGTGGTTTAAACAGACATTGTACACTATTAGCTACGACCTCACTCTGTCTCTGTTTTAGTTATTAAATGAGCTGGGGAGTGCCAAGTGCAAAGCGCAGCTGTATTCTGCACCACCCGCTGTGACTGAAGGCCAAAAAGACAAACCACAGACTGCCTCAGCTCCAGGTAGGAGGGTCCACTCCAGACAAGGTAAATGTGGAAAAGACACTCTTTTATGCCGTGAGATTATTTCTCCCTGAAATTCTACAGTCTCAGGAAAGCACGTAGCCTTGGCAGAGCACATACCACAGTCATTTGATGGTTCCACGTCACCTGTATTTCAACCATCAAGTCGTTCCATCCTTTCAATTTCAACAGATATCATTAGACTTTCCTTGTTAACATGATCTCTAACCTGACATACATTCTGTGTTCTGGATGCCACGAACTGAGAAACTAATGTGAGACTTGCAATATATCTGCATTTTAGGATTTGTG
This sequence comes from Alestes dentex, assembly GCA_037576975.1. Taxonomy (NCBI): domain Eukaryota; kingdom Metazoa; phylum Chordata; class Actinopteri; order Characiformes; family Alestidae; genus Alestes; species Alestes dentex. The sequence continues at coordinate 18,779,836 of JBBIGA010000016.1, read as the reverse complement.
GAGCCAAAGAATTTGCCACCATTGTTGACCAACAGTGCAGTTGTGAGCCACGATTTAGTGTTTTGACATGTTTTTCCTTTTAAGACTTTGAACAGCCAATCTTCCTCCGTCAGTGTTCCAGAAAATCCTGAGCGAGGGTTTCAGCTTTGTCATTGTCTTGTAACTGTAATATAATTTAATCTTCAATTACTTATGCTTTAAAAATTAAAATCATTAAAAGACATTAAAGATGTCAAGAAATGAAAAATGCTGTTTCTGCACCAGCACATCAGTCATCTTTTTCCAGGAACCAATTGGCTTGAATTGTTTTAACTACTCTCTGCCTTGGCCCTGCCTAGCATACCTTTGGCAGGTGATGTTCATGAATCTGGAAAGATTGTTTAGTGTTCATGTTGCCAAATGATTGCTCTTGTTTTGGGAACCTTTTCTGTGTTGGAATTTTACATCCAGTTCAGCTTTATAGTTATCTTTGAGGCTCTTTGTTATTTGTTTAGGCTACTATGGTGGTATTTATGCAAATATCTGTTTTTTAAAAAATCACAGTTTTGCTCTGTCAAAGATGACATTTTTCTAGATGGTAGGTAAAGTTCCTAGAATTGACTATCATCCATGACCATCCTACCATCTCCTCATACCCAGACACATCTCTGTGCATCAGAGTAACAGTATGACATTTGGATTATAATGTAAAAGGTGTTAATGTGTTATTCTTGCATGACGCATGTGCTACAGGAATCATTTGCAAAACATTCCACTCAAAAGAGTCTGTGTCTTCACAGTCAGAATGTCACTCATGCCATAAGGGCAGGTCAGTAGTGGCCTTTGAAAACCTTTCAGTCATGTTCATCCACACTTCCTGTTTCAACATCATTCTCTCCATTCCACTTCCTTTTTTTAGTCCCAGAGCAGGAGACTAAAGATCCAATCAGAGCCATCCTCGTGTAAGTGTCCTCACAGAGACAGGGGAGATACCCATACATTTTGCACGCAAACATTTCTCCTCTGTCATCCTCTCTCCCTCTCGCTCTGTCTCTCCTGCTTTTTCACTCCCCATCCCCCCATGAATCCTTTGTCCTTTTGTCCACCTTCTCTTCTCTATCAAAGCTGGTTATGTGCTTGGACCCAAGTGTTGTGGCGAGTCTATATATGTGTCTTTCAAAGCAAATTCACATTCATACAAATACACATGCTGTGTGCAGTCTCACAATTACAAAGGTAAGTGTTTTCTGCTTTTTTGATACATGCAATAATGGAACAAGATGTAATTCTAAATCCTTTGAGACCATTACCGTTGGTCCATTAATAATGAAATTCTGACACAGTCGAGGAAACTAATAGTTTTTTTTTTAAAGCTGATCATTTCAAATTATGCAAAAAGTTTCGTTACAACCACGATGGCATACAAGTTTAGTAGACTGATACCTGTACTGTTTAATCCAATATTAACATACTGATTTGCACATATCTTGTTTTAGATTAAATGTGTAATAAGAATAACTTTTATTCAAGTAACTAAAAAAATGTGAGAATTCAATTCAAGTATCTGAACAGCTGCTAATTGTATCCCGTTTTGGATACAGATCCAGAATCAGAAGGTTGGTCCAGTGCTTTGGTGAAAAACCTATTCCATATGTTATTTCAGTCGGGATCCTCCAAACAGTGAGTACACATTTACCTGATTTTAAAAACAGCGTATCTGTGGACACTGTAAGAAACTGGGTTATTTTGCATTTCCAGTGAGACTCCAGTTGAGAACAATCAGGAAATAAAGGAGAGACAAGAGGACATTCCAGAGGAAGAGACCACAGTGGAGTGCAAGGAGACATCTGTAATCTCAGAGACAGAGCAGGATGAGTACTCAGGTGGATATGACAGAGGACACTTTACATGAGACCTTTTATAATTCATATTTTAATTACAACAGTAATAATAACTTTTCTTTAACAATAACAACATTTCTTTTGTGGCTATGTGTGTGTCGCTCCCCATCCGCTCCACGTGTTTTCAGCCACTTTAAATGTGGTTTTAATGGGGGTAATTCTACACCCCCCCGCCCCAAGCAAGTACCTAGCATTGAGCACAGTTACCATACAGTGCAATTACACTTCACATTTTCTTGCAGAGATGCATCTAGTATTATGTAGAATGTAATGAATTCAACTATATTCAACATATTACAATGAAATACAATACAATTTAAAATAACAAATGTCCATTACACTTGTCTGATATTGCTGAATGAACTGCACCCAGGTTTCTTCATTATTTATGCAGTAACATGAATAATCAGGCATTAGCATTATGCACAAACATGTATAAAACATGAATAATTGGATAAAATGTAAGATGAAAGTTCTGGCCATTGTTTACACTAGGCAGAGGACATTGGTAGATTGAAATGCTGTCTGACACTGGCAGATAACAAACAACTGACGTGCCTTCGTGCCTGTAAAGGTGAAGACCAGTGGGCTACCCAACAACTGCCTCAGGATATTCTATCCCTCTTTTGACAGGGAGGCATGGGAAAGTCGCTAGATGGTCAAAAAGTGGTGCTGGGTTAAGAAGGCCTTAAGCCCATCATGACAGATATTCTTAATAACCTCTATGAAGCAATGAGAATCCTTACCCTGGTATAAGAGGTTATGGGCTTGATCCCAGTTGCTCAAGACTGACTGTTCTAACAGATTTGTAATGCCATTTCAGGTGAAAGTATCAGCCAAATAACCACACACAATTGTATTTCTTCAGATCCTCCCGTGGTACAGGTGGCCATGGAAGACCTTTGTGTGAGACCTGACCAATCTGCAACTTTCTCTGCTGTTATTACTGGGCAGCCTGTCCCTGAGGTCAAGTGGTACAAGGTACAAAGGCTTAGAAATCACATAAACTTTGTTTTAGACCCACACAATTACACTGATTTAGTTTATTTTTCTGGTGTCAAAAAAGTAGTTAGTAGTAAACTGTCTAAAACTGAATGTTTTACTTTGCACATTGACCTGAGGTTGTCGCAGTCTCAAAGTCCTGTGGTCGGTCCTCTTTGTTTTCTGTGGCTGCAGGACAGTGTTGAGCTTTGCTCTGGTGAAAACACTGAGCTGGTCCAGAGAGGTGTTCGCTGCTATCTCACGTTGCTGTGTGTGAATGTAGCTGACTGTGGCACATACACCTGCACAGCCACAAACAGCTCAGGACACGCCTCCTGCCATGCCCAGCTCACAGTGGACACTGGTAAGCTTCTCTGTTCAGACCAAGAGGAGACCAGAAGTCACCTCCACAGCACCAAAAGGCTAATTTCTTGCAGAAGTGTGATTTTCAGAAATATGAATAACGTGATCTACAGTGTGTCCTCCCACCCTAAAGTAGTCCAGTGTTCTGGGACACTGGGAGTGGGAGCCCTAAGCATGTTGTGTTGGTGTTTCTGTGTTTCTTGTGGTACTTCTTACTGTAGTCTGAATTGAAGTATATTGGTTTTGTCTCAGCAAAAGTCTTAATTATGCACTCAGTGTTGGTCTGTCAACATTTCTGGCCAATGTGCTGGGCTGGGAGAAGGAATGGTAACATGAGTTTCAAACAAAATTCATTTCTCATTGGCTTAAAATTTACCCAGAAAGAGACAGAGCAAGATCTGTCTTTGAACTGTACAGCACTGTATTGGCTTCTCTTCTCTGCGTTTCAGCAGTTGCATTATCAACATCATAAATCCAATAGTCTGTTTTTTCACTACAACATGCTCAGTCTGATGTAAATTAGCTTTCGAATGAAAAAAAAGGGGGTGGCACGGTGGTGCAGGGGTTAGTGCTGTTGCCTCACAGCAAGAAGGTCCTGGGTTCGACTCCTGGGTTGGGCGTGTGGAGTTTGCATGTTCTCCCCGTGACCGCGTGGGTTTCCTCCAGGAACTCCTTCCACCGCCAAAAACATTACGTAGTGTGAATGGTTGTGAGTGTGAATGGTTGTCTGTCTCTGTATGTGGCCCTGTGATGTGCTGGCGACTGTTCAAGGTGTACCCCGCCTTTGCCCGTAGCAACTGGGATAGGCTCCTGACCCTGAGTGCGGGATAAAGGGGTAGAAAATGGATGGATGGATGAAAAAAAGGCATACTATTTAGCATGACTATATTCTGTATGTGATGTGTAGGTTGCCAGATTTTGGCAACTCCAGCTTGGGCCTTCACAAGTCCTTACTAGTGCAGGTACAAAACAGTAGTATTGGTGTAATATGTAGCCATTGTGCATTTTCTGCAGAATTGTTCCTTAGAGCAGACTTAAAATAACGACACAGTTTCCTGGAAATTTAAATGGTAAGAGAGACCACAAAGATACAAAGACAGTTTTACAGTGTCCCTTCTAGGTCCAGGGGAGTTTGAAGAGGAGCAGGAAGTGGAGGTGGGAAGAAGGAGGAAGTTACACTCTGTTTACGATGTCCATGAAGAGATTGGGAGGTAAAATCTATAAATTGTTTTAATATATTTATTTTAAAATTGAATAGCAGTAGTAACAGGGAAAAATATTCGAGAGTGTCAAATCTCAGTCAGACAAAGACGAACTTCACACACTGCCTGTACTTAGTAGAGTAAACTACAGGTGACTTACAACAGGAAAGAACATGATAAAACTCAAAACTGGGCTGACAGAGACCTCTGACGGTGAGGAGTGGAATCATCATGTGACAATTATATGTCCTCACTCCATTTAAAAAAGTTTTAATGTAAAATGAAAACATCTCCTGACCTTTACATTATGTCCCAACTTCATGACAAATGGTCCGAAATTAATTGGGAAAATATAACACGTGAAGAAGGTTTTTTGCTTCTCCTGAAAAACTGCTATTTTGTAGATTTTAACATCAAAATATGTATACTTCAGCCTTACAAGATATAATTGCTTATCATACCTTAATCTTGTGTGTTGAGTCACTGAACATGCTGTATATCAATTTCCTACTCTGTGGTGTGTAGAGGAACGTTCGGGGTGGTGAAGCGAGTCACGCACCGGGCGAGTGGAGAGGTTTTTGCTGCTAAGTTCATTCCTCTGAGGAGCAAAACAAGGACAAGGGCCTTCCAGGAGAGGGACCTGCTGTCCCGGCTCGCCCACTGCAGGCTGGCCTGCTTGCTGGATTTCTTCTGTACGCGCCTGACCCTTGTCCTCATTACAGAGATGTAAGGGGTCACCTTAATTTACTTTAACAGTTACAAATAAGAAATAGATTTTAATAAAGAAGGTTTTGTGTGCCAGTTCGTGGAATTTAGTTGATGAGATTACTCAAACCTCAAATTAAAAAAATATCAGATTTTTATAGAGATTCAAGACCAGCTGAATAACATTGTTTAAACTGTGTGTTCATGTGTTTATGTGCTACAGAAGACAATGATTTACTGTTCTTTTTTAGCTTCATATAATTCTGTTAGCGACCTTTTGCGAATTACTTTTTACAGATGCTCCTCTCAAGGATTACTGGATCACTTGCTACTAAAAGGATCAGTCACAGAGAGACAGGTAATAAATAAAAATAAATAGAGTCAATATTAAAACTTTGTATTTAAGAGTCAATAATAAAACTTTTATTGTTATTCACTTGCTGTCACATCACTATTCAGTGGGCCGCTAGAGGCTGCCCTGTCCTACCTTGATTTTGCGCTCACACGTGTACACTGGCTTCTGGGGTAGTGTCATTGTTTATAGCTGTCTGGTGTTTCTGTTTAAGTTATAGTCTGTTCCTATTGTTCTAGTGACATATGTCTTTAGTCTCCCCTGGGTTGTAACTCAGGGTCAGTCCACTGTCTTCTGTCTGGAGTTTACACCCATCTTCTGTGTAGAGTTCTGTTCACCTTGAGTGTGTTGTCTTGCCCCAGCTTCTGTGTTTGGATTACTTTGTGTTTTGGCCCTCATGCCTTATTAAATCTGCACCTGCGCCTTCCTCTCTCCTTGGAGCCTCGGCGACATGATACTTATTTACATTTTTAATTTATGATGTTTGGAATTTCCTGGCATTCTTTGTTTTGTATGATGGGGCTTTATTCATTACTGTGAGTGTTTTATCTCAGCTGGTAGTGTAGTGGTTAGGGCGTTCGCCCTGTGATCAGGATGTCGTGGGTTCAATTCCCAAGACTGCTAAGTTCCTCTGAGGTACCCAGAGCAAGGTACCGTCCCCACACACTGCTCCCCGGGCCCCATGTTCCTGGCTGCCTGCTGCTTCACTTGGTGAATGGGTTTAAATGCGGAGGAAGAATTTCGTGCTGTTCACACTGTGTGCTGTGGTGTGTTCACGTATGACAAAATGGTTCACCTCACTTTCACTTCTCATATAGGTGCAGATGTACGTTCAACAAATTCTGGAGGGCATTGGATATATTCACAGCATGAACATACTACATCTCGACATTAAAGTAGGTCAATATTTTAATTGCCAACGACATTTACCTGTAACGCATCAATACCACAAAGAATGTAGTACAATTATCATGTATCATTATAAATGCTGTTAAATACATGGATATGACAACAGTGTTTTTGCTTGCTGTCCTACAGACAGACAACATACTAATGGTGTCCCCTGAGAGAGAGGAGCTTAAAATCTGTGACTTTGGATTCTGCCAGGAGATTGATCATTCTAGGCACCAGTACAGCCTTTTTGGGACCCCTGAATTTGTGGCCCCTGAAATTGTGCATCAGGAACCAGTGACCACAGCAACAGATATCTGGTGCTTTGGCTTTGCTGTATTTTATTCATTTATGTGGCCTCTTAGGAGGACGCACTGGCGAGTTCACACTATTACATTCTGTTACACAATCCTATTGTAAGAATAATTCAGCCAGTTTGCATTATAGACCATGTAGCTACTGAATAATAAGCTCTGGGATGTAATAAGCCTGGAGTTTTAAGGGGTTAAAAGCGGACTAAGCATTTTTTTGCACAGCTTTGAAATGCAGCAGGCCTGCTGTAATGTTTGTATAATGTTTGTAACCCAGTATTAATGCATAGCTCTTCTGATGGCATTCCTGTTTTGGTGTTTATTTCAGGTCTGTTGGTGTTGTTTCTTACTTATGGTAAGTACAATACAAAGAATATATACCTGGTACAGTTCATAAATATAAGAAAATCTTAATTCAGTGAAACATAATGGCTCATGTAAATTACTAATTTCTTTTTATTTAATTAAAATTATACTCTTGCAACCTCTGAAAAATCTTTGTATTTTGCCATGCCTGTGTTGGATGGCCACTTTAGATTTAGATTTCTATTTGCAAACAGACAGCAAAGCACGTCTGTATGTTAATGGAGATAAGAGTGTCTGCCATAAATACAAATGTGAGGTTGTGATTTACCTGTAGAGGTGTAACTGCATTTGTTTGCTGTGGTTTCGCTTTGACAGTCTGACCGGGCATTGCCCATTTTTTGGGGAAAATGATCGTGCCACCCTAATGAAGGTGGCTGAAGGGGTCCTGTACTGGGATATACCAGAAATCACAAGCAGAAGTGACAAGGCACAACATTTCCTACACAGAGTTTTAGAGCCAGAACCAGAGTAAGATGCAGTTTTGTGCATTTAGTGTCTGTATGTATATATACGTACATATATATTTATGTGTGTGTTTGTATATGTAGTGCATCTCTGAAGGATAAAACACTTTCTTTTCCCCCCAGAATGAGACTCTCAGCATCAGAAAGTCTGAGTCATGAGTGGTTTCAGGTAAGCTGCAATGTACTGTTAATATCTATTTAAATTAGTGCTTAAATGCAAAGTTTAGTCGCCTAAGGGAGGTCAAGATGTCAAACACCGCCACCACTGCACTCTCCACTTCCCTCGTTGCTTAAGAGTTAAGCAGTTAGCTTTCTTTTCCAAACGTTTTAGCGGTTCAATGATGTTGTAAAAATGGCTCAAAAAAGAGACTGTGACTGGCTTCATGTGACTCAGAAGAAGCAACTGTTAGCGTTCACTTTTCCTGTCACACCTAGTTTAATTGTGTGACAGGCAGACCTAAGTAGCATGTAAGAACTGGCAACGGTTAAACCGAGTGGACAGCTGGGTAAAAACACTCAAACAAGCAAAGTTGATTGTATTGATTGTACTGTGATATGTTTTTATTTAACCTTTTTAGGGGAAGTGTGGAGATGAGCAACCTGACAACATTGACACAAAGAATCTCAAAGCTTTTATTTCTAGACGGAAGTGGCAGGTGAATCTTGTTTACTATTTGTTTTTTAATAAAATGCACCGTTGGTTTAATAACACCTTAAATTGCTCATGTTGATTGCTCTTTTTTTACAGCTTCTTACTTGCCAATATTATTGCCTCTGTCTGCCTTCTCAGGCAGTTAGATCACAGAGGTGCTGCAGAGTCTTCCTTAGTAACTTTGTTATAAACACTGACAGCATTTGCAGATGCACTCCTTTAAAGTTTAGTTACAACCCTAGCATAACACACTTACTTCCCAGGGGTAGTTGCCCCTGTGATCGGAAGGTCATGGGTTTGAGTGCCAGGACTGCCAGTGGCACCACTGAGATACCCTTGAGCAAGGTCCCCACACACTGCTCCCAGGGCACTGCGTCATCGGCTGCCCACGGCTTCCCTTGGCGAATGGGTTAAATGCAAGGAATGCAAATGCAATGAATTTCACATTGTTCACACTGTGTGCTGTGCTGTGATGTGTCTGGCCGATTTGACAGTATGAGTTTTCTGTAGACAAGGAACTGTAAAGAATTTATTATAGGGCAAACATTATGAGAATAGGCATCCTGAATCTAAGGGACAATAGGGCAAATACTGGGTTTAACATCTTAAAATATAGGTTTTTATATCAATATAATATACTAAATAATAACCCTCAGTCCTTATTCCCTGCTGCCGTCCCTTTTTCTTTTTCCTTCATCCTCCACTTTTCTGTATTCCTCTCTCAATTTCTCTTAACTTTTATCTTTACCCCTTTCTCTCCTCCCAGCGCTCTCTAACATGTATTGGATCAGTCCTGACTCTGCGGCCAATCCCAGAGCTTCTGGAGGCTCCTCTGCATGAAGTTTCTATCACAGTCCCTCGAGACCCTCATGAGCCCAGCAGTACCTCCCTCAGCAGTACCTCCTCCTCTGAGTATGACGAGGCTGACGCCTGGGGCTTCTTTCAGCATGACAGTCAGGAGGAAGAGGAGAGCAAGGAAGATGATGATGATGAGGAGGAAAAATTCAAACCATCTACTTGTCTTCCTGAGATAACCTCAGATCTAAAGATAAATGAAGATGATATTATTATGGGACAAGCCAGAGACCACAGAGGCATATTAGTGATTCCCAGCAGAAGAACTCCCAGAGAGAGACCCACGTTCTCCTCACATCAGAACCGGCTGTATTTTACCAGGTATGTCACACATATGAGAAATTTGACTTTGTGAGTGGACACTTGTTTAACATGTAAGGAACTTAACAGACAAAATCCATGCAGTTGAATTACCACCTTCAAAGCATTTTATACCCTCATATAGAGACATTTGTACAACGATACAGTGCTACTTTTATAAAACAGACACTATTTTGTGCAGTGTGGAGCCAAGCAAAAGAGTTCTGGGACATAATGAAGTAGGTCGCAAGGAGAAACATGAAATCAGCCCACACCTGTGCCATGAACGGGACGGAAGCTTGGGCCTTGGAACCCCCATCCCTCGTGGCAGTCTGATCAAGAGCACCTTCTACAACAGCTCCCAGCAGCTTTCTCCTATGTCTGCACGTCACATGATGCTCCGGGACAAATTCCATGGCAAGAAACAGGAAAGAGGGCGCAAGCCACTGCGCTCCAGCCTTTCTGGTCGGCTGAATGAGCCACTCATAGAGTATGTGGAAGACTCTCCAGACATGGAGGCAGGACGAGGCCATAGAAGAGGGTCGGCACATTCAACCATGATGAAATCCAGCTCATTTGATAATGGAGTGAGTCCTGCTCATTTTCAGGTCTGCACCCAGAGGAGGAGCAGGTCACTGGATGAATCCACAAGACGATCACCAGCTCCTCGATCAGGAGATGACGAGGAAGGCATTGACTTAGGTCATGAGGATGAATTTACTGATGAAGGGGAAGACAAAAACCAAGATAAAGAGCCACAACATCCATCTGTAGTCTCACAATGTTCAGTACAGCAAAGAAAGCTGGGAGATGACGAGGGACCTACTGAGATAGGCCATGAGGATGTATTCACTGATGAAGAGAAAGTTGAAACTCCAGAGATCCCAGCAAGAAAGACATTCCAGTGTTCTTCAGTAGGTTCCCCAATATTGATCTCTGAGGTTGTGGCAAAAGTGACCCAACAGACCAACAGGACTACCATGGATGAGCAGCCAGTTGGCACAGTGTCTCACACTGATGACCTTGGGGAGAAGGAGAATGTTGTTGGCTCACAGCAGAGTCTCACTGAGTCTGCTGTCCTTGAGCATGACTCAGAAACTTCTAGCAGGTTGGGCTCCTTTGAAGAACTCTCTCCCAGCCAGCTTCCAATCTCACAAAGACAGCGTCAATATTATGATGGATCAGAAGAACAGCTGGGTGCTCTATCATCTGGAAAGGCTTCAGAGTGTTCTCTTTTACAGGACTCTGATGATGAAGACATGGAGAGGGTTTTGAGGTCCCTCCGCCAAGAGCACCGTCAGACTCTACCAATTCAGCGCACAAACAGCTTGAGAGAAAATGATAAAAGCACAAACAAGAAGCATGTTACGTTGAGGCGAAGCTGCTCCGCACTTCCCGTACATGCTGTGTCAGCAGCCCCAGAAAACAGAGAAGTGCTTCCGAGACATGCATCTGCCCCAGCACTGCAAGCCAAGCCCCCTAGTGGCAAATCAGCTAAAGCTGGGCTCCTAAAGATTTTTCGCAGGCAGTCCTGGACAGGCCACTCCACCAGTCAGAGAGAGGACTCGGGGAAGAAGGACAAAGAGGAGGATACACGCCCACAGCAGAAGACTCCTCTACTCACCATAAGGAAGAAGATTAGGTCTTCAGCTTCAAGCATCACCAAGCTTTTCACCAGGCAGACCAGTAAAGAAGACAAAGAGGAGAAAAGAGGTAGAGCCATGAACTCTTGTAACACTCGAAAACACCTAACTAAAGTCCTTTGACTTTGGAACTTAATGTTAATAAAACGCAACATTAATTAACTAAGAAGTTAAGTATGAATGCAGCGTGCAGTCAGAATCCTGCTAAACATTGTGAAATGTTTCTGCAACATTTTTGTTTTGACATTTGGGTTTTCAGTTTCAGAGTTTTCAGAGAAATGTCGGTATTTATTTAGTACTTCACTATTTATCGGGATGGGTTTTAGATATGATTGTAGTAGTATCTCACTTGAGAGAAATGATCAAAACTGCCACTTGTGCATGTGTGCACAAAAAAAGTTACAGGGTTGTATTTTGAACATGATCTGTGCTGCAAGAAAATTATTGGTTTGAAGGTTTGTTTTACTGAAACCACACAGAGTAGATGTGTTCAAACTGACCATCACTGTATCTAGCAAACCCTGCTTGATTTTATGAAGTGGCTTTGCAGCGCTCAGGACAAGAGATTTTCCAACAGTTACACAGATGTACACCATTCAAGCACATTAATTGCATTAATTAATTACAAAGCGTTGTTTTAATGTGCCTTGGATTTTAGATTCTAAACGTGTATTATATCTGGTCTGTCAGGCCCGATTGTGAAGAATCCTGTTCCACCCGAGAAAGCCAGCGTCACCTCAGACGTTTTGGCAGTTCCCTTTTCAGGAAGTCCTCAGAAAAAATCGAAGCTCTTCTCTCTCAAAGTGCCAAGCTTCAAGAAGAACAAAGGTTTGGAGAGGTCCTAACAGGCCCTTTACATGATAACAAGGACAACATTTTCAAAGCAAGAAAAAAGCAAACAGAGAAGTAGACTGTAGTTTTTTTAAGATAATACTCCAATTATTAGGTTTCAAATAAGCACATTCAGTTATGGTCACTTTCAGAAAAAAAAAATCATTGCAGTAATTCCCCTTCATTGATGTCCTTTATCATATTATCAGAATGTTATGCTCATTGTATCATTTATTTGATGTTTCACTAGAAATGTCCATTAGACCATCTAGACCGGATGTAATCCAGCTGGCTGGTGGTGGAGCTCTGGTGTTTTGGAAACCAGTGTCAGTCCGTGATCCTGTCACTTACTGCATACAACACAGCGTTAATGGTAAGAGATTAATTCAGCTGAGCTCAATTTTGTTTAAATATCACTTTTAACAACTACTATTGTCCCAAAGCAGCTTTCCATAAATTTGAGTCTTGCCCTTTAATGAACAAACTGAGACAGTGGATACTACACTCAAGCCTAATGGCAAATCTCATGTTCCTTACAAATAACAAATATTTGTTAATTTAGACGAATAAAAAAACGTATACAAATGACTTTGTACACATTGTAAAAATGCATGTTACTCAGATATAAAAGCATTAGTAGACACTTCCACTGAGAATTTGCACTGTTAACATTTAGCTGTCACAGCTGTTACAGACACCAGTGCTAAACAAATGTAAGGAGATCCAAATGTAAATTTGTGCTTTAATGGTTTTAATGGTTGTGTTAAAACAGTGTTTCCAACTGTAGGAAGTTAAAAACATTTTAGTAACCTTTTTTGTTTCTCATTAACCATTTCCATCATGCATGGAGATGGAGAGCAGGGATTGTACGCCTTTGTAATACCCCACACCTGCAGTTGTTATTTAATCAGCCATGGAGGTTTAGTGCCAGTAAATGTTCCTGTCACTCATTGGGACTGATGCAGCCTCTTAGATAGAGCTAAAACTCCTTCAGTAACAGGCCCAGTCATTTTGACTTACTACTCCTAGGCAAATTAGTGACATGGAAGGCTGAAATCTTTACAGACATCATTTTGTTGGGTTTGGCGGTCTTTACCAGTAGTTTGATTTGTAATTAGTGACTGCATCCTCCTTGGTGTGCAGGTGGAGAGTGGAGAATGTTGTGTGAGAATGTAACAGATAGCTGCTACGTAGCTAATGCGCTACCTAGAGGACCAGGGTACATGTTCCGCGTGGCTTGCGTCACCAAAACAGGGTCCGGACCTTTCAGTGATCCTTCACCGCCTGCTTTCATGACGGCTCCGTATGAAGGTGAGCAGGTGTGACTTTCTGGCTGGAGTTTGCAGGTAGCCAGTAGCTTCAATGTGTGTTTATGTCTTTTTGTACTGTCACATGCAGGATTTTTGATTGAAAAAATAAGTGCTTGAGACCTAGTTTTATATTATTGGATTTGTGGGTATTCCAGCCTTAAATACCCAGGAGCCACCAGTGAATCCATAATTTTATTCCTCAACAGAGAACTCAGCTTGTTTACATTGTTTTTCATGTATTCACTGAGTAACAAGTCTTGGGACGTAATAAGCGTGTCAAGGTCAGCTTTAACATCTTAAAAAGTCTTGGTGAGCACTAAACAAAGAAGCCATAACTGTTCTGAGTCTACATGACTGTGTCTTTCTTTCCCCAAAGACGCTCACATTCCTCTGATCCTGATGGAATCTGCTGGGTCTAAGATCACTGTGCCAGGAGGACTGGGCTCAGAGAGGTCTTACACCTTCCTCACTGAGATCAATAGGTACTATATCGCTAATTTCACAACACATAGTGTGTGTTTCAGCACATTGGTTATTTATGTTCATTAAGATGAATAGAAATGTTCATTACAATGATGACTAAACAGGTAAAAACACCTTGACTGCCCTAATTTTTTACAATAGTTCACAATTACATCTGTTAGAAAGTCCTTAATAGATATTTTTCTGTGGACTAGGGGTGTTCAGCTCTGGTGCTGATTGGCCTCTCACAATTACAGTTTTGCATTGTCCCTTCTGAAAGACATCTGATTCAAACCAGTTACTAGTTACCAGGAAAATCATCAAACTGTACAGCAGTTGATCAGTTGAGTTGGACAACAGAACCGGACACACCTGCTTGAGAGAATATTGAGAGAATTCCCAACCCTGAGAATCCCCTTTGTTTTCATTTAGATATCATGGTACTTACATACAAGCAAAACAAGAGAAATCTCTAAGGATCATTTATAGAATTCTTGCCATATTCTTTTCTTAGGGGTCGTTTCAGTGTGGTGACGCAGTGTGAGGACAGCAGGAGTTCTCGGCCATTGGCAGCAAAACTGACTCCGTATGAGCCAGAGCAGAGACAGCTGGTGCTGAGGGAGTATCAGGTGCTGCGGAGGTTGAACCACCAGCACGTCGTCCAGCTGCACGCTGCCATCCTCACCCCATCATGCCTAGTGCTTATTGAGGAGCTGTGTTCAGGCCGAGAAATCCTCTACAACCTGGCAGACAAGTGAGAATCAGGAGTGAACTTAACTGTTATCCAGTCAGTATTTAAGAATACACTGAAACACAATAACAGTTCTCCAGGGTGTCAGTGCAGTAACACAAGGCATGGCATGTGTTTACTGGACTATACAGTACAACTGAATAAGACTATATACAGCATTGTGCAAGACACTAAGTGCAGTACTGGTATGTACAATGTGTATAAATGTGTATAAATTATGTACATACTATGTGAAAAGCAGAGCAAACACTTCATACAGTATTCTGTTGTCTGAAATGTAAACATTAATTTTGAATTGTAAACATATGAATTATAGGATTCAGTAATTGGTGATTAGCAATTGCTCCTTTTGAGCATTCTTCCATAGGATCTGTGCACATTTTCACAAAACAGCTGTCTCCTGAGCTTTTTTTTTTTTTTTTTAGATTTTTCTAAAGGGTATTGGGTCTGTCTTGAGACAGATTCACCTTCCTGACAGGTGCAAAAATGACTTTTTGTCCTTGTAGACTTTGTAAAAACCAAATAAATGTTTCTTTTCTCTTTCTTGGTGTTAAATAGACACACAAATGACGTACCAGTCTGTACCTGTTCTCTTCTATGTTTGTTTTGGAAGGTTTATTCATGAGAAACTCGGCAAGATCTCAGTTTCTGAGAGATAGGTTCACTGGTTATGATGCTGATTAGTAAACATAATCCAAAAGCGTGTAATGATTTGTTTTGGTCTTATAGGATGATGACTGAGGACAAAAAAAAAAACAAAAAACGTGTGAACTCTCTCATTATATGTCATGCCTCATAAATTTTAGCACACCTGGCAGGCTGCTTGGGAAAGAGTCTGCTTACTTCCATGTTAGCCTAGACAGGCCTTAACAATGATATTTTGATCTTCAGCAACTGTTTTACTAGTCAATCTACTAGTCAATCTTTGTCCATGTTTATAGATAGGGGTATGTCATACAGTGTCAGAAACCACATAAGCAAGTCTATTTAAGATGACTAAAGAACCCAACCTGGTCTGAGGCAATTCTGTGATGATTTAGGGATGCAGTTTACACAGTGCTAGTTGGTGAGCACGTTTTTTAATGCGTGTGGTAAAGAATTGTTTCTGTGCTATAGGGACGTGTATGCGGAGCTGCATGTGAGTGAGTTGCTGAGGCAGGTCCTGAGTGGGGTGGACTACCTGCACGGCCGCCACATCGTCCACCTGGACCTGCGGTCTGACAATGTGCTGGTGACGGACCGAAGTGTGGTGAAGATCGTGGACCTGGGTTCCGCACAACCCTTCACGCCTGGACAGACCCTCCACATCGAACATATCAAAGAGACAACAGAGAGCAAAGGTGATTCAAAGCTCCTAGATGAAACATACTGTTAGCGCTGGATCGTTTTCCCGAGTTTCAACTCATCAATGTCCTGCTTAAGGACCCTTCTTCTGAACTACGTTGTGGAACTAATTGTAATTTCTTTAATTTATGAAGTATATTTTCTATATGTGTGTTCCTTTTGTCAGTTTACATTGTCCTTCCTAAAGCTCCTGAGATTTTGGATGGGCAAGGTGTTGGACCTGCCACAGATATCTGGGCTCTTGGTGTTCTGGCTTTTATTATGTAAGTAAACAAATATGTTTGTATTTTTTTCATATGGCTCTGGATTATTATGAGGTAAGGATAAAGAAAGAAAACAGACTATAATATAAAAGACAAACTGGTCGTTGCTTTAGTTTTGCACTGGACCTACAAGGATAATGTAGATAAGAAGTAATGCAATTAGCGTGGTGCAAACTGCATGTGTAAATTATCACACTTTTCTGTAACATATCGTCAGATTGACTCGCTTATGTGGTTTGTGACCCTGTATGCCAGTGATTGCCAACTGCTATAGATTACCCTTCCTGAGAAGTGTAATTCCAGCCATATTCTACAGCATGTGCTGTGGCTAATTAACTTCTTCAGAATTGGCTGCATCATTAAGAAAGTGGGAGGGGTTAGCATGTTAGATGCAGGCTGGAGCTAAACACATCAGGAAAGTAGATCTCCAGGAGGAGGGAGAGGGGTTGGTGCTGTAGAAGAAAGTGTTATGTATACACATCCATTTTTTAGATGACAGAAATAAATGAACCATAATTTAAGGGCTTGTTCTTGTTACTATTTTAATAGAGAGGTCTGTAGAACACTACAGCTTCTCTTGGAATTCTTTTGTTTCTGATCTATGTTTCATTCTCCTGTGATGCTTTATCAGGATGAGTGCAGACAGCCCATTCCATGCAGAGCTGAACTGGGAGAGGGATCGTAACATCAGGAAAGGAAAGATCCAGTTTGGGCGCTGCTATCCGGGACTTTCTGAAGGAGCCATTAACTTTCTAAAGAGCACTCTGAACAACAAGGCCTGGTAAACTCTCTCAGAGACTGTTAAAGTTGTGTCACCGGTTCACCAGTTATCCTTCCTTGCACAACTTTTGGTAGGTTTCTATCATTGCATACCAGGAACACCCCACAAGACCTGGTGTTTTGGAGATGTTCCAGCCCAGTCTTCTAGCCACCACAATTTGGCTAGATGTCACTCAGATCCATCCGCTTGCCCATTTTTCCTGCTTCAAACACATACATTTCAAGAGCTGACTATCCACTCGCTGCTTGATATATCCCACCCCTTGATGGGCACCGTTGTAACAAGATAATCAGTGTTTATCACTTCACCTGTCAGTGGGTGATTACCATTGTGGTATGAATTATTCGTACCTTGGACAAGCTCCTCTTGGTTCAGTGAGCCATACACATATGCAAATGTTCAGACGCCCTTGGTCAAATGATATTTTGTTGATGTACATCCTCTTCAGAGAACACATCACTGCACCTTTTAATACACAGTTGCTTATTATTTACTGAATTTCACATATTTTTAAAAAATATATTGAAATATGACCTTAGAAAAACTTGTGGCACATTTTATATTTTTTGTTTTATTTATTTCCAATATACTAAACTTATTATTTAGTATTATAAATAGATTGTGCACAAAAAATTGTGGAGGATGTGTTTACTTCACCAAAAACAAATAATCTGACTGTGGGTTGTATAAACCTGTGACATCAAAAATCATTAATACAAAATGTTAACATGCATTATTAATCATTTTAATTGCTAAACTGATAATTGAAAACTATAACTTGTAAGCATTAATACAGTACAATAGGGGTTTCCTCTGATTTTCTTTAGCGTAATGCAAATAGGCCTAGATAAAGTGATTAAATGATGAATTAATTTGTTATTAACAAATCCAGAGTGTTAAAAATTGTTTTAAATTTAACATGCATGTACTACATACACTATATGGACAAAAATATTGGGACACACTTCTTAATCATTGAATTCAGGTGGCTATTTACTTCCACTGAAGGGAAATCTTAGTGCTTCAGCAGACCAAGACATTCTGGACAACACCATGCTTCCAAATTTGTGGACACAGTTTGGGAAAGAACCTTTTTTTATTCCAGCATGACGGTGCCCCAGTGCACAAAGCAAGCTCCATAAAGACACGGCTGGATGAGTTTGGTGTGGAAGAACTTTACTGGCCCACACAGAGTCCTGACCTCAACCCCATCCAATACCTTTGGATGAACTGGAACGGAGACTGTGAGTCAGGCCTTCTAGTCCAACATCAGTGCCTGAATTCATAAATGCTGTACAGAGTGAATGGGCACAAATTCCCACAGAAACTCCAAAATCTTGTGGAAAGCCTTTCAAGAAGAGTGGAAGCTGTTATAGCCGCAAAGGGGGGACCAACTCCAAATTAAAGTCTATGTATTTGAAAGCAGTGTTATTAAAGACCCTGTTGGTGTAATGGTCAGGCGTCCCACTACTTTTGTCCCTATAGTGGACTACTTACTGACATACTGTTTGTAAGTATGCCAAAGAGAGCCTTTCCCTATATGTGAGTCATATATCTGAAAATATTAATGCATCTGAAAATTTTACTGCAAGGGCATTATACGAGATATTTCTTGTGTTTTTCTCCAGGGGAAGACCGTCTGCTGCTGAATGTCTACAGAATGCATGGATACGAGGAGAACGTGTCCACGCTAAACACAAAGAATCGTTGGTCTGTTTCTCCACAGATAAACTGCAGGCTTTTCTGAGGCAGCGTGAGGTTAAACGCGAAAACGCACGCACCAAAGCCACACTACTGCTGTCCTAACAAACCTGGAGTACAGTGGCAAAAAAAGAGTTCTTAATCATGAGTAACTGTGAACACACTAGCTTGCATGAAGACAAACTAAGCACACTAAGCCAAAAACACCATGTAAGTAGTTTAATAGTACTTTTAAGGCTAGAAATGCAACATAATGCAAAAAAAAGATTTGAAAGTTTGAAGACTCACTGTGTCCTTTTTGGTTTTTAAGTGAGAAGATGCATAAATTTTCACTCAAAGAAGGAGAATAAAAATACATTTTTGTAGGTAGACACTGACAGAGGTCTTTTGCTGTTTTCCTGCTTAATTTAATAGATGTTTTAGATGATGTGTGATTTTATTTAACATTACAGTGCATCATACTTCTCTGTGTAGATGGTTTTCAGGATCTTAGTTGAGCACAACAGCTCCTTAAGAGGCACCAGCAACTCCCTGCAATATACACCAGCGGTCAAAGTTT
>JBBIGA010000016.1:18704217-18726503 GCA_037576975.1 Alestes dentex | reverse complement strand
AAAAAGGAGAGAAAAAAGAGAGAATAATGCCAGAACTATACGCATGAGACATACACACACACACACACACACACACACACACACACACTCACACACATACACACAAATACACTCACACACACATTCACACACACAGACTCACACACACATTCACACACTCACACACATACACACAAATACACACATACACATTCACACACACACAGAAACACATGCACACACACACACACACACACACACACACATGCACACACAGTTCATACCTCTCAGGTTTCATGAATTTGCTATTCTCACAGCCTCAAACTCAGTATTGTAAATCTCATGCATTACAAAAAATTCAGGCTTAAAACGCCGAGCTGAGTTCATCAATTTCACACTGAAAATATGGAAAAGGTAGACTTTAAAATGACAAAATTAAGAAATCAAAACACAACTACAAGTGTTTTAACAAATGCATCATAAACACTGGCACACATAGCAATAGAAAAAAATGGAATTGAAGCATTGAAACATATACAGCGCTATAGTATCCAAATACAATAATATCTTAAAACCTTAATGTATGTGTGTGTGTGTGTTTGTGCGTGTGTGTGTGGGTGTGTGGGTGAGTGGGTGTTGGTGTGTGTGTGAGCATGTGTGTGTTTGTGTGGTGGGGGGAGAGACACATTTCGCAGTGCCATTAATCAACTGACGGTCTTCTTTTTCACTCTTGTTGACTAAAGTGACATTTAACAAATTGCCTTCTGCATGATATGAAATATAGACTATTTATAAGATGGCACAATATGCATTTAATTCACTCAATCTCATTCACTTAACACAACAGTGTTTCCATTTTTCTCAGTCTTATGAAATACAACTGGGATCAGGGATACTGTCACTGCCTTTACTGTTAAATTTCATATTTCTGTCTATGTCTGTGTTGGATTTATTTAGATGTATTACATGCTTTTCAAATCTCCTATGCATTTACCATATACTCAAAGCTTGAGTTGTGTTGGATTTGTGTGCTGTTTGTTTGTTTTTCAAATTTTCATTTGATTTGGTGCATTCTATGCAATCAGTGGTCTGAAAAATCTCAGCAGATAATTCGGTGTGAGGTTGAGAAATAGATAGTAGGTTTAGGATGTGGACTAAGGTTTTGCAACCAGATGATTTGAAATAGCCCACCACTAATAACCAATGTGTTTTCATATTCAGACGAACCGGTTCTTATAATATGTTCACCTGACAGGCAAAAAAAAAAAGCTCCTAAACCATTTATTATCCCTCCACATGGCTGCTATTACGTGAGAAGTGTGTGATGGATCACTTAACTTGCCCAGCTGTCATGGTTCACTTCCTGTGAGGTGATTAAATGGTAGATGGTGGTGGTGGCAATGTTCCCTCACTATTTAATGGCAGGAAAGTGGAAGCACTCGAGTGCGCGTGGAGAGCCGAAGAAAAATTGAGGTCTGTTGCTAGCCGCTAGCCCTAGCTTGGTACTTTATTGCATATGATGTTTATCCACCCCAGACATGAGACTTAAAGAGTTTCTGGATGTTATTTATGTCACATGATTGCCTGATCACTGCTTTTATTTTATTTCCTTTGATTAGATTAAGACGTAAAACATATATCAAGCATAAATGTGTCCTCATGACAAAGATGCACCAATTAGCTTGTTTGTTTGCTACATTCAGAGTATTTTTATTACATTTGGAAAGAGCATGTAGACATTCAGATATAAAAATATCTCATGTCCAAGATATACTCACTTTCCCTCCTTTGAAGAATTGAACTGATGGGAAACTGGCTTTGTATTCACTGCTTTTCATAATTTGTTCTGCTGGCTGTATTGGGACAAACTGGCTGCTATCTGTGTTGTAGGGATAGTCTGCATTATTACTTCACTTTACATTAATTTGGCAGATGCCTTTATCCAAAGCAACTTACAACATGAGGAAACTTTCATGTTTTAGAGCTAGAGACTACTAAGTTCTAAATCTTTATGCAAGAGTAGTACAAGAAGATGCATCAAGAGAGGAGATGCTCTCTTAACAGATGAGTCTGCAGGAGGTTTTTGAAGCTACAGAGGGATTCTCTGCATTTTTTGGAATGAATAACCAGAAAATGTTACTTGCCTTGAGTTGTGTTGCTGATCTATACCTGCTTTCATTGTAAACCCTTCTTGCACATGCATGTGAAATAATGCATAAAGCATTTCCTCCATCTAGTTGATGTAGCATTTTTGTTTCATTTGAACATTCACTTAATTCAATAAATGAAAAGATAATTGAATCAGTCTCTGTGATGCACAGTTCAGTGTTTCCTCTTATCCTACACACTTCATTTAAATCCTCAGCTAAAAACGACGTCGTTTGAGTGTTCTTGAGCAGAAAAAAACATAAAGCCCTCCAATACCTGACTTCTGTACACAACTCCTGATCTCTAATTAGGGAATGTGTGTGTACATGTGTGTGTGTGTGTGTGTTTAAGGATGTCTGATGAGTCACTCAACACACTGGAAGCTTTAAAGACACGGATCCGTGATTTAGAGAAGCAGCTGACTCGAGGAGACCGAATCAAATGCCTCATCTGCATGGTAGGCCTGCTTTCTGTGCTCTATTTGAACAGCTGTGGTCTGCCATGGAATGAAGATTATGTCTCTCAGACTAATCAGCTGCACAGATATCCATCTGGTTTATTGATGTTCTGCATGTGACGTCACTTTTTTCTCGCGCCTATAAGGACGTCCATGCTGGACGGCAGAAGTGAGTTGTAGGCGCAATTGGACGGAAAGTGTTTTAGTAGTTTAAAAGAGATAACAGGGATTCACAGACATAATAAAATGGTTATTTCGTGCTGTGCGGTGGGCTGTTGCTATTATTAACACCTTTTTCATGCCTGTAATATTATGTTTGTACTTAACCCTCTAAGCGCCAATGTCACAGAATTGCAACAAGACATCATCATGAATAAAATAGACTGTAGTTACAAATATCATGTAATATAGCATTTGTACTCCCTACCACTAGTTAGCAGACATGTAGTACTTTGATTTAAGACCAAAATTACATCATCTTCCTGTTCAAAGTTTCGAGTAAAAAGCAGTGGAAACGAGCCTCGTGTCATTGGTGCGGAGGCAATCAAAGGACATTACGAGCGGCATATCTCCACGGGGCAAGCACCAGTCCCCGTCAAACTTCACAGTTAGATAGGGCTCGGTCAAACTGCACTTCAAAATGCCCAACATTTTTCTAATTTACAGTAAGTCTCTATCTTTAACCCCTTTTAAGCCACAAGCTTTTGAAATACTGATGTCAAAACATCAGCCTTTAAACTGGCGCTTTAAACTGGAGCTTAAAGGTTTAATACGTGAAATTAACAAAGTGCTGTTAAAAATATTGAAATATTAATTAATATTAAAACAACTAAATTCAAATGTGAAATCTCCGGTAGATAGAGACAAATCTTGTGGAGTAAAGTCGGGCAGGCGAGGTGTTTTGGTTAAATCCGTAAAGATCTCTGGCAGGAGAAGATATGGGTCGGTTTTTAAGCCTGCTATAGAAAGCTTTTCAAAGTATCGATGTTTGTGGACTCCATCCAGGTAGCCAACTTCCACTGATAATGGCACTGACATATTTAAACTGCTGTCAACAAATGAAAAAGTATATTATTTGTCAGTAGTCCGTTTCTGTCTATCTATCTCTCTATATCAAACCCTCACTTCTGTCGTCCAGTATGGCGCGGTCACGTGATCACGGTCACGTGTCTGCCGAACATCTACAACTGTTGCTTTTATCTGACCATTTATGAGTCAATCAATTGGGAAACCTGAGTTCCATAATCATCATACAAGACATCAACATCAAATTCATTGAGCTGATTCCACTTCAAGTGTCAAACTAAAGCAACAATTGTGATCATTGATAATAATGCTTATGTAATGACATTGCTTGCTAATTTAAAGTGATTTTAAATGCCTTTGGTGTTCATAGGACTCCTATACGATACCTCTGACATCCATCCAGTGCTGGCATGTGCACTGTGAGGAGTGCTGGCTCCGCACACTGGTGAGATACGCTTACAGTATCACTGTATCATAATCACAAAGCAGTTATTAGTTCTGATAATTTGCTGTTAAATACGAACACTGTAAATCAGTGTGATCCTTTAAAATGTCTGCTTATATTTGCAGTGTAATAGGTATTTTAGTCCTTTAATGATGTGATTTTACATCCAAGCATTGCTGACCTTTAAAATTAAGCCAATTCTTTATGGTTACTGTTCATTTGATGCTGATATGTGGAATATTGTGTCTGCAAGGATCAGGATATAAATACAAAAACACACTAATTTTACATGTTATGACGTGATAACAGAAGTGTCCTGAAAGTGTTGTGGGCTAAATTATATAGCTATAACAAAATGCACTGCTTTTAGCTGGAAAAAGTAGGGTGAACTGTATCATCCTGTGAGACTAGTGACTGCCACTGTTCCAGTTAATGAGTGTATATATCGTATATATATCAAATCTGCAGTCATTCTCCTCTGTAACTGTAGCTTCTTGCTCTTTCTGTTACATAAAACTCTTGGATTTTTGTTACAGTGAAGACTCTCAAGAGGAACTGAAGCTTTCCATTTTTCTTTTGTTAGTTTGTTGCTGGTCTTTCCCAAACATTGTCCAGCATAGCTTGCTGAAAGTATTGCTTTAATAACTCTTTAAAGGAATAGTTTGACCAAAAAAAAAAACAGATTCACAAAATTTTCCATTTCCCCCAGATGTAGACAGCCAAGCTATGAGGCTAATGTTGCTAACAAACTCTAGAAGTCACAGTTAGCCAAATACCCATTTCAGCGAAACCTCTCTTAAACTGCTCAGAATACATCTAGATCTTCATTAAAAATGTACTGCTCCGTCCTAAAATTCATGCTTTTTGAATACAAGACCTGGTGTTGTCTGAAAAAAGCTGCCTGTGTTGATGTATTGTTATATTGTGTGCAAAACCACCTGGGCAAGTCTGCTCCACCTTAAAGAAGATCTGGATGTAATTTGAGCAGGCTGGGAAAAAGTTTGGTCATGTATTTTTATGGAAATAATTTGGGCTATTTGAGTAAGACTTCTAGTGTTAGCAAAGATAGGTTTGTAGTTCAACTTAACTTAAAATGAATAACATGATCACTAAGAGTGTGACTGTTGATTGTCTATGTCTGGGGTATTGGAATAATACAGGTTTGAAAGGTATATTGGGTTTCAGTCTGCACTCCTATTAGGAAAAGGCATTAACTTAAAAAAAATGATACAGTTGTGTATGTAAAAAAGACATTTTAATAACTTAACAAGCCTGATATATCTGACTCCAGGTAAAGACTTAAGTGATATGCAGCGTTTCATGTGGAAATGATCATTTTGAGTCTTAAAATAAAGTCTGTAGGACCCTTTGTAATGCTTTATTGTAACTGATATAATTTGACAGGGAGCAAAGAAGCTGTGTCCGCAGTGTAACACCATCACTTCCCCGGGGGACCTGAGGCGTGTGTATTTGTGACTGTGGGTCTCAGACAGATTGACCTGTTTGCACTCTACTCTCCGCACCAGGAACATGATGTTGACCCACATGGTTCACAGCATGTTCAGTCTCAACCAGAGGAAAAAAAATGAGATTTTACCTGGACATTGTACCAGGCCACAGACGGACTGTATGGAGCTTATCAGAAACACTCCAAAAGCTCCATGGACCTGGATCTCAAACGTCTCAAACGTCTCGAAACACAAACATTGAAGGCCAGTTTCTGGATATGGACTAAGAGCAGCTTTGGACTAACCTGCAGTGCTAGTGGTGAATCACCACTGAATTTCCATTTACGCTAGGATTTGGTTTAATCTGGGTCTGAGCACCTGGCAGTGTTTTGAGATTGCATAACGTTTGTGCTCTGAGAGTAATTCTTAGCATTATGATGACACAGCAAAGCTGGGCAATACAGATGCAGCTCTCTGTGGTGTCAGTATTGCAAAAGTCAGTTTCACAATAACAATTACCGAATAAACTGATAAGCCACTCAGTTTGGAACACCTGCTACTAGCTCCACTTACCACATAGGCACACTTGGTAGTTTGCAATTACGGACTGTAGCCCATCTGTTTCTCCACATCATATGTTAGCCTCTCTACCCCATTCATCAGTGGTCTCCCGGACCACAAGTGAGTATGTAGTGAAGTAACCATGACAACGATGTGACAACACCACAGCACACAGTGTGAACAGCACGAAATTCTTTCTCTGCATTTAATCTACTCACCAGAGGACAGCCAGGAACACAGAACCTGGGAAGCAGTGTGTGTGGGGGGATGGTACTTTGCTCTAGGGTACCTCAGTGGTGCAGTCCTGGGATTCAAACCCACACCTAACACCTGCCCATATTGATGAACAGCCCAAAAGGGCCTATCAAATTCCAAATGTAGAGAAACTGATTGACTTTAGTCTGTAAGTGTAAACCACTAAGTGTGCCTTGATGGTAAGTGGAGCTGATAAAATGACAGTGAGTGTAGATACAAGGTCGGTGTTTCTAATAAAGGGGCTTGTTAATGTATATCATTGCTGTTGGAACAAAACCTGAAGAAGAAAGGATAACATAATGAAAGTTTATGTAAAAAGTATTTTTCCATGTAATTTTTGATCACTCCTATTGGTCTGTACATCACTAAATTGTAACATGTAAAGGGCAGCTTGAATTTTTTTTTTTAATGAAAAAAAAAACCAAAAAAACAAAAATGAAAATATAAGGTTTTGTTCTGTCAGCTGTGTTTTGCAGACCTCCTACACACTTAGAGACTTGAAGCATAAGCATTGCAGGTTTTTTTGTGTGAAAATTTATAATGCAAATATGTAATGAACTATCTCTTCCAACCAATAACAGCACAAAAACGTGGCTTTGTAAAACAGCTTCCAGGTATGTTACATAAAAATTAGCAAAAGAGATGCAAATCTCTCTGTTTCTTTCTCTTTCCATCTCTCTATCAAACTCTCTTTTTTGGTCAAACTATGTTTTCGTGTAAATGTGATGTTAATCAAGGGAAACTGTACATTTATTTACGTTCCTTATTGTAATTTAATAGCTTAACTAGGTTTTGCCATGATGATCTAACTCTAAAACTGAGCCTCTAATTATAGAGCCAGGTTTTTACGTTCATGAAAATCAGTCACTTTTGCTACCTATCTTTAGTATAATTTAGATTACAAGGAATTCAGATTTTATCTAGGTGGTATTTAGACATTTTCGATGATTTATCCCTGCAGTTTGAGATTAAAAAGTACTGATATTGGTACTGCAACCTCTAGTATATGTTGATAATGATACCAATTCTAAACTGTCTCTAAGCTGTTAATAATACATGTGTCTGGACCTGAAAGTTTCTAAACCCATACATCAGATTGGCACACCCCCGATTTTTAACAGTCATCCCAAAATATAACCAATTAACAGCATTTCAACGGTGTTGAATTGGTGACTACACTCTTTATAAGGGAGCTAAAATCAGTGCTTTCTATAGATGGTTCTTTAAAGAGACATTTTTTTTTGCAAGAGAAGTATGTGAATGTGGGGAACCTCATTTAAAGAACTTCCACTCAATACAAAGTTTTATGGAAGATCATAAAATCATTTTTAAGTTATTTGATGGGTTCTTCACACTTTTATGGCATCGCTTAAAGAAGACTTTGTGGCAGCTTTATCTTTTAAGGGTGTAGCTTAATTAAAAGGGCACATTCACAAATGCTTTTTTTTTTTTCCAATGCCTTACCTCCTAAGACAACGTACAAAATGCCATTTTCTCTTCTTTCTTTTGTTAAATGTTTATTTCAAAGCAGGCCATTACAAAATTAACTTTAGCTGATATGAGAATATTTTTTATTTTAGCTCTTTAAAGGGTTTTCTGTTGCTATAAAAGAATAGTCAGCAAACCACGCTGCTTTGTGGGAGAGTGTGAACGTGGACATCAAATCTCAGCTGGACAGTTTTTTCAGCTTAGCTTTCACTTCAGAGAGGCCAAGCTCTTTACGTTTAATTGTTCCAGTTGAAACATGAGACAGTTGACAGCTTGTAGCAATAGTTTTGTTTATGTCTGTACTGAGTAAATATGAAGCACTTTTGATAGTTTTGACCTGATACTAATGACTTATAAATAAATGTTCATGCGTAAAAGTGTCTGTATTTCATTATCATATTTAGGATGGTCGGCTGCAACTTTCTTTGGCAGAAAAATGAACAAATTTGAAAAAATGAAAAAAAATGTAATGAAAAATAAAAAAAAATGCACCATTCAGCCCCTAGACCATACAGTCTTGAATTTACTGTTTTTGTGATGATGTTATCAAAACCACACACACACACACACACACACACACACATATGCAATATATATATATATATATATATATATACATACATACATACATACAGGGGTTGACCATTACACCAACAGGGACTTTAACTTTTAATTGCATTCAAACACATATACTTTAATATGGAGTTCGTCCCCCTTTGCAACTATAACAGATTTCACTCCTTTTTGAGGGCTTTTCAAAAAAAATTTGGAGTGTTGGATCTTGTGCCCATTATTCTGTAGAGTTCAGGCACTGATCTTGAATGAGAAAATAGTTGTGTCCCAAAACTTTTGTCCATATGTGTGTGTTTGTCTATATATATTCGCTTATTGAGCCTACAGCAGTTCAGCCCTGCCTGTTCATACAAAAGCACAATACAAGGCAGGAAATCAGAACACAGGTCATGTAAAAGTAATCAGAAATGTAAAAAAAAAGATATGGGTCATTTTAAACGTAATGATGTAGTTACATAAATAATTGCATTTACATGCAATGTATATTGTTCATGAGTTTGAGTCTGTCAAAGAAAAAGAAGAGATTAAAAGATCTGCAAAACATGACCATACATAATAAAATGTCTCTCCTTCTACTTAGAAACACAGTGCATTTTTACACTATTATCAATGAGCTACAGTTAAAATAGTTTGGAGAAATTAGTCCAGGCCTCACAGGAAGCCTGTGTGGGGCAGCTACAGCAGTGATGGAGTGGCAGTGATCTGGACAGCAGTGTGTCTGAGAGGATTTAGGTTAGTGCTGGATTAGTTCTGTCTTGGCAGGGTATAGGTGATGCTGGGTCATTAAATCCTGCTGCACAGGAGAACACACTCACCTGCTGTAGATTTCACAGCTCTTTAACACACACTACTGTGCCAAAAGGACAGATATGATTTAACAAGGTCTGAGAGGGAGATAGAGAGAGAGAGAGAGAGAGAGAGAGAGAGAGATTTCAGCCTCATTTCCATTTATGGACACATATACACTGTGCAATTATTGCCACCCTTGAGACCTTGTGGTTAATTAGCTCATAGCTTAGAGTCATAAGCAAAATGTTGTCTACCCTTGGT
Source organism: Alestes dentex (assembly GCA_037576975.1). Classification (NCBI taxonomy): domain Eukaryota; kingdom Metazoa; phylum Chordata; class Actinopteri; order Characiformes; family Alestidae; genus Alestes; species Alestes dentex. The sequence continues at coordinate 18,717,073 of JBBIGA010000016.1, read as the reverse complement.
CCAAATACATTTTATTGAATTTATAAGCACAAACAAGTATGACACCTTTCTGCACATTTTACAGCACATTTCATTTCTATTTATTTGCCTCGGTTAACGTACTGGGGAAAAAAATGAAACCTAAAATTTGCCATAATGTTTGTTAAAGACAGATATTGTATTATATGCCTCCCAATATGCAAATGTAGCAAACAAGCAGTAATTATGCATTGTATTTAATTTGATTAGGGACTCCCATATTTCTTTGTATGACTGTATTAAGTCCGCATTTAGTGTAATTTCTATTTGCCAGCATAACAGTAATAAAAATTTATGAGACTGGAGAATAAACAGCAAGCAATGTGAGACCACTCCTCAATGCAGAGTCTTTCCAGGTCCTCCAGGGTTCTCAGCCCTCTTGGAATGGACTGGGATGGACTTTACAAAGCCATGATTCTCTGATTTTTTTTATTGAACTTGTCACTTTCTGTATGGAGTTGGATGTATGCTTTGGACCATTGTCTTGTGGGAGATCCAACTATGACCCAGCTTTTATTGGCAAAGTCAGGCTGTTGGGGTAAAATAAGCCTGCATCCTCTTCTAGGTAGACCCATAAGAGCTCTGGTTGCTAAAAAATTATTTCCTTTACAGCAGACATGTAAATTTGACACGTACATTTTCAACCATGTATTTTTCTTGTACCCACAGGATAATCAATCAAGGTTAAAGCAAGTTTGTCTAATTTAATTAATGTATTCTCTAATCTTCTCCATGTCATCTGAAAGGTTTTGGATGGTCCTCCATCACTCCACAAAATGCAGTTTCACTGTTCCACAGCCCAGTGCTGGGGAGCTTTAAAACCCTCTAAACAATGGATTTGAACATGCAGACTTTAGGTTCATGTGTAATTGCACCAAAGTCTCAATGCTTCTTAACACTCATCTAGTCTTTGACATGTACTGTGAGCCACAGAAGAGGCCACAGCCTGGACCATTCTTATCTTTGTAGACAAGAAGATCAAGTTCCTTCATCCTTTTTTTTTGCCAATCTGTGTCATATTCTTGGATGCTGCATCCTTTATGTTAATAATCAGTCCAGATAGTAAGCATATAGATAGTAAGGTTATAGATCTCATTGTACTTTCCTAAAAATCCTTTTTCCAAAGCATTCTTTGCTTGGAAGTACAGCTTTAGCTCCACCTTTGATTGCTATTGACCCTTTTATTGCATGGAGGTTCGTTAAATTTCAAAAAGATTCTTCACAAACATTTAGTTTACTGTATTATACATAGGTTAGAATGACCCTTTTAGAGATTTTAGGCTAGTCTTGTGTTACTGGGCTGATTCAGAGAGGTAGGCTAGTGAAGATTTTGTGTTATTGCATTCTAGTTTAAAGCAATGACATAAGAGCCAGTCATCTGACCTCAATCTTACCAGCTACTGGAAAGCTTCCAGACAGGTGAGTCAGTTCCGACCATCAATCACACATTGCGCCAACAACCTGACGGGACTACAAAAGCAACATTAGTATGGTGACTCATTATCTGATATCAGTAATAATAATTGTTATCATATCACGATCATAATAAGATGTTGCAGATGTTGACCTAGGGCAGTCTAGAATGAATGAAAAGCTATTATGTTGTGTTTAGAAAGGGGCATTTGGCCATCGCCCTTATCCAGAACGACTTACAGTCATTAGTTAGAGGGAAAGTCCCCCTGGAGCAACTAGGGGTTAAGTGTTATGCTCAAGGACACAATGGTAGAAAGTGAGGGTTTGAACCTGCAACTTGGTGGTCACCAGGTTCACAGGCAAGTGTTTTACTCACTAGGCTACTTGCCCCCGCCCCTCGCTGCAGTCTATCTGTTGATACTCAGTTTGTGTTAGCCCATCTAGCCCTTCTTCAGTCGTCAGTTTCTGGCCACTGAGCTGCACCTGGCAGGATTTTTGTGGTTGAACACCTAGCAGTGATAGTGACATGTAAAAATGCTAATGCTCCTGCATCTGGTACACTCATATCACATTTGCATGCCATTCTCACTGCTGAACTGAGAATTGTCCACCAATTCAAATAATATCTGATCACCAGTGGTCCTGTGTGGGTCCCTTTCTATTGATGATAGAGGGGAAACTGATACATCAGCAACAGATTTGCTACTGTCTGTTACTATGAACCTACGAAGTGCACCTAAATGTTAGGTGTTTCTGATAAAATGGCCAATAAAAGGCATTCTGGTTAAGCTTCATGGCTGATAACTTCTTAGTACATGATGGCAAGCGACACACGCAGCCTTCAATCTGATTGGCTGGCGTGAGGGGCTGAGGTGCTAATTGTTGCTGGCAGTAAGCTGGAGCAGCAGGTCAGTGAGTTAAGCACACTCACACAAACACACACACACACAGCCATTCCTTCGTGATATATCTGCCGATCACTGACAAGGTAAGGACTGCAAGTTTCTTTATTTTAAATTGCACCACTTTCAGGGCTCAGTCTATGGGTATAACTATGAAATCACCACAAAACCAAAATTTTGTATTTCCATTTTTTTACCTTTTCCACTTACTTCTAACGTCAAATTAAATGTAATGCCAAACTAAAAAAATGACATTAACTTGCATTAAGAGCTAAAACTTTTTCCTTCTTCTGTAAAGCCAGATTCCAAAGAAAATATTTTTTTTAACAACCTGTATATAAAATAAATAGACGCTTTCACGGAATAGTTGGTTTGAGGGTGTTACAGAGTTAATTCTGTTTTTTCAAACAATGTTGAAGCCAATAGAAACAAAATGTTTTTTAGTAGTAACCTCGTGTAAAGCACTTTTCAAAAGCTCAAGGTGCTTATATACGCACACATACTCAAACACATCAAGGAGTGTATATATACACACACATACTCAAAGAAAAGATATTAATCTGTCGCTGGTCTGGTACCCTCAAGGGATATATCTTTTTTTAGCCACTGTTGGAGTAAAACTTGGCATCTCCAAAAGAGTAAATTGTAAGATTTGAATGATTTAAATAGATCTGATTATCATAGAATTCTGACAAAACATAAACCACAGTTGATACTTTCCAAATATGAAAAAGTAAAAAAAATATATTTAAAAAAGCCTCAATGTTTTGTTCTTCCAGTGATGATATTATATCAAAAGTTATCAGATTTCGTTGCAGGTATAGTTGCACTGACCTCATACATTGATGTTATATTTACACTGTTTTACTCTTACAGCACCTTTTTTTTCTGACAATGTAATTGAACTACATTGCACTCTATTTTAACTTGCAATTTTTTTTAATGTAAATCTTTCATCAAATTTGTATCACTTCAACATCAGTTTCAAGCCTCAGTCTGGACTTTGCACCAGCAGGGTGTGCTTTAGCCCTGCAACATGCTCAGTAAAAAGGTAGAATGGTCACGTTTACACGTGTACATTCCTTCAGTAAACTCAAAGCTGATGTTTGGGTGTATGTGATGCCATTTTACGTTTGGAAAGTTCACGAGACGTAACAAGAAAGAGCCTATGGCAATTACAATGGCCAGTACGATACTATTATTGTTAGTATTATTAATGTTATTAGTAGAATGATTAGAGCAGTATTATTAGCAGTATTAGGAGTATTATTAGCAGTATTAACAGTATTATTGGCAGAATTATTTCTACTATGGCAGGTGGATGTTTTGCAACATAGTATAATTAGAACCAACCAGGTCATGTGACCTGGGAAAGAAGACAGAAGGTGAGTTTAGTACAGACACGTGTGGTCAAGCAAGCATCAAGTCACTGGGCCTCTGCTGTTTCTGCTGGCTTATGGCTAGCTAATCCTCTTCCCTGGCCTAGACTGACTTCTTTAGGATGTCTTTAGGTCTTTAGATCAACACACGTACCACACGACATCATGCTAAGCAGGACAGAGAACTTCTATTGGTTTATCTTGCCCTTCCTGACCTTATGTGACTTCCACAGCAACGTATATAAGAAAAGCTACCATGCAAAACTAAACAAAAGTGCTCCAAATAGCTTTTGATTATACATTTACACAGTAAGGACAGTAAACAATTTTGCAATAAGAGTTTATTGTTATGGAACGAGATTTTTACGCTGCATTTACACCCAGTTCATTTCAGCTCAGTTAAGTCATTCTTTAAACCCTTGTGTACATCATTTAATATTTAAGACAGAGTTTAGATTCGGATGCAGCAAACTTTTAAAAAATCACAGCTGTTTTTCATTTGGAGTACAACTTTTTATTTGACCTTCCAGGCCCTCGGTGAGTTGGCACTAAATGACTTATAATATAGATATAATAATATAATAAATAGAGAATGCACTAAAAGAAACATCTGAGGCTTTAAAGCATGTGGGGAAAACGTTGACACGGCAGAAATAAGCCTGCACCAACTCTCCCTCTTTTATATATATATTTTTTTCCCCCAACTAGTAGGACTTTGTCGAGTTACTGGAGAACTTTGGAGCTTTATATGTGAACATGACTGTTGCAGAAGCAGTAGCTTGCCATTTGAGGTGCTGTTAACTGGCCCTTTCCCACATATGACCAGTTTATCAAGTAGTCAAAATGTTACAGAAGTGTGTCTGAGCTGGAACACCCAACAGGGCAAAATTAATTTCCCAAGTGTTTTGTCCATTTCCCAGACAAATGGCAGGACCCAGGCCTGTTGTTCTGAGTGGCCCATCTGGGGCGGGGAAAAGCACTCTTCTCAAAAGACTGATGAAAGAATATGAGGGAGTCTTCGGATTCAGCGTCTCCCGTAAGTAGTCTTCAAACTAGAGCTCAAACTGTCTTCTAATGTCTTTGATCCACTTCATCAAGCTTGCCTCTCTCTATTGCAGACACAACCAGGAATCCTCGTCCTGGAGAAGAGGATGGCAAAGGTAGGACAGAAATCTAGAATCCTGAATTCACTTTTAATCTTTACAGAATGTTTTCCAGAGGTAAATCAAAGATTATTCTAGTTCAATAGAACACACGATTCCAAATCATCATAGAATAATCTTCCAAAGACTTGTCAATATCCATAATCTTTGAAATACATAAAGTCATGATCCCCAGGTGTAGATGTCCTGCAAATGTTGGTTGAGTCTCCCGGGTATTTAACAACCAAAACACTCTACCCAGGATCCCCTTTCTAATAAAGCCCTTCTACCCTCAGAACGAGGCTTGACCATGACTTCACAGCACACTGACCTTGAAGCTTTATCGCTTCTTACTCCCAAGTGAACTGTGTCTAAAAATTATGGGGGTAAAAACATATCTTTTTTCTCCCCAATGTGCCTTCTGTTGTTTTCTCCATAGGACTCAATTGTCTCCCAATGCTTCTGGGGGCAACGTTACTACCTGTAGCAGACGTCCTATCTTCTGTATCATCTGAAGGTGTAGATCATATTTTAGCTACTGAATCTTTATTGTTACATCAGATTGTTCTGGTCGTTAACGTGAAGAGGGAGAGAGAGAGTGATGGGGGGTTACTTTCATCTTTCTCAATTCAAACCTGGAAAAGTGATTCACAATTAAGGCCACCGTTAGACGATTAGAACTCATGTCGTTTGTCAAGATTTCAATGCCAATGTGCACTTTGGAGTAAAAAGCTTTTGAAAATAGCCCCCTGTGTTTTCTACGTGTGTCCTATGTGTCCACCCTCAAGATTCTCGTGGTCCAAACACTGACACCTGGCGAACCATCAGCATCACAACAAGCTTTATTAAGTTATTCATTCCGAATTCTACAAATGTGCAAAAGTCCTATACATTTAGGAGAATGTCCAAGTTAATGTAAGGTTTTGTTCTCAGGAGGGAGAAGAGTGAAGATGTTGAGTATACTTAGTCACTAGGTGATTGCAAGAAGACCAGCTGCTTGGAATATAACTGAGTGAGCCACATTCAAAGCCATTATAAAATATACTGTAATAAAATTAATGTATTATACTGTAATAAAAAATAAACCACATGCATACATTCAATCCCAGTTATTTACCGAATTCTATTTTAATGTGGCAAGTTATTAAAAATCATTAAAACAGTTTTATCTGGAAAAAAAAAAACATTTTATTGAACTTAATAGTAAAAGCTAATTGACCTACTTGGCTTTCCAAGCATTAGATCATCTGAACATGTCCAAATTAATATCAGAACACGGTCTAATCTTTAAGATGTTGTGCTCTTCATGGAAATGACTGTTCAGTTGCAACCGAAGTCCACTGTTAATTTTCACATTTCACGTATTTGGCTGACACGCTTATTGAGCTTGAAATAAAGCAGGGATTAATCCACTACACCACACTACCAATTACTAATTAACTGCATAGCTTACCCAAAGAGTGGTTTGTTGTTATTATTATTAAAATTGCAGTTCAACTAATCCTATAATAGTATACATATGGAACATTTATGTAATTTGTCATATAGTACCTTCGGCATCATGATCTACAACACTCTATCAATGCAAACTACACAGTGAAGGGCATTTAATTTAAAAACCTGCCATTTTTTTTTCTCTTTTTCACTTCCTTGGATAAAGATCTTACTACACATTGTTGTCATGCTAATGACTGTGTCCTATAAATGCTACAGGGATGTCCTATCATACCCGGAAAGGGCCAGTGGGTTGCAGGTTTTTATTTAATCAAAGCAGATGCTCACGTTTTCAGTCACTTGAAGACTAAAACCATTTAATTACATCAGGTGAGTTCATGCTTAGAATAAAAACCTGCAACCATGCCAGCCATTTGCAGGTAAGACTTGCGGCCCCTGCTATAGTAGATAGTTTTCGAGATTTTTCAATGGTTCTCAATCCAGTTCAAACCAAGCACAACTGGTTTTCTTCGCTCTTACACACCCGATTCAAGCCATTAGGACATCATGAGCCAGAGTCAGGCATGTCTGAGCAAGCGAAAAGAGCACTGGGTCTTGAGGACAGTTTTAGAGTATCACTGATTTAGCATCTTGTGTAGAAATGTGGCTCCTGGAGTAGTGTGAATGTTACACGTTATGCTGTGTGTTCCTCAGAAACCCTTCTCCTGGCTGTTGTGGAGGAATAATTACAGTAGCATGAACATGTGCAGATGATTTTAACTTCACACCAAAGGCTCCACTTTGCATTGGAGCCGAGAAATAATGTCTATGTGGAATTATTATGGAAGTGGCTATATTTAAATGATACTGATCACTCACATCACAACGTCATTAAATGAAAAATATTCATTATCATATCACAGCATTAAAATATGGGGCTACAGAGCTTTTCACTGTGGTGTTTATAAGTCATTCCACAGCAACTCACCGGGGTCATGGATTTTATGAAACACCTCTGCTTTGCAAATGAAACCATTACAATTTCAAAGCTGTGTTTTGTCCCATCGGCTTCTAATTGTAAAAAAAAATATTTTTTTATTCTGTATAAATACACCATTTTGCTCTAAAACTACTTTGATGTTGTAATGGAGTAATGGAGTGTTTTTTTAACGCCAGTGTTCTTTCTTTTTTTTCTTTGTCATTTTTTAATTCATCGTCATACTCCTTTTGCTAAATTTAAGGTTCATGCAGAACACATTTTCACCAAACCTCTAATAAAACTAAAAATTAATTTGTTTTATTTTTTTTTCTATAGTTTCTCAAACGCATCTTTTTTTTTCCTAATGTTTTTCTGAATAAAGGCAGTTATTTCTCTTTGAAATAGAACTAAATTCGTTAGGTGAAATGACTCCATGATTGAATCTTTTTTGAGCACTTGACTAAAAATGTTAAAATCTTAAAGAAATACAGCACTACGTAGAAAAACACTATTTTTCCTAATTAACTTCAGTTTTGAGATGACTTTAAAATTGCTTTAGAAAATTACATTTCCGTTTAGAATAATAAAGTGACTAATTTCTCAGACTTGGAACACTGTTTGGAAATGCATGGTTGCAAGAATTCAATTGTCTGATGAAAATCCATGGCGTGGCCTGCTGGCTCCTGGGTAAAATGGTGTGGAATGACCTTTTTGTCCCATTGATGTTGATTGATACAAAAGTCATATATCGATCCGAAAAGAGAATATGTCATCAAGTGTGTTTTTGATTGGCGGTGGATTATCTGATATCTCATAATAGTCCTCTACACCAGCAGTCAAGTAGATGTGTCTGAAGACATGTGCAGTTTCAGTGATGGTTTTCAATAGATTAGGGAGAGAAACACAGTGACTCTCCTGTAGCATTTAAGAAACCTTCTTAACTCGTTGAGTCTTACCAGTAATCCTCCATCTGCTTCTGCTGCAGATTACCACTTCGTCACCAGGGAAAAAATGCAGGAGTCCATCAACAACGGTGAATTTATTGAAAACGCAGAGTTCTCAGGGAATATGTATGGCACCAGGTAAACTTCTTTGATTATAAGACCAAGCTGGTAGTTATTTAATAACCTACCAAACAGGAAACCTTATGGAAAGGTTTGGAATTACCTGTCATGTTGGCATTTTTAAAAACTTTTAGTGTGTTACTGTAATATAATTGTTTAAATTATTATTCAAATATTATATAGTTAAAATATTATTTAAATTAGATTTAGATTTAGGTTTAAAAAAAAGTGGTAATTTTTATTTACTACACAAACACATTAGTAATACTAATGAATACTGAAATCAATTTGTATATTTATAGGCAAAATAATTGGTTTTATAGTAATAAAAACCTTGATGTATAGGCTATACTAGCAGTCTGTCCCTCACTATCATGTGAAATAACCTTTACATCACCTCAGGTCAGACAGTGCTACTGAGGCTGCTAGGTCTCGTGTTGGTTCAAAAGAACTGGCCTCTGTTGCTCTGTACTCATGGAGTTGCGTTTAATCTTAGTAAGATTAAGGAAAAGAACCACTAGACCTGGCGTTCATCCTTAATCCCACAAGCCTCTTAATCCACAGTGCCACAGTAGGAACAGTGACTAAGGGACTTCATTTTAGGCCTTGCTTGAGGCATTTTTTCTTTTCTATTTAAGCCTTAAAGCTTAGTTTGATAAGAGCAATCAGTAGTTTTTTTAAAGTATTTAGATTGCATAGAAAATGATCTCCCCTTCAAAATATTTAAATTTTGTCGCTGAATTGAAATAAAGCACAAAATTGTTCTCAATCCTCAATAACCCACACCCAAGTGAAAAATATTATAGCAACAGTTTAGGAGAAAAATAAAAGATGGATCACCCCCTCTAAAACGAATTGATCTTGTGTAACTAGTTGCACACCAAGCTAACTGGCTTTCACTTGTGATCAGTTGTAATGACCCTCCCCAGATCAGGTCTTCCCTCCAAACTGGATGGAAGAGTGGGGAAGAAACTGGTCAGAGAGGCTACCAAGAGGCCTGTGGCAACTTTGAAGCAGTTACAGAATTTTATGGGAAAGAGGGTTTCTTGTATGAGAGGGTTGCACAAAAAAATACCTCCTGATGAAAGGCCACATAAAGCCTCAGTTGAGCTTGAAGTTCAAGCAGAAAAATATATTATTAGCTTAAATACCTGGCCTTAACATATTTGACCAATACAGTTCACCATCCGGAAAAATGGATGGGCCAAACTTCTGTCAGATTCTAGGGAAAACCTGTTGCCCTCTGCCAGAAATGTGTCAAACGGGAAGACGGTTCATTTTCTAACATGACAATACGCCAAAGGACACAGAAAAACTGACCACACAGCGCCTGAAGGAGAAAAAGGTGAAGGTCCTTTTGTGGCCCAGTCAGAACCCAGACTTAAACACTACTGACCTGACGACTGCAGTCCACCAGTAGTCACCAATTGACGTGCAAAGTTGGTAGAGAAGTATCCCAACAGACTCAAGGCTGTAACTAAACCAAAAGGTGGTTCCACAATTACTGACACAGGGGGTGAGCCTTTATCCATCTGAGTGATTCTGTTGCTTTCATATCTTGCACATATCTTGTGTGTGTGTGTGTGTGAGTGTGTGTGTGTGTTTGTGTGTGAGTGTGTGTCTTCATTTTAGGCTTCAAAGCAACAAAATGTGAATATTTTAAAAGGGGGTTATTCTTTTCTATACCAACTGTAATTTATACCATTTACCCCCTTACCCTCACTGCAGTGAATTACTCCCCTACCCCCTGTTGACAGAATGAAACATCTTCCCCCACAAATGCCCTCCTAATATTAGGACTGCAACTATCGAATATTTTTGGAATCGAGTATTCTCAATCGAGTATTTAAACTGCAATCAAATGTAGTATCAGTCTTTAATTTACCCTTCGGTGTCATTCCATTGTTCAGCAAATCCTCTATAGAGGATGTTCAGGCCCAGAACCTGATCTGCATCCTAGATGTTGACATTCAAGGAGTGAAAAACATCAAGCAGACTGACCTGAACCCCATCTATATATCCATCCAGCCGCCGTCAATGGAGATACTGGTAATATTCAATATACTGATAAAACACACACACACACACACACACACACACACACACATATATGTTAGGGCGTTAACACAAAAGTCGACTTCAGAGGCACGAGTCGACACCCCTTGAGAGAAGTCGACTAGTCGTGTGTTTTTTTTCCTCTCTCTGCCCTTACTTGTGTACGCAGTCTCTGCCTCTGATTGGCTGACGCAGACACGCGTTCCTTGGTTTAACCAATTACTATAGTCCCTTCATAAAAGGGGCGGTACCGTTGGCAAGTAGAGTGGAATCTAAACACCAGACCACAACAAGACGAGAGACACGGCAGCAGAGAACACAGACACACATCAGATGTGTGGAGATCCTTCACCCTAGACACACAAACAGCACGTTGACCTACACAACCTGCAAGTCAGTGTTAAAGTACAGTAAGTACACCGCTAGCTAACATGCTAACGCTAGCACTGCAGGGGGCCCTCCTGCAGCAGCTTTAACTGTTCCCACTCGCAGTTGGACACTTAAATTTACCAGCATATTCAAGGTGTCAGCCTTTGTTTAGTTTAATTGTCATGTTGACTGTTAATGTTACAGAGAACTTTAATAAAAGTTGCTCAGTGTTTGACACCTGTGTTCCTCCGCTGCGTGTGTGACGTCATCACGACTAGTCGACTCGACTTCGACTATCTTAAGTCCACTTGAAAAAATCAGAAGTCTTTAATACCCTAATGGATGTATATGTATATAAAAGCCACTCAAGAAAGGCCATATTAAGCCTCTAATGAGCTTTGCCAAAACACCTCTTGAAGATTCTGAAACCAAAATTGAACTAATTGGCCTTAACACCAAATGGGACATCTGGCTGAAAGCTAATACAGTTCACCATCCAAAACACACACACACACACACATATATATATATATATATATGTGTGCATGTGTGGGCTCTGTTTCATCCCATCAGAAACTGAATCAGGAGTGAAGCTGCTGGAATACAGCACATGGAAAAGCTGCTCTACAAACACTACTGCACTTACAACACATTTTTTATTTTTTACACAGCCCACATTACAATAGCTCATTAAAGAATAGTAACCTGTGTATTTTACACACACACACACACACACACACACTGCCACAACTTGTACAAACAGTGTACAGAAAAAAGGGGAAAGTTATTTTTTTCCATGGTTGTATATATATGAGCCCTTTCAATACAAATGAACACACACGTACATAAATGTGACTACATAAACTAACTGACATGTACACCTACTGAGATCAGTATATGTGCCTTTCAGGAGCAACGTCTAAGAGACAGGAAGACGGAAACAGAGGAGAGTTTACAGAAACGTCTGGAGGCAGCCCGGATCGACATGGAGCTCAGTAAATACCACATCAGTTCATTCATTCATTCTCTCATTCTGGTGCTGATTACAGTTTCTGGTTCAGTGTGAGTAATATTTCTCTCTCTCTGCACATGTAGGCAAGGAGCCGGGAGTTTTTGACTTGGTCATCATTAACGATGACTTGGATGAAGCCTACGAGAAGCTTAAAAGTGTTCTTATTGAGGTAATTCACAAAAAGAGTAAATGAGAGGTACTCGTGTTACACTGTTGGAGACCTAGGTTCTACAGACTGTTCGCTGTTCTATTAGTAATACTAATAGAAAAATTCAGGACTGTTTTAGGACTGCAATTTTAGCTGTTTTTGCCGCATTTGTTTTGTACTCCCCACCATTCTGAAAGACTCAAATGGTTTTCTTTTTCGCCCACAGGAAATTGAGAAGGTCCAGGATGCCAAAAAGTAAAAGGAAAAAACAGCCTCTTTTTTCTTTCTCAGAATGGACATGCAGCCCTTCCATCCAGCCTTCTAGCGCACAGTCAGGATGCAGGCGCACAAGTCCAAAACCTCACTCAGTACCTAATTCTGATGACCAGAACTCCTTTTATCAGAGATAAGATCAAATGAGCCCTGAATCTGTTTGTTTAATATTGACCTCTCTTAAACTATCGCTTCCACTATGCTGTTGAACGAGCATGTTACTTTAAACTAGACACTGAAAGACATGAACAGCAGTGAAAAGTCTATAAAAATCTCACCGTAACCAATGTTCTGTTCATTTTGTGCTGACGTTTTGAGTTGTGTAACTACATGATGTACAATGAGGTATTATTGATGTACCACGCGCCCTGGCCTGAGTTATGCATAAGTCCAGTAATTAGATTGACATATATGTACTGGGATGTAGTGTTTGATAGTGTCCAATAAATGCACAGACCATGGAAAAAACAATTTTGGCTTCAGTTATGAGGCTGGAAATTGTAGGCTAGAACTGTTTGAAATCATAGGCATTTACTGAGCAAATTAAACTGAAAATTAATAAAACTGTGTGAACACGAAAACACTCCTATGCATTTTTTACTTTTTATCCTGGTGCCATTATTCAAATTTATGACCATTTTTTTCAAAATGGTCAGTCAAATATATTT
>JBBIGA010000016.1:18685581-18698442 GCA_037576975.1 Alestes dentex | reverse complement strand
AGAGCATGAGGGGTGGCACCATTATAGCAGCTGCAAAGGGGCAGCTGCAACTCCGTATTAAAGTCTATGTATCTGAATGCAGTGTCATTAAAGTCCCTGTTGGTGTAATGGTCAGGCGTCCCATCACTTTTGTCCATATAATATGAACAAAAGTAATGGGACGCCAGACCCCCGCGATGACCAGTCGAGACGTATAGCGCTGCGTGTTGTGCGCACCCACGAGCACAAAAACACAAAAAAGCAACGAACTTTCAAAAAGAAAAGGAGTTAAAAAAAAAAACGTGTTATCGTGCAATCAAATAATTGTCGGTGTTAAGTAAAAAATGCGTTAAAGCGATAATAACGCATTAACTTGCCCTAATAGGCTGTCCTGTATTGTTCCTCATTCCTAAAGCAGCCCTTTGTGAAACTCTTCTAATAACTTGAATGCGACTGAGTGGAGCTAAATTGCTACAGTAGGCTACATTTTTATATTACACCTTTGAATTATGTAGATGTGTGAATAAAACATAATGGGACTTGCACACCTTGATTTTTATCTCAATAATAAAGAAGACTATTCTGTACATAGTGAAAGGGTAAATTAATCAAACAGAATGTGTACATACTGTTAATCTGTGCATAATATTTTCTGTACATGTAATTTTAGTCAGTTATTTTTACTCTCACCTTTTTTAGACTGACATTATTACTTGTTTATTCCTAAATTATTATACATGATTTATTTACTATGTAAAACCAGTTCAGAATATCTTAATCTACTTAAAACACACATGAAAATAATATTTTGTGATAAGCTGTGGAAACCTTTTACTGCGAAAAACAAAAAGTGAAATTATCTCAAGTTCTAATTTTCCTGTAAGAATAAAATATGTTCCTTATTTTAAGGACAAAGAGTCACTCATCAGTTGATGATTATTGTATCAGTAGTTATGATATTAAATCAGGGATTTTTCACACTGCAAAAAACATTCACTAGAACACCAGAACATTTTACTGGAATTGAGCAGAATTATGGTTTTGTGAAATCCACAAAATATATCTATATCTTTTCCTTCTCCCTGTGTGAATGTAGCATATTAAACATGCTACTAGAATCAAATATTTTGTTTCCGAGTACAATAATAAGATGCAGAGACTCTACAAGTCTCTTGGTAAGATTATATAATTAAATCATTTGATGGCTTAAAGTTTTAAGACATTTAGTAAGTTGAGGAACTATCAATGCTTATTTCAGGAATTCTTAAATACATTTTGTTTACCCCATTTGAAGATTTTTTTTGTATTGCTTAACATGAACATCTACAACTTGTTTTCATTCAGTTTTCTGGTTTTGTTAAAGGCTTTTTTGCAGTGCTTTTCAGCTTCTCGTTTTGAAAATGTGCCTCGTCTTGTTGTTTTTCAGCTCCAGTTTGTCCTTCTGACCACACACACTGGCTATAACCTGTTCACCGAGTGTGATTTCCCCGACTCCATGAACGCGGTTGTGTTCGCCTACTGCATCAGCCTCATCCTGCTCTTCAGCAACTTCTACTACCAGAGCTACGTCCGCAAGAGCAAACGCTCCTAACCCACTGGGACGGTTCGGACCTGTTCCAAATCAGCATTACTCTCTCTCACACTCTCCCCACTTCTCCTTTCATAGAAAATGATCCAGTAGAAACTGCACTGTACTGACTTAGAAAATAGGGCATTTAACAATAACAGCTGTACATCTTTTCATCAAGCACTGATGTCAGGAGAGGAAAAATTGGGACTGAAGGACCACATGCCTTTGAATGGAAACAAATCAAATGCTGAGGAACATCCAGAATTGTGTAGGTTTTCACACAAAGACATTTCAGACATTACAGCTATGGCATACCAAAGACCAAGACAGCACAGGCCGTATTGTTTTATTGTTCATTTTTATTCTAAAAAAAAAAAAAAATGTCTTTTTAATCCTTGAGTAATAAATGTTTGGTGCTCTATCTCACTAGAGGGCAGTATACAGCCTTGTCCTCAGGACATGTTCTAGTGATATTAGGCCCAGAAAAAAAGGCCTTCTAATAATGAAGCATTAATTTAAGTTTTTCACTTAACCTTATAAAATGTAATAAGCCTTCTCTGAACAGACTGTTAGTCTTGAGAGAATTCTTGAGACACATCACACTGCTACCTCTTGTTTCCTGAGCAGCCTACCAAATGTACTGCAGGTAACAGTGAGGGTTTTTCACTGTATTTATCAGTTTGATTAAAAGGAACTATGCTACCAGAGGTGCTGATTAAAAGACAGTAAAAGTGAGAAGAAGCTGAGTTTGGTTCATAACCATGCATTCCATAGTAGGTATTAAATAATTCATAGTGGATGCTGAATAATTTATACAAAATACTGAATAGTCTATAGTAGATACTAAATCATTTATAGTAAATATTTAATAATCCATAGCAGGTATCAAATAATTTATTGCAAATTCTGAATTAGATATATTAGATATTACATTTACTGCAAATACTGGATAATCTATAGTAGGCATTAGTAGATACTGAATAATTTAAAGTAGATACCGAATATAGTAACTGGATAATAAGGCTATTTTTCAGTTGTTAATGGGTGATGAAAAAAGTGCATTTAACCAATTTGTTTCAGTAGGCAGGTACTGGACAATTAGTAAAATTAGTATCTGTTTAAAAAGCCTGTAGTTTAAAGAGTTACTCACCAATGAAATGTGATGATCTTGGTATGCAATTTGTACTATGCTAATTGGTGAGTTATCACTCCAGTGCAAAAAAGGAAGCAAATTTCAGACACTACATATCTGGATTTAAGGAGTAGCAGGGGGATTTTTGGCTTAACACTATAAAGGAATATTTGCATTCTGTTTCATAAAACCTGGGAAGTAATGTAAATGTCAACAGTATATCCGTTTTTTTTTCAACAGTATAAGGAATTGTGCTGTAGATTATTGACAACTGTTAATTAAAAATGACCTGCTGGCTAGCTAAAAAAAACTAGCTGTCCATATTCTTTACCTCCAGTAAAGTATACTGTGTTTATCCTTTGTTACAGGGATGACTTAAGTTTTGTCCTGTTTCAATAGATATTGTTCATTTAGAACAAGTTTACATGAATAATTCTGCCAGTTCATGATCATCCTGCAGAAGTTCACGAGTCACGTTACTTTGCTGCTCATCCACTAGAGTGCAATGTTGAACCACCATTGATTTGAGTTGTGCAACATCTTTCTAGGTTTTGGACTAAAATGTGCACATAATGATGGAACTCTTCCACAAACTGCTTTGTCAAATCTTCATCACATTTTGAAAGACCAATGTATTAAGATACATATTCCCAGCTGAAACATACGCACACACACACACACACACACACACACAAATGCACAAGGACAAACACGTGACTAATATTTGAGAACTTTATTTTCTGAGACATGAGAGAATGACATATAATAATTAATATTTAAACAAACTGTACATTTTATACATTTGGAAGGCCTGATGGATATTAATAATGTTAACAATAATACCCACTGACCTTTTATAAAATAATCAAACCAGATTATCTGGGAGAGAACAGAATCAAAATACAATACAAACATTACAAACATGTACCGACAAAACACAGCAACACTAAATATCTGTTTTCTACACTTCAGCCGAGAGGGGAAAGAGAGAGAGTTGAGTTGTGAGAACAAGTGCATGAAGACTTTAATACTGACGAGTTCTGTTTCTGATTTGGTTTCAGTAATGTGCCTTCAGATCCATCATTGTAAAACAACCGCACTGTGAAACCACTACAGGCGTTCAATATTCGTGTATGTATTACTCACTTCTCACTACTAATCAGTTAAAGGGCCCATATCATTGAAAAACAGTATTTTATTTAAATAAAACATCCCTTTGATGTAGTATGTAAACATGGGTAATGCATCATTTATGACACCATTTATGACACACACTTTTGAAAGTATTGATTTTGTGATGAGTCATTTCATGCATCGTGAGTGTCAGGATTATACCTGAAAAGGGTTTAGTGTGTAAAGAAGTGGCCCCTTTTAGTCATTTGTCAACACAGCACAGCACACAGTGTGAACAGTGTGTAATTCTTTGCTTGCATTTAACCCATTCAGCAAGTAAAGCACTGGACAGCCACCAGCACAGCGCCCAGGGAGCAGTGAGTGGGGACGGTACCTTGCTCAAGGGTACCTTAGTGGTGCCACTAGCAGTCCTGGGAATCAAACCCACAACCTTCCAGTCGCTGGGGCAACTCCCTAACCACTTGGCCACCAGTCACCTCAGCAGGTTGTCTGGCATGCATTTTAGCCACGTTTTAGCAGTGTAAATCCATTCGTGTCTCCAAATCACATTCAACAAACAATGTGATTCTGCTTTTGGATAAGACAGCGCCCCCTGCACTGCTTCCACGTAACACATAATCACCACTGAAACTTATTTGCTGATTTTTAAAAAGGCGTGGCATCAATTGATTGACAGATACAATTTGAGAGACTTGATTGTAGCTACAGAGTTGACTGGCAGCTTTGTGGATACACATTTACAGCCTATGGTTTTCAAGTGCATAGTTCATGATGCCGATAACTAATGCTAGCTAAGGATTACTGATGGTCAGTGCAGGCCTGTGACTGAAAAAGAAGAAGCAACACTGGCAACTGGATTTTCTATGTTAGCTCATTTGTACATAACGTGCCACCCAGCAATCTGACTGATCAGCAACACATTTGACTACCAAGTGTAAATGCATAAAGCAAAGTGGCCCCTTATAGTGAACACAGCACAGCACACAGTGTGAAATTCTTTCTCTGCATTTAACCCGTTCACCAAGTGAAGCAACGGGCAGCAACTAACGGTGCACTGGGTGAGGACGGTACCTTGCTCAAGGGTACCTCAGTAGTAGCAGTCCTGGGATTTGACCCAACAACCTTCTGATCACAGGGGCAACTCCCTATCCACCAGGCGTCCAGCTGCCCTAGGTGATAAACATCAATCCAGACACTTGTTCGGTGAAATTAGACATATCCAATGATTCAGCCTACAGCAATTTAGCTCATCCAGGTTGAGGTTATGTGAAGTGCTTTAGCCAAGAGTGCTTTGTGGACTACCTGTACTGCAGAATAGTCAGAAGAGCTCATTTACATACATCAGTCTGGAAATCATAGTAACGGAACTGGCCTATTTAATTCTAAGGGATGAAGAGAGGTTCTAAAATGGTACCACATAAAAAAGTAGTTGGGCTTTTGGTGCATAAAGTCAAAGGGATATGGGCCCTTTAAAGTTACAGCAGAGTAAGGGTGACAGTAAGAACATTTTCTAAAAGGATAGCATTGACTAAAATGATCACAGTTTTGAGTATTTCCACAGTATTGGTAAAATGTACTGTAAATGTACTTTACTAAAAAACACTAATATGCAGTGCAAGTTTTTGTAATGAACCCTCTGTATTTCTTTACGACCCCAAAATGTAAAGGACCAGTTAATGAGACACAAAACTCATAACCAGCACTACTACTGTCTGGTGTTCACACTGTAACTGTGTAAACATGTTGTCCTGGCACGTGCTTTGCAGGGAGACTAAAGCAGCAATTAACTTGCACCATCGCATTTCAAAAAGATGCTAATTGTATACGCTTTTCAGGGTAATTAACATTTGACATAATGAATATTGTTGGGAGTTTTTACCATGGTGTATCATCAAAACCAGTAACCATCCCATCCCTACAACAGATATGCATGAACTTTAACCCTGTGTTTGAAGATTCACAAAGGAACCACCTACTAAACAGGCAAACTAAACAAGAGTCGAGTGAAATATTGTACGAGACCAATTTTGTGACATTATGCTACTGTATGCTGGTAAAATAGAAACATCCTGAAAAATATAAGACACTTTTCAGGATGGGAAAGCATCAACAAATCCTTGCAGGTGAGCAATCACAGAGAAGAGAAGAGAAGAGGAGAGGAGAGAAGAGAAGAGAAGAGAAAAGAAGAGAAGAGGAGAGAAGAGAAGAGAAGAGGTTCAGGGAGATAGAGAGATAAAAGGTATTCTGCTTTTTCAGGTTAAGGCTGATGGAGTTAAACTCTACGTTTCTGTATAAACCGAGTTCATTTGGCTCAGGCTGCGCTCAAAGCTGCCCAGCTGGAAGAAGACACTGTCTTCTGGGCTCGGAGTGAACTGAGACACTGACCCACTGAGGTCCGGCACCAAACTAAAACCTGCAAACAGACACACACCACAGAAATACAAGAATCAAGTACAAAATTCCATCACATGGGCTTAACTTTGGAATTAACCCTTAAGTTGCAGGGTCATTCGGTTATCAATCTTAAGGACTGATATTCAGTTTCTCCTACAAATTGTTCAGTAAGTGCTATGAAACTAACATAAGGTATGTAGCTATGAGAGTAAGGAACCAAACTGTAGAACTGAAAGTATCATTGAGATTTCACATTTATTCATGAATAATTCATAGTAGGTCCCAAAGTGTTAATATAAAATACTGAATAATTGATGGTAGATGTTGAATAACACATTTTAGTAACTGAATCCTTCAGTTCAGGGATTGAAGTGCGAGTGTGTACCTGTGGAGGACGCAGTGGAGCAGCTGGTGTGGAAGCCGTTGTGTTGGTGTGTACTGAAGCCATGCGACTCCGTGGGGAGGTGAACACTGCTGATGTTCTGCTCCACTCTGTAATTATCCCCAAAGTGGAAGCAGCTCTGGAAGTTTCCTCGATAATCTGCCCAAACACAAACACAAGAAGGGGTTTTTACATTGTTTTGGATTTACTGGTCATGCAAACATACAAAATAAATGTTCTTGGACTTTCCACTTTTTGCCTCATAACTCATTAGTCCCTTTCCCTAGGAAGTTTTGATTCACACTGATACATTTTCCATAGTGAGAGAACAGCTGAACTTCAACCATTACGGTTCTTCTTGTGGATGTTATAACTGAAAGTCTATAGGCTTAGTTAGGCTTTATTCCCACAAAAGAGTTCAGTTCAAGAATATGTGACCGTTTAGCTCCAAAGCTTCATTTGACAAGACCTCAGAGACTGAGCAGTAGTTGCTCTTTTTCAGTTCCCCGGCATGAGAGGGATAGCGCTAGCTATTCGCTGCTGTATCTGTAGCATTTCAGCCTCTTCCTGTTTTTTTTTTTTTTTTCTGTTTTCTCACACAGCTTTGGATTTTTCCATTAAAAAAACCTTGTTTTTAGCTACTCGTGTATAATGGGTGTACACTATACTACCAAAAAGAGACATGTTATAACATTGACTGAAAATATAAACATAACTTGCAAGCGGTCCCCTGAAACTCATATTGCGCCACAATACCAATCCTACGCTTATCCCAAAAACATAAATACAAGATACTTTATTACACTACCTCTCAAATGTTTACAAAATGTTTTTCAAATTACTATTTTTGGAAAAATGGTGCACTACAGTTTCCCATAAGCAGGAATAGGTTTGGTAGCATTCGGAACAAGGAGGTTAGACAGCACGCTGTCCAATCCACCGTAGAAAGTCTACTGCAAATCATACCGAATAAATTCTATTGTAATATGGGCTGACAGACAGGTCTTTGCAGTTTAAGAGACTACTGCAAAAGCAGCATTGGTAGAGTAAATTCGTTCACGACTACAGTAAGTCTGTGCAGATGGGAAAGCTGTAGATGGTACCTTCACTGCTGGGAAGGCTGTGGAAGGTCGAGTAGGGCTTGTGGTGTGGATGGAGCTGGTGCTGCTGATTGGAGGGCAGGCTCTGCTGCTTTTCCACCAGAGCAGAAGGAGGAGAGGGAACCGTCTTCATTTGATTGATTCCTGGAGACAGCAAGGAGGTGGACAACCTGACAGAGAGGCAGAAATATTAAGGTTTAGGATTCACAGTTATCACCGGCGCAAACATAGTTCTAAATTAACCACTTCTCATTTGTAGCTCACTGAATAAAAGGTGAATGTTCTGCATGGAACTATGTAATTAGTAGAGCAAAGACCAATAAGTAGACCATTACACCAACAGGGACATTGCATTCAAATACATAGACTTTAATATGGAGTTGGTCCCCCTTTGCAACTAATACAGCTTCCACTCTTCCTGGAAGGGTCTCCACAAGATTTTGACGTTTCTGTGTGAATTTGTGCCCATTCACTCTGCAGAGCATTTATGAGGTCAGGCACTGATGTTGGATGAAAAGACCTGGCTCACAATCTCCTTTCCAGTTCATCCCAAAGGTGCTGGATGGGGTTGAGGTCAGGACTCTGTACAGGTCAGTCAAGTTCTTCCACACTGAACTCATCCTACCACGTCTTTATGAAGTTGCTTTGTGCACTGGGGCACAGTCATTCTGGAATATACAAGGTTCTTCCCCAAACTGTGTCCACAAAGTTGGAAGTGTGGCATTGTCATTATTCAGTATACTGAAGCATTAAGATTGTCCTTCACTGGAAGTAAGAGGCCTATCACAAACCTTGCAAAACTGGTGTGTCCCAATACTTTTGTCCACATAGTGTACTTATGTAAATCCTTAGCAGATTTGCCATATAAGAGGAAGTTAGTGATCACTACGCGCCTTAGAATGATGCTGGAATGCCGGCACAGGGACAGGCCTTCTTCGTGCTGTATTTGCTTACTCTATCGTGCTTTATACTTATTCGATCCATGTCGTAATAAAAATGTATGAGGCTGGTTTTGATCACATACAGGCTGTATACTTCACTCCAGATGGACTTTCAGAAAACATGCCTCTGACATGCTGTATGCCGCGATGGCTCAGGGGTAAGCCATGATGGCTTACTGATGCTCGCCGCATCGCAACTGAATAAATAAAGCCTTTGTTAGTGCCATTAGATGCAGCTGTCACCAGCCGAGTCTTCAAATATGCAAAGTCGAGCCGTTCCAGCAAGAAGCGTGATGCCAGCCCGAGAGGGCCTGTTGAAGTCGTTCCTGCCCTTATGCAAAGCTCCGAGCTCACACATCAAAGAGTCACACTTTTGCATTTCAGAACAGAGCGGAAAACAAAAACAAACCCAATGAATTGCCTTTAAAAACAGAATTATCACGAACAGATGGCCACGCCAAGTGTCCGTAAGAGCGACTGTAGTGGTACAACGTTGGTACATAAACAGTTCAAAATGGCCGGAAAAAGAGAGACACGGCCATATTATCATTAACGGAGGAAATAAAATAATTAGTCCCTCTTTGGCAATTTTGGAGCAATACGAAGCTCCGTTATAAAGCTGAATGAATGGATTAGCCACTAAACTTAACCTCTTACGCTCCACAGTACCACTCGCAGCTCCAGACTTGAATTCTTCTCTTCTATAACTTAAGAATAACCGTTTTACATGTATTAACTCAATAATGTACTAAATGGATAAAGTAGCCATTATTAGACCAACTTAAAGCAGACATAATCTAATTAAAAAATTAAGAAAACTTAAAGTAGCCAGATTAAACTTATGTTAGCCATTATATTACTTAAGGAAGATCTTACTTTAAGTCTTACTTTAAGTGTTTTCTCACTAATTTAAGTCATTCTGAGAGTTATCAAAGTTCATCTTAGCTTTTAGCTTGATATGATGGTCAGAATTTTAAAAAGCGTATAAGCAGGACTTTTTATTTGATATACTGCGTACATAATGTATATTACTCGCCATTATGAAAGTGAAAAATGCAGTGTGGCTACTCTTTGGGTGCAGCTGGTCAGATCCATGATCAAACTTCAGGTACTTCTATGAGCTGACAGAACTGTAAGCATTTCTCCATTTCAGTACAGACTTCAGTGCTCTCTCTTAAAAAGCTCACACTTTAAAGAGTCTTTTTCTTTTCTTTTTCTGTTAACTGTTTGTATAGTTATGCTTTTCATATAGTGATTTATTTTCATGCACTGAAAACAACTGTATTATATATCTAAATGACCATTTTCCTGCATCTCCTTATTTCTTAGAATTATGCAGGCCGTTTCTGTTACTGTGCCATGAAGACTGAGATATGATCTCTTATCACCTGCTCTGCACTGTGCCTCATTGAGAAAGCAGACTGGGCTGAAACACTCCTTATAATGTCATTGCGAAGAGGTGGGGCCAGCCTGCTGTAGGCTGGATAGATGGATCTATATGTAAATAGGTTGGTGTTTGTGACATCAAAAACACTGTGCTTCTTGCTTAGTTCATACAAATGCTAAAATAAGTTATATTAATTAATAATGTATTAAAAAGCATTACATTGCAAACCCAAACCCTACAATGCTAGCTCCAGTGAAACCAACTCCACGTTCCACTACCTTTACTTTAAACTATAAACACCACAGATTCTCTCACAGCACTCTCATCTAAGAATGTGACTCACAAATTTCTCCTCCCTTGAGAAGTTGCTCTAACACATACTGATTTTTTCTGATCCAGCGATTGCAAAGACGTTTTCTTCTGGGAGTGTTAAGGTGCTACAAACCATCATGCTCAATTCCAAAAAAAAAAAAAAAAAAAATTTTTTTGAAAAGCTAGGTGTCCCAACACTTTTGACAGGCAGTGTGTTTTACAGGAGCATGTGGTTACTCTCTAGCATTAGCAGACTAACTCTTCTTCATGTAGAGGAGGCTGCAGTGCTATGCAGTGTGGGGCATTTTGCCATGTGTTTCTGCGCAGCGGCCGCGTTTTCCCTCGGGAGCTCCTGTCAGCACAAACTCAGGAAACAGTTATACTGTTCATATTTTTACAAGCTGCCTCTATGTGCAGCTAAAGTGAATCAGGCTGTAATCAGTGGCAGCTGTAGCACGCTCAAGCTGCAGGAATGAGGGGAATCTTTCAGACGCTCGATTCATCTCTCTCATCAGCTTTCACCTTCTCTGATCGTCGCCTTTACATTGCTTTTCTTTTTTTCCCCCCAGTCACGTTAATCTCTGATCCCCACCAAAGCTTACATGGCTCAGGGAGAGAGATCTGTCTGACCTTTGACCACAGAGAGGATGTGGTTGATATAAGCACAGAGGGGTATAGGGTGCCCACTTTTAGGAATATCCGAGGCCAGTGGTGAGCATATTTTTTGCATTTAAAGGAACAGGTCAGTGAAAATGAACCAAATTATTGTAAATGTGGTTGATCAGCCCAGGCATATTTGGTGCGCTGACTTTGCTTCTTAGTTTTGCAGTGGGGGTTTGTAGCCAATTAAACTAAGACTAATGTAGCATCAAGCTAGCAATATTAAGGGGCTTCTGAAAGGTGCAGCTATTTATAGGCTGGCCCTATCATCAACAGGTCAGTAGTTCAATCACCAGTGGTGCCACAGCCATCCGTAACTGGCAGAGCAAAACTGGCTTCACTCTGGGTGGGTAAGATGGCCTCCTTCTTCACCATCAACTCTACGTTAGCTAGCACAGGCATCTGTTAGCTGATGTAACAGAACTGGCAGTCAGTGTTCTCCAAGTACATTAAACTGTCCAGTGAGGTTATGTTAGAGCAGTTCGAAAAGATGTAGTTGCTCGCTTTGTGTGAATTAGAGGAAGCACATGCTAGCCTACACCCTCCTAGCGATGGTGGTATCATGTGATTGGAGAACTCCTAAGAACTCCTAACTAGTAAGTGGAATAGAACATGACTTAATACGCCCCAAAAGACAATCTATAATATATAAAAAAGGCGATTACTGTTCTTAGCAATGTGACATGTTTGTCCATTTTTGTCAGAAGCCACATAAGCAAGTTTTTTCCTTGAGGTTTCCTTGAATTCACGGAATTTAAATCAGGGTGTATCCGCAGCTTCAATTTTATATATGGACTGGAGAGTGAATGTTATGTTTTCATAATTCAACAGTGTTTAAATGGCACATTCAAACTGTTTCATTTCAAAAAAATTTTCATGAGAGATACTGTCACATGGAGAGGTTATTCTTCATTTGAATGGTCCACTGCAGATGTTTTGTAGATGCTCAGCTTGTCTTTAACTTCCATCGTACTAAATATCTATTCTAACTAAACATTAAGTTGAAAATAAAGCATTCCATTAAATCTGTAGATAATTTATAGGGGCCCATCAAATAAAGTTTAACCAAAATGTTGAGCATCAGTAAGGAGCTTTGAGACAGGAGACACACAAAGTAAAGGGTGAAACTACAATACAAGTCAAAAGTCTGAACACATAATAAAAAAAACCCAACATATGTCTGAATGGAGCTTCATCACTCAGGAGAACGTGGTTCCACTGATCCGCAGCGAAACTGAACACCTGTCAGCAAATTCTCCACCTTAAAGTACCTGATATAAATCATTAGAAGGAGTGTCTGGATACACTGGTCATCTGAGAAATTTGAAAAATACTGAGCTTAGTATTTGTGTATGTTCTTCAGGTCTGCTGAAATAGCGTCCTAGGTGGCTTTGCATTAAGCACCTTGAGAGACTGTGAAGAGAATGCAAAGCTGCGTCTAGGCAGGGGGAGACAACTTTAAAGAATTTTTCTGAAATGTGGAAAATAATACAAATAAGGAAAACCTTGAGTAGATATGTCCAAACCTTTAACTGCAACTATAGGATTAAATTAAAAAGTGGTGCTAAAGTGGTTAATATTCAATATACCAGCCTACAGTTTAGATTGACTTCTTAGGATAAAATGTGTCAGCAACACATACTAAAGGTAAGATCAAACCATGAGAACATCTGTGAAGAGCTCTGAGCATTAATCGGTTCAAATGAGTCAGTCCTGACTCAGGAGACTCAATTTGGCGAATATGACTCCTCGTGTGAACACGATTCATTAGACACAGATTGAGTTTGTAGGGGTGTGTGTGTGTGTGTGTGTGTGTGTGTGTGTGTATGTGTGTGTGTGTGTGTGAGAGAGAGAGAGAGAGAGAGAGAGA
>JBBIGA010000016.1:18665858-18685481 GCA_037576975.1 Alestes dentex | reverse complement strand
AGGAGACTCAATTTGGCGAATATGACTCCTCGTGGGAACATGATGCATGAGACATAGAGTGGGTTTGGAGGGGTGTGTGTGTGTGTGTGTGTGTGTGTGTGTGTGTCTGTGTGTGTGTGTGTGTGAGAGAGAGAGAGAGAGAGAGAGAGAGAGAGGGAAAGAAAAAGAGGTACTTTGATTATGGTTCAGAAAGTGAAAATTAAAAGAGTATGATCACAGGACTGGGGTGTAAAGAAGAGCGTAACACAGGAAGAACAAGGCCAGTAAATAGACGAGACAGAGACAGAGAGAGAATGAGAGTGAAACTGTGGTTTGAACTTGAGTCCCATCACTGGAACAACATCATTCCAAAACTTCTCTTGTGGATGATGAAGTATCGCCATTATTAAAGGCAGACTCTGGGCCAGACTGGTTTCCATGACAACCTCTTTTTTTCCTGACCCCAAATGCAGAATCAAATTCCTGTTTAAATCCGTTTTTCATGGGTTGTGGATATTACAGGTCATCCTGGTGGAAAGTACTGGTGAGAACTGAGGCGTCTCACACACCAGCACACGCACACAGACATATTTTGGCCTAAAAAAACACCCTTCACCCCAGTACGTGCCTGGAGTCTGAAATTTGTTCCTTTTGTTTTGATTGTTTGATGCTAATTTAACTAAAAAGTAAAGAAAGCTAAAACCCCACCAATAACACTCGGGCAAACTCCAGGGCTGAATCATGACACACGTTCCTCAAACTGTGTGGCACAAATCTTATGGGGTTTCTGACACCTTATTACAAAATTCAGACCTCAAGATGGCTGCCACTACTGTAGTAGAGGTCTGCTACCTGGCCCAAGCCCACCGGGGCCTGACAAAATATCAGATTTCTTTTCCGTTTTTTGCATCATCAGGCTCAGGTCGGATTTGCTTTCTATTGAGTGATTTTTATGAAGTAGATTTTTGTGCACTCTCACACAGTCTCCCTCTCTCTATCAGTCACACACGTACACACTCTCTGATGTGCTCTCTTGTTTCCCCTCTCTCATAACAATGGCTGCGTTGGGAATAGCTCCAGAGTTTGAGGAGTGGGTGAAAGTGCCCCTCATTAAAACAATGGCCGATGAGAGGGATTTGTTAGGTTGGTGGAAATGTCCCAGCGGATCTCTCCCCTTGTTTTTTAAAAAAGCATTTCTGTAGTAGTGTTAAGCATTTCTGTAGTAGCAGTAGCGAGAGAAACTAGAGTGGATGCTGTTCTCTGTCAGGTACGATGAGGAATTTCATTAAAATGCACTGACGAAAAAACTGTGAAATAGCAGTTTATTCCAGCAAGACATTGTCAGTCACTCATCTTAAGTGCTCAGTAAAGCTCTACAAAACCAAGTCTCCAACAATCTGTGCACACAAGCAGGTTCGGGTTGGGGTCAATTCTGAATTTCAAATTGAACAGGTGCAGCTAGTGCGGGCCAAGTGTGGCCTTGGGTATGGATCATATTCTGCTGCTAGAATACAGTACCTGTCAAAATACTAGTATTTATCCTCACTGTAGCTGTTGTCAGTTGCACTGAATGTTGTCTTGTCTCATCTTGTCTCATCTAGTTGTACTGTGTACTGTGTGTATATGGTTGAAATGACAATAAAAATCTACTTGACTTGACTTGACATTTCAATATCGTTCCCCTGCAGACCTGCAGTCTGTAGCTAAGCATACTTTTGTCCATTTTTAATTAGAGTACACCATTTGAACTATCCAAACTTATTGGAGAATACAGATCCAGTCCAAAGCTAAAGGACAAATTTCCGCACGTTTTTACACTTGGGAAACGTCACCATTTTTAAGGGGTGTCAGGATGCTGAGTCATGGTTTTCTGTGCAAAAGTAAATCAGACCCTTCTAAACAAACCCACAAATGAGACATGCTCAGACCACCTTCTTGCATTGTGAAAACAAAACAGATGCTGTCTGCTTAGCGGTTTGCTCTATGGTTAAAGAACCTCAAAGCTTTCTGTACACACAGCCAATCTTTCAGCACTTCGTTTGTGAAAACAAACTACCCAGGAGAATGGCTGTCCATGGGATTGTGCGATCCGGTGAAGATACGGCAACGTTGGCATCTTAAGCCACGAGACAGTGATTTTACAGTGATTTTACAGTGATTTTACAGTGATTTTATGGTGGTTGCTAGGATGCAGGCTGGGACTCAAAGTAAAATTCACTAGCTGTGATAGAATTATCACTCAAGAGACTGAATGCTTCTATAAACCAGCCACAAAAATACTATATAGTCAAATACAATTTACTAAAGTACAATGCTCAAACTAAATTGTTTAGATGAAAGATCATTCCATGAATAA
Source organism: Alestes dentex (assembly GCA_037576975.1). Taxonomy (NCBI): domain Eukaryota; kingdom Metazoa; phylum Chordata; class Actinopteri; order Characiformes; family Alestidae; genus Alestes; species Alestes dentex. The sequence goes on along the minus strand of JBBIGA010000016.1, from coordinate 18,683,146 downwards.
AGGTGATCACTTAATGATTTTTTTTTAAAGGCTTGGTGCAATATTTTATTTTTGGATGTTATCATTGCAAACACGGTTTACATCTGTTATATAACGATCGTGAGTGACACTTTCCAAAATTCAGCGCTTCAGTCAAATGCAAAAGCTTGGACAGCCCGGGTCAAATGACATGTTTTGCTTATTTTCTAAGTAAAAGTAGTTAAGAAAATAAAGTTATTGCACAAAAATGTCTCTGAAGAAGATTTTCATCAACAGAACACAAAATGTGACCTGTCTGGTCCAAACTTGACCAGGGTCCAAGCACTCGCATATGACTTTATCAAGGTGTGGTCTAAGTTCTAAATGAGCTGAACATCTTGTCCGCCCTAAAGAAGACCAGAAAGAGAACAGCGTCGTACTTAAAACATACTCAGCGAACATATAAACACAAAGTCGGCGAATTGCCTCTCGTTTTCACTTTAACGGAACTAATTTCACTTCATTTAAAAAAGAACTACATGTGAACTTTCCCAGACAATAAACATGTTTTTACTGTTTAACTACATTTGGAGTGAATAGGAAAATTGTATTACTTACATTTTTGATTAAACTTTTGCTTTAAGACCCACACATAAATACACATCTGGGCAGTTCAGGACAGGGGGATCAGACGAGTGGAGCGAAACTAAATTGTTCCTTTTTTTTTCAGACTGAGGATTCATGAGGATGATAGCTCTGTTGTTCATTTGTCTTGTCTCACCTGTCGGTACTCCACTGGGGCAGTGCATGTGTGTGTATGAACTTGAGTGGGATAGTAAGCCTTTCTGGCATACGGCTGGGACGCCTCGGGCTTTGCGCTGGGAACGGCTCTGCTTTTGGTTAGTGCTGTAAAGCCGTGAGGAACACAGGGGTTTTACTTCAAGAGCTCAGCTCTGGCCAACCCAGAAAATTAGCTTATACAATCTGGGAGGACACTGCAGGCCTGCTACTGCTACTGTTCACATCGGGGGCTAAGGTCTGGGATCCTTGGAAATGTGAGATATTTGTGTTGTGGAACAGTTGGAAAGCTTATTTGTGGATGGATCAGTTGGAATCCACCAAAAGGAGAATTTTTTTTTTTTGCTTGTTTTGTTTAAAAAAAAAGGCAAATACCACAGTCTATATTTACAGCACAGCGAGGGCTGATCTAGGACCATTAAATCTTAATAAGTGCACAGTATAATTATACTTGCTCTTGTTATTACTTGCCCTGATTATTAACTGACCTTTAGTGATGTTTTTTTGGGATTTATTTGTTCTATTTTATAATGATTTGTGCCTTATTCTCAGTATATTTGGTTTTGTGGTCTATCGGTGCTCACTTGGAAGAGATTCCCAGTGTCACTGCTCCAGTAACTCAAATGTGAAATAAAGCAAACAAACAAGCATGTATATGATCAGGAGCCCTGAACCTTGAATTAAATCTGTGTCTGAACCTCCTGGCCTACAAGCTTGCTTTCAAGCACCATTAGGCGAAGATCAAAATAAACACTTTGCGGAATGACATTACTAGCAGTGATCCACAAGATGGCTAAATGAACCAGAAGGAAAAAGGCAAAGAGGTCCAACAGCACCTATTCAGCCCTGGAGCCGCATGGACCAGCGACTCTGCACTGGAGCTTTTCAGTAATGGAGCTTTGGAGCATTAAGCCCTTCTCCAACTTAAAACTCCACACGCTGCGAATCGCAAGATGTATTTTCACTGGCATATTTTTAATATTAGCTTCAGAAAGTGACGCTGGTATTTACAAAGTAAAAGGAGTCTAAATGGGCCATTTCAGCCAGGGTAAACACATTTAGCAATGAGGTCAGCGGCTGCAGCGGCGGAGCCGGGCGCGTTAGATAATTTTGTCAAAATGTTTAATGTCCTGCTAAACCGTTTGGGAAAAACAAGTGCGGCTGCTGCTGTTGACTTTGGCAGTGGTATGTATACTCTAGGCTTTAAACATGTAAATCAAAATGCTCCATCTTTAAGAAAATGTAAGTAGACGTTTCATACCTGGCTCGTTGTAGGTCCTGGCAAAAACGTGCAGCAAGACGGACAGGATAAAGCATCGCTATGTGTGTGCGAGCGTCCACGTTTTGATTAGGCACCCCCAATCTAATGACATGGGCAAATAAGAGGGCAGCAGATTTTCCTAAACGACGCTGTCATCACATTTCTATATGCAGGTGCTGCTACTATGAAGGCTTACACTGGGTGGGCAAAGATGGAGGCAGACGTGATGGAGTCGATTAGCTATGGACAAGTGCAAATAGGCTCATCTGTTTAACCCTGCAACATTCTCTATAGTGTATTTACACACTTACACTTTGTCACATTATTATTTTTTTTAATAATTATTTATTTTTATGTCTTGCTCCGTGAAACAAGCAAAGAAATCTTGTGGGAAAAAAAGCATTCTAAATGTTCAGCCAGTGTACATTTGTCCTCTAAAAAGAAAAAAAAAAAAAACATTTGTTTGATGAAACTTCGTTGTTGTGTTTACAAGCTCGCTAAATTTTTTGGACGCGAAAACAAAATGGGAACTATGAGTGCGTACTCAAGGTCAATAATTATGTTATACGTTTTATAATAATGGTAACCTTTTCCTATAAAGCACATTAATATTAATGCATCGTAAATGGGGATAGCATAATCTTTTGCTAAGAGTTAAAACTCGACTGTCCATGCCAGTTCATCATGTGGAGATTGTAGAGGATTTTACGTTTGACACTGAAAGCTTCAGGCCTGGGTAAAAGTAGAGGCCTCTGTTCTAGAGATCGGCCATGCCGCCATGACCTTGGATTTGATGTCATTTGGTGTTACATGAGTATCCTCTCTCCGCTGACTCTGTTCAAACCTCATTTTTCTCCAAGCAGCAGTAATTGTTAGCTGAGCTCTAAAACCGCTGGCTAATTGTCTGGAGCTGTTTCTCTGTGTGCTAGAAAAACAGCCCACCTTCCAGAGAGCTCTTAAAGAGCTGTGCAACATGACAGCTTGCGCGGGCCCAGCTCGTTTCACGCCCGCTGCAGTGTTTATGCTGGAAACTGACCTATCCACTGTTGCTTGCGTGCAGATCATATGCAATCACATCCACACTGGAGTAAACCCACTCAGAGTGGACTGACCCACACCCATGTGAAGCCATGGCATATTGGTTGGATACATACAATACTGCACAATTACATTTAAAAACAGAATTCAACTGGGTAATTAGGGTGTATTTGCTCAGAAAAAAAAAAACTGATACTAAAATGAAAGTCAATAACATCAATACAATAATCCGTAAATGTATGTATTTGGTTGCTTAACCATTTTTTGTAATCACTGTAGTTATTAATCCAATAAATCACTGGGGCCCTCGAGGAGAAATCTGAAATCAAACCACTTCACGTGCAACCAGCTCGCAAGTCAAAAACAATTCTTAGGTTTATATTGCATTTACACATTTGTATTTATTTTGTATTATATGTACATTTGTATTTATATTGTGTGTATATATGATTAATTAAATCTCCCTCATGCTGCCTGACCCATGAGCTCCTCAAGACCTCTGAACACGTCCTGTGGTATGTGGTACCAGGACATTAGCAGCAGATCCTTTAAGTCCTGTAAGTTGCGAGGTGAGGGCTTCATGGATCCGTCTAGTTTTTCCAGCACATCTCACAGATGTTTGACTGGATTGAGATAAGGTCAAATCAACACCTTGAACTCTTTGGCATGTTCCTCAAACCATTCCTGAATAGTTTTTGCAGTGTGGCACTGAGCATTATCCTGCTGAAAGAGGATGCTAGTATGTTCTCCTGTTCTCCGTTCTGACACCTTTCTAGCATTGCCAGCAATAAAGTTTTCAAAGCTCTACTATGGTGCCTGGACAGATGGGTTAGTCTTCATTTCCTACGTGCATCAATGAGCCTTGGACATCCATGAACCGGTTCCTGATTCACTGGTCTTCAGTCTTTGGACCATTTTTGGTAGAACCACTATTTTTTATTATCTCTAATGTAAGATGATGTATAATTATTGTATAATGTATAATTATTAATGTTTTATTATCCATGTACTATTATTAGTGACTTTCAGAAGGAGCTAAATGCTGCTCATTCTACATTCTACTGCCTAATAGTTTGCAAGAAAAAATCCTAAGTGTATGAGTTAATGTTTGACTGTGTTCATGTGAATGATCATTTAGTGTTCTCATCGCACCTGCAAACGTAACAGAAAAAATGCACTGGAGCAAAAGACTTGTGTTGGTTTTTCTAGCTGTACTGATTTTTCAACAATGATACTAATTATATTGTTTACAGCATGAAAATGCTGATACACCCGATCATCCATTTAACAAAAAATGAAAAGAAAAAGAAAGTGCATCCTTAAATTCTGCTTCTTTTAAAAGCACACTGTAATATCACAGCGGATGCATTCTGTTACTTTCCACCAGGGTGGTTTGAAAATAAAAAGTGCCCGCACGACTTTCAAAAAAAAAGAGGAAACATCAGAAAACCAGTGTTTTAGGAACTCACTCTGCCCTGCTATTATGTCAATCATGCTAACAGTTGAACATTGTTTAAAACCTCATGAACAATTCACTCTTCCCGAAAGTTGCTGTAATTTGTAGATTTAGCTAACAATGGGGTACTGCCTTAAATTATGATAAAGAGCAGCAATGTCCCGTTCAAATCTGTTTCCCCTAAATGTTTAAAGAGAACAGATGTATTTACACCGTTCTCTTCTTGCTCTCTCTCTCTCTCTCTCTCTCTCTCTCTCTCTCTGCACTTTCTCTCCCTCTTTTTTTTGCTCTTGCTCTTTCTTTCCAGCATTTTTGTTTGTTACTGTACACACAACGCTTCTTGATGACACATTGGATTTGCAGCTCAGCTTTGTGGCTCCTGGGGGAAATCAGAAGGTTTTAATAGGAACCATGCCTGCAACCAACGAGCAGTTCAGGACATACTGGCCCCCGCTGTATCCCTGCTCTGGATACTGCAAGACACAGCTCAACAGAAAAGTGTTATAGAATCTTTTTTTTTTTGGGAGCACAGTCCCTCCTTAATTAAACACGACTGACAACTCTGAGTTGAGCTTGAGCCGGCACTCTGTTTATGTTGCGTCAAAGTGACATTGGTTTAATCTGGATTGGCTGGATAAATACACAGTGCAGCTGATGGTGCAGAAGAAAGAGAACTGGCCTGTGTGTTTTAAAGGCAGGGGCAGGGCGGTGTGTGTGTTATTGAGTGGGTGTATGCTTAGGTAACGTTACAATTAAAACAAACATAGTGTGGACAAGGAAAAAAAATCTCAAGTCGGTTCTCTGCATTGTAAATAAATCTTGCGTGTTAAGTCAATACGGAAGGAATGAAAAGAACATAAATTTGTCCATCACTTACATCGGTTACTGGTCTACCAAAGTTATATATATATATATTTCTGCATTACATATAATCATACATAGTGCACCATATATTACATATTATGACAAGGCTGTAGTGCTGTTTTTCCTCTCAAAGCTTTAATTGTGATTGAGTTAAGTTGGTAGGAGTGGGCTTTCCTGCAGTACCAACCTCCAGCAAACCTCAAACCCCAAAACATGTAATTCATTTTTGACCAAACTTCTCCAACAAATGGCATAAATCTCCAAAAACAACATCCTGCACCAACACCAATATTCTCCACCAAACACCAATGCTCTCCACCAAACACATTATCATTCTCTAAAACAAGTATTCTGCCGAAACCACTGTTCATCAAACAGCATTATTCTCACGAACCACTGATCAACAAACCCCAACATTCTTGCCCCAAACACCAACATTCTCCACCAATTACGATCATTGTCCACCAAACATCAACACTGTCCAACCCATCATTGTCCAACAAAAACTTCTTCCAATAAATTCTTTAACACAATCACTCTTCAGCAAACCCCACTATTTTCAACCAAACACCATCGTTCTAATGTTGACCTACAGTATGCCTCAGTAAAAGAACTGACAAGCCAAGCAAACTAGTGTGAATACAAGAGAACATTATAGAGCCTCCCAACAATCACACAGAAGTACAGCATACCAAACCAGTGTTGGATTTAACAACATTAACACAGTATACTGTCATTTTCTTCTTTCAAAGAAATCGTTCAATCTAAAGGAACTTGAAACCCATTCAAACCTCTTCAAACAAACTGAGCTCTCTGAATTGAACGCACAAAAGGAAGAGATGCTTTAGATCAGTGGAAAGGTTAACTGTGCTGTACTGACTTAGAGGGCAGTAAATATTACTGTTTGCTGCTTAAAAGCACATAAAAGCTCTTTCTTAGTAAGGCTGGCATGAAATCTGTTTAAAAAGGGTTTGAAGCCACAGAAATTATTCTGAGAAGCATGTTACACTGAAGTTATCCCCCCACTGGGACATACACACAACGTTAAATGTTACACAACGCAACTATGTCATGCTAAGTTCCTTCTCAGAGAAAAGGTCACCTACATAGAGCAATGAGGAACTGAAGCTCAGAATATCCCAAAGCATCACACGACTCTAGAACATCTAAATTAGTGATTAATATCCCACAGAGACAGCCATGACCACAGTCCCTCCACAAGCATGACTGTATCATTCTCCCCGAACGATGACAGTCATGATCCTGACATCATCCCAACTCCTCAACTCACCAGTGTGTGTGTGTGTGTGTGTGTGGGGGAGTTAGATGTGGGGGGTATTTCACAATGCTAAGGATTTTTCAGTTAACCCTGTAACTATAAAGGTCTGAACTGTCCATTTGGAAAATAACTAAGGTACATTCCTGCTGGAGTTAATCCTCACTTTTGGATTAACCCACTTGTATTCTTATTATTCAGTTACTCTTCTTAAGACTTATTATTAAGTAAGTACTAAACATTATCCAGTTACTACTATGAAACTCATCTGTAGATTCTGTAGCTATGAGACAAAAGAACTGAAGCATGGGCCCCAATACAGACCTTTACAGTTGAACAGGGTTGGTTTTATCCAGCTAAACCAAGACACCCTGCTTTGTCTAGAACCCCACTAGAGTAAGCCGGCGCATGTGTGGCACTCACCCGTCACTGTCCCTGTCCAGGCGGGGATGCCGTGGGGGCAGGTGAGGGCTGTTGGAGAGCAGCTCTGCTGGGGCTCCATTCGACGTGGCACTGGAGCCGGCAAACAGGCCTGAAAGACAAACAATGCTAATACGCAAAACAGGCCAAATCAACCTTGAAGAGTCACACAAAAAATGCCACATTGACCATATTAACCCTCCTCCCCTTTCTTTCCCCTCATGAAACAACACTTCATGGTAACAAGCAGTTGTTTTGACAACAGAGGTCCAATCAGGGGCTTTTTGGAAAAATAATGTGTTCCTGCCTTGCCCTGTTTGTAATTCGCTGTAAATTTTACGAGCTTTTGGAGTGGGTTTGTTTGAAGAATAACGATGATACCCTCTCACCAGCCACTTTATTAGAAATACCCACAATGTATTTCTAATGACCGATGACTTATTTCTAACCACTGATCCACCGACCTTATAGGTCTGCCGTATACAGGACTGGGATGCAATGGGGCACAAAATACAGAACAGTGGAACAAACTTCTTTCTGAAGTTCCTGCTAAAGTCTGAGTAGACTGATAAATCAATGTGACAAGTCAGTTGTTTAACTCACGGTTAACACGCTATTTAAAACAATTTCCTCAGGAGTAAACATATAACATGTTAACCTGTGATACGTGTCGGTGTTGTTGGGGACTTGTGTACATGCTTTGTGGCATGTTGTTGTTGTTGTTGTTGTTGTTATTGTGCAGTGCTGTCATCCTACAATGAGGTTCAGGATTCGATTCCTGGCCATGTGGCCAGATCTTTCAATGTGGAGTTTGCATGCTCTCTGCGTCTCCACCGGGTACTCCGGTTCCTACCCACAGGCCATAGACATGCCTGTCAGGTGAACTGGAGATGCAAAAAGTGGACTAAATCAGGAGAAAAAAACTTAAATGAAACAAAGCCATTTTTTTTTCTTGAAGAGATCAATATGTCCAATGCCAAGTGTGACTGGAGTGGTGTAAAGCACACCACCACTAGATTCTGGAGTAATGAAAACTTGTTCTCTGGTGTGATGAATCGCATTTCACACTCTGGCAGTCTGATGGAAGAATCTGGGTTCGGTGGACGTCAGGAGAACACTACCCACCACAAATCATAGTGCAGAGTGAAGTTAAGTAGAGGAGGAATCAAGGTTTGGGTTTGGACTAGCCCCTTAGTTCCAGTAAACAATATTATTTCTACATCATACAAAGACAGCTTAGTCAATTTTATGATGTCAGTTTGTGGCAACAGTTTAGAGAAGGCCCTTTCTTGTTCCAGCATGACTGTGCCCCTGTGCACAAAGAAAGGTCCATTAAGGCGTGCTTTGTTGAGCCTGATGTGGAGAAACTTCATGTGGAGGTCTGCACCGAACCCTTACCTCAACCTAACTGAACCCATTTGGGATGAACTGGAGTGTCCAATGGGAAGTGGACAGTACACAGCCATCATTCCTTTTATTTTCGGCCCAACCCTGAATCGCAGACTGTTGCCCATTTGTTGCTAGACAATTTATCATTTTCCAGATATTATTTAAACGGTGGACCTTTCTCAGTATTGCAGTAACACAGATTGGCCGACTTAATTAGGTGTAAAGTCTGCGCTGGAGTTGAATTCTGCAGAAAGGCACAGGGTTGGTGAACTCTAGGTAGGAGGATTAACTAACACAAACTGTGCTACAAATGGGCTACAGTCTACTACATGTACACCAGTGAGAGTTTCTTTCATGAAAAGTTTGTTCAGGAAAGAACTAGACTAACAGACTACTAGCAACATATTGACACATTTATACTGCTGACATGTGCCTGTTTCACCTGGCAAACAAAACTGGCCAGAATTGTGGATGGAAATAACAGCAAAGCACACAAATCTGAGCTGTGATATAAACACCATCCTGCCACAGATTATATACTACTGTACAATCGCAGGGCCAAATCACGGCTGCCTGCACTGTAAAGAGGATTCGCCACTCCCTAGGCTTCTTGTGCAGCCTGAGACACTGAAATGCTACAGTTGTTCCCCCGTTTCAACTTCTGCTAATCTGCTCCTGCGATTCGGCGGTGTGATTATTTTCCCAGAAGCCCCTGGGGGCGGACAGCATAGTGCTGGCCGTCCAGCACAGAGCGGCTCCTGGTTTTCCCGTTTGGCTCCAGCTGCTCTGGGCCTATCTGACAGTTTTCTGAACTGGTTACATGCCTGATTCATTACCCCGAAATCATCCATCAAAGGCCTTTAAATGCTCTCCCCTTTAGCCCCAACATCTGCTACTACAACGGGAAACACTCAGTGGGTAATGGCTAAGATTGCTTCAGATTTTACGCGGCACTCCGGTGGAAGACAGGAGAGAGAGGGGAGTGATGCCTCAAAGAGAGGTCAATAACACCGGCAATGGAGGCGATCCACAAAACTGCCATCATTAAAGTGATAATAAAAATTTAAATAAGCACATTTACAAGTTTCCATCCCTTACCACAAATAGAGTCACTATACAAATATGTACAGTTTGCTTCTTTAATAGTGCGCTGGAGCTAAAAGGCTAATGTAGTTAAAAAAAAAACCAAACAATGAAAGCTTAAACCCACCAAGCAGCATTATGCAAACCGTATGCCTAAATCACAACATATTTAAATCAAACCATGTCAAAGTGTTAAGTGATTGTAAATAGACTTGCTTATGTGTGATTGTAAATAGACTTGCTGACATTGTATGACATACAATTATCTATAAAAATAGAAAAAAAAAACCCAGATATAAATCATGCTTCAAGACAGCTGCTACTTCTAGCTCTCTATAGCTCCACCTTCACGCTGAACCGTTAGAGACTGTAGGCCATCTGTTGATGCCCAGTTAATGTTAGTCATTCCCTAGACCTTCATCAATGGTCCATTTCAGACTACTGAGACACTCTTGGCTGGATATTTTTGGGTTATGGACCACTCAACCGAACAGTGGCACAGATGTGTGCATAAAACTCCAGCAACACTGCTGCAATACACTCTTTAAAGTGCCACACACTACCACGTCAATGCTTTGTTAAGCACGGTCCACCACATATTTCTGGTTATTTGGCTATTTATTTTGGCTATTTCTGCTGTAATCTTTTATTCTTTTTAAAAGTGATTTCTCAGTGCTGTTGTTACATACATTAGTTATTTAAAGACTGTTTTCTAATGACGCCAAATATCCGTACTTTTCATTTAATTTGACGCACAAACGACTTTTTGAACAAGAAAGTACATGAGCAGGAATGTAAGTCACATTTCACCGGCAACCAAATGTGGACTATAACTACACTCTGAATGAGTTTGTGTACTCGTACACAATTTTTGGCGTGGGGGGAAAAGGCCTACACAGGTTGCCCGACTACTAATTTGTAGTTTTTTTATTGTGCATTCCATGTAATATCAAGTTAAACTGTAGCTGGACAATTTTGATTAAGCAAAACAACATAAAACAGGTAACTAACAAAACATTTTTTTGGCAAAAGCAGATAACTTTTCATAACATTTCATGTCAAAATTGTACTGAAATTGTACAAAATTGCATCTAAATTGCAAAATTTACTCTATTGTACTGAAATTCCCTTCCAGACAGCACATCACTGGCTAAAGAGTCACAGCCGTGTTGCATCACCTACCCTGAATACTGCGTGCTGATTCACTGAATTAATGTATCAGGTTTTGTTCAAGAGCAGCACAGGCTTTTGTCATTCAACTGTAAAACATGAACCAGCAAAGGGAATGGTCAATAACAGCTTTTCAAACAAAATGTATTTAGAGTTCAGAGTGTGCTTTGTGTAAGAAATAACAAATCATTCATAAGCCATTTTTAATTTAAAGAATAGATTTTATCAGGTTTTGCAGATTATATGTAAAAACGACTGATAAACAATTCTGTGCTGAGGGCTGAATCTACCTGTAGCATCAGTCTGAACTGGTTGGAATGAGAGAATATTTGTGTGGTGATAACGTAATTGTAGCAGATTATTTGCCCTCGTTAACAAATGTTCTGCTCGTCTGGGAAGCCGTGGCACTCGCGTGCAGTGTGTCTAATACATAACATTCCGGGTATTTTAGCCCATGCTGCGTTGAAACATGTTTCATCATATCACTGGTGTATCCACTCTTACATGAAATACTCATTTTTACAGACGCTGCAAGTAGCACTGTTATATTACATATATACGTCACATTTTGGGCCGCTGTTATCCGCTATGACTCTATTTTGTAAGATAGGGATGCAATGGTCAATGGTATGCTATTTAACTGTTCATTACATCCATTGTGGGTCAATTTGCACCGGTGAACCAGGGTTTTACGGTTTTGCCAGCTGTAGTTTTCTGGTCATTTACAAAGCTTTCATTTTATAATGCAGACTAAACGTGCATCAGAACATCTCTGGAGGCTATCAGCGCTCTGAATTTTGCTGGACAGTCTTTATGCAAATAGAAGAGAAAGGTAAATAGAAGAGACATGAAACAAAAAAAAACCCCAATCTCTCAGCTCAACACAAAAATTGTAATAGATAGCGAGACTGCAAAAAGCACATCTGACGAGGCACCATCATTTTTGCAGCGCTACTGTGAGGGAACATTTAGGTGATGATGTAGATGATGATGTATGTAAGAGGACCGAAAAAACAAACACAGTACAAGTACTCCTTTGTCTCCGTCGGCTACTCAAGTGAAAAAACTTCCAACATGATGTCTCATTTATGTTGCCATCGCCGACTGTATTCCTTACAGATTAAGCAGAGTCCACTTCTGCCTTCCACCAACTATTTGTGACAAATTCAGAAAAACATCATAAGGGAATAATGAAAGCAGTGTATTCATATTCACATTCAGTACTCATAGCCAAAGATATGCTGCCCTTTTTGGTGGTTACTGACTTGAATTTGTTGGAAAAAACTGAACGGCATTACAGTGTCCCCTCCCGCACAATTCGGCAGCAAAGTCATTCTGGAACTCTGTAAAATATCATGGAGACAAGCTGAAAACAAACTGACACCCCGTCTCCCACTCTCCAATGATAGTTGAACATCCAGTGCAAATGAAAGCTACTTTACTGTAGATTCACTATGTACTGGATTAGGATTTTCACGATATTTTTATTTACATTTAATATTGCCTATATAAGTATGTACCATGTTTCTCTCAAATACAGAAGGCAAAGCAATGTAGGTAGACAAAGCTATGGTACAAATATTTTAATGATTTTCTCCCATTGATTTAATACAGTAAAGACAGAAAACAGTAAAGGCATAGTCATTCCTGTTGGCATTTTCCTGAAGGAAATGTTTTATTTGTCTGTAGGCCAAATAAAGAGTTCTTCGTTTAAAGGGTGAGATGTTTTTTTTCTTACAAATAAAGATATCAAAACCGTACCATTGCTGTGGCCCAAAAACAGCAATACCGGGATGCAATGGTGCAGTGGTCGTGGGTAATGCACAGCCATAAGAAAAACATGCCAACATCGATAAAAGGATTTGATAGCCTTGGAGGTATTTAACTCTGACACCTTCAGTTTGGTACATGTTCTCAACTGCAACTGGTTTTTGATTCCAATCTGTAGTGGACATGAAGATGCCATATCTGGCAGCCGATTTGAACATTAAAGGGACCATCGGGATATTTCACAGAATGGAACACTGACAAGGCGCTTGCCTCATGTTAATGCTGCTAGAAAAAACCAAGTCACTGTGCAACACATCGTGAAACAGTGTTGACAGACTTTGCACAGTGAGATGGCGAAATTAACACATGTCTGGCAATTTTGCACTGAAATTCTTGAAGGAATTTGATTTGGCTGTCACTGTTGTCCATGCCAAATGTCCTAATCTCTGGTTCACAGCAGTTCTGTGGTCAGAAACTGACCAGTGATAAATGAGATCAATGACAGATGGCAAACGTGAGCTACATACTGTACCTGTACACCTATACAGTGGACCTACAGATGGTAGGTAGATAGGTGGACCTCATAAAGTGGACAGTCAGTGGAAGACTGTAGTGTGCAATAAGTGAACGGAATAGGAAACACACTCTCACTCTCTCTCTCTCTTGTTCTCTTCCTTTTTTGCTGGCTGTGGAACAAAGCAGCATGTAGTGGGTAGAGTCATCCTGAATGCCATTACACGCAGCGACTTGGCTAGCTATGACCACAGCAAGAACAAACCAAACGAGAACAAACAGTCAAAAGAACACAACAGCTGCTTCGGGCTAAAGCCATTTGCACATAGAAGCAGCAAGCTGTCCTCTTTGAACCGAGGGAAACAGAGGGGGAGTCGGAGCCAAAACTTTTAAAAAGATACTCCTTGCTGGCACGCGGAGGAACGAAGGCGATTTGGCTGAGTGAGCTGTGGCCTGCTCGGCTTTAATGCTCTAGAAAGCTGCAATTGTCCTGCAAATTGCACAGATAGCACTACTGCACATGTAGCTCCAGGTACTTCTCTCACTTCAAGCTAGTACACATGCAAGTATTTAAGGTCCATTTCTTTTTTTTTCTTTTTCTTTTTTTTTTTTTAATAATCACCATTAAAATGTACCATTCAACATAGTAGTGATTCTGGCACAGCACTAAATTTTAAACAGGCTTTAGCAAGAAACAGTAAACAGAAAAGCATGGTGTAGGAATAAACGGATTTAAATTATTACTATTGCTTAGTGGAGGAAAAACACAAGTCAGGGTGGAAATTAACCTCTGACTCCTGTCCTAAAGCTGTGCGATGCTGATATTCTTGGGTCATAGTTTCGGGTACTTTAAGGTTAGTGTCTGCTACCTGTGTGTAACTCATCATGGAGCAGAAGAGGCATCATGGGAAAATTCATACGCACCACATGCAGCTGCCCTCTGCAGATGTTTGTAATATCACCATAGCATATGGTCTTCATAAGACTAAAACTCTTTTCGTTGCTATGTCCGTTCAAGCTGTTAAATCACAGCTTACTGGGGTTGGAGCTTGTGAAAAGCTCTGAAGTTCAGTGTACAGCTGAGGTTCAGTGAAAAGTGTAGAGAGGAGACCTTGCCATATTTGTCTTCAAGAAATCCTTATTCTTTCAGCCTTCCACTGACTTGAGAGGCAGCTGGTGGCCTCGTGGTTAGGGAGTCAGCCCTGTGATCAGAAGGTTGTGGGTTCAAATACTAGGACTGCTAGTGACATCACTGAGGTACCCTTGAGCAAGATACCGTCCCCACACACTGCGCCCCTCATTGGTGGCGGCCCCCTGCTTCACATGGTGAATGGGTTAAATGCAGAAAAAGACTCTCATACACGTGTTACTATAAGGGGCCACTTTACTTTATGAGCGCCACTTTCCTTCTAAGTATGCCATTATCAGCAGAGCTGACACAGTATTGGCATGATAGTGTTTGCTATTGGTGAGAAAATCAGTCACAGCAGTGTTTCTGGGGTTTTTCCACACAAGACAATCATTAAAAATATCCAAGTTCGGGGAGTATAAAGTGAGACTGCAATCCAAAGCCAAATTCTAAGAGAGACATATCACACAAAGACAATTCTGAACATTTTTTTTACATTCGTTGTTTTCACAGTTGTTGAATTAAATGTAACTGGCTTTGAAAGCTAAGGCCAGGGAGTCAGAAGGTCAATGGCATTTTGCAAAGGAAGCCTTTGAGTGATGCGCAAACGGAAGCTCCCACACTGAAATATGTTCCACATTTAACTCCAAAACAAATATAACAAGGTGGAAACACACTGCATGAGTGGGACAGAGTGTTTGTGAGTAATATTGTACAGTCTTTACTTTAACACACCTGAAAGGCACCAGCCAGTAAACATGATTCAGGTGTTTTAAAATGTAGTTTGCAAAAAAAAAAAAAATTTATTCAGGTTTTCTCTCTGTTCAGATGATTAGCCATGTTTGACATGTTTGATTCTACAGTTTTGCATTGGCATTACAAGTAATGAAACCTTATGCTGTGTTCAATTAGGCTCAGAGGTGGGAAATGGGAGTAACATTCTTCATTCTGGTCTTGGAACATTTGAGTTACAAAATGGAGGAAAAAAACATGGATGATTCCAAGAAGGCAAGTATTGTTAGCAACAAGCTAGCGGTAGTAACATGAGTGGCAACAATAACGTTCATGACGTATTTATCTCCTAAAACAGCATATTCTCTGGTCAGCAGAGTTGCGCACGAGTCACTGAGTAACAAAGTCTAGACATTTAAGTCCTAAAGTCTAGTACCAGGTCAGTGGAAGGCAAGCCTTAAATTGAGACAGGTTGAGCCCCAAGTGATTACATGTAAGTAGAATTTTGACATCTAAACTTTGTATGCATTCTTCAGCAATTTAAATGCCTTTTCAAAAACGATGGTGACAGTAATACAGCTTTAACATTCGTTTTACATGTACATGTAAATGGTACATGTACAGTACAACCATTACAGACACAATGGTTTAAACAAAGATTAACAATAGGGCAAAAAAAACTGAACATTGAAATACATCTATATCTATAAACTATATACTACGTCAAATTATTCAACGCAACAACACTAACTATTTTGCACTTATTTCAACTTTAGAATCAAATTTTGCACTTATTTATACTATAGAATCAAACACAGTACAGGTTCTTAAATACCATGAAATAAAGCACCGGAAGGACTCATTTGAATTTAACAAAATATTGCTAGTAAACTCAAATATTTACGTTTGTCTCACTTTCCTTCTAAATGCAATAAGCATTGAATCAGGCATCAAAATAATTGAAACAAACGGTTCAAATGAACCGATACAGTCATATAAATACCCTCACTAATGCCAGGAAACAAATATATTTACATGAAAAAAGTTATTCAACATTTCTTTCAATGTGTGTTTCAAATATTTTCGATTCACGGAAGTCAGAGTCACAGGTGCACATGTCAAAGTCGAGTTGATAGTTTTTTCTAAATCTCGAGTCAATTCATGACTCTAGTCTCCAATTCATGACTCCAGTCTGACTTGAGTCTTGTGACTCGAGTCCACACCTCTAAAGCTGGATGTTTTCAATTTAACTAACTTCTTTGTCTGTGTTGTTTGATGTGAAGTAAATCTTATTTAATAGCAAAGAAATGGTTCTTAATCACTGTGGTTCTTAACAAATTCCACTTTTTTAACAATTACCATCATCCCAACTGCATTTTTAAAAAATACATTCCGCCAGTTAAAAACAGTAGCAGTGTCTTGCAGCTTGAATTATGTTGTTTAAATCATTTTTATAAATAACAAAATGGCATACAATGTCAGAACCACATAGACAAGTCTACTTGAGATTACTTAACTACTCAACACATTTTGAGGTAAATAAAATGCAAGCTGCATACCTGTAAAGATGTCCTGGCCTAGTGTAGACGAACGTCCATCCTTTCCATTAAGGGTGTGCTGTGAGTGGGCAGGGCCATGCAGGTGCTGAACGGACAAACATTCACTCAGAGCATCTGGTTCCATATGGGGACAAGTCCTCAGCTGTTAGTCAAATATACAGATTATTTAGGATGATTTAGGATGAAACTGATTCAGCTGTAATACATAGTATGTAAAGGTATGACAAGACTAATACACCCCTCAATCTTATTTAAATCTGTTGCTGCACAATTTATCAGTCCCTACACTCTCTTATACATCAGGGAAATAGGGTTACTATTGGAGCACCAGTGACCAGATATGGACAAAAGTATTGGGACACCTGACCATTACACCAACAGGGACTTTAACGACAATGAGCGAAAGTATTGGGACACACCTGTTTTCCAGGGTTTGGGCTAGGCCCCTTACTTCCAGTGAAGAGCAATTTTAATGCTTCAGAATACCAAGACATTTTGGACAACACCACGCTTCCAACTTTGTGGACACGGTTTGGGGAAGAACATTTCCAACAAATAGACCTTACAACCTTTCAAACAAATAGACTTTACATGGAGTTTGTCCCCCTTTGCAGCTATAACAGCTTACACTCTTCTTGGAAATCTTCCCACAAGATTTTGGAGTGTTTCTGTGGGAATTTGTGCCCATTCATTTATGAGTTCAGGCACTGATGTTGGACGAGAAGGCCTGGCTCACAATCTCTGTTCCAGTTAATCCCAAATCTGTTTAATGGGTTTGAGGTCAGGGCTCTGTGCAGACCAGTCAAGTTCTTCCACACCAAACTCATCCAACCATGTCTTTATGGACCTTAATTTGTGCAATGGGGCACAGT
>JBBIGA010000016.1:18642836-18655875 GCA_037576975.1 Alestes dentex | reverse complement strand
GTGTGTGTGTGTGGGGTGTGTGTGTGTGTGTGTGTGTGTGTGTGTGTGTGTGTGTGTGTGTGTGTGTGTGTGTGTGTCTGTGTGTCATGGAAGATTTTTCTTGAATATGTAGGAAAACAAGAGAAAAGACACTTCAGGTCATGTTCAATCAGCTTTAACCAAAGTTGTTCATGTAATATATAAATCACCTAATTGGTGAAAACTGACCAGCATGTGGAACTCTTGAGTGAACAAGTATGATTATTAGAATGTGGCATTAAAGGAACTATTCATTCAGTTTTTTATCCAATTTGTATCCTAAATTATCATTTTAAATTAAGGAAAACATGAAGATACTTGGCTAAACACTAAAAATGCAATGACAGCAGTCATGGAGCAAAACGCTCATCAGAGTAGCACATGCCCCTCACCAGTATTTATATATAAAAACAGAAAATTGCTTAACTTGTGCCACGTTAATGCAGGTAATGCAACAGCCAGTTGGATACATTCATAATTCAGTTATATCCTTTTGTAATTTCTAATTTTTCAACCTCAAAATAAGACAGCAACTACAATTTGACTCTATATCACCCCATGTGTGCAGGTATCTCTCTCTTGTTGGGGGCCAAATACCCCCAGGGCGATGAAAACATGGGGATTTTGGCGTCTCTTCATGAAGAAAATGCCCCTCTTCCAAAAAACAATAGCTTTTATTGAAAAAAGTAAGTGAGGTCAAAGCTGATTTCTTGGTTCAGCCTAGTTGGAGCACAGCAGTATTTATACACACGCTCAAATGCACATAAACACACACATACTCACACTTGAAAACACACTTATAATATTGTAATTGATTCTACATAAAAGACTTTTTAATTGAATAAAGGTGACGCAAATATTTAATTACATTTACTCAGCCGTTTATTGGTCCAACGATTCTACAACACACACACACACACACACTCACATACACGCACGTACACACAGACACACAGACACACACACACATACACCCCATAGGTCAAGAGACACTTGTCTAAAGTATTTAAAAAAAAACATCTCAGACCCCACACCATCCACTGTTATTCCACAGAAATCAAACTTAACTCTCATAAAATCTCAAACCAACCAACATACGCACACATACATACACACACACACACATACGCACACACACACACACACACACACACCCCACGCTGACCGCCAAAACACGGCCCGCAAATCTGAGTTTTCAAAACAAACACTGAGCGTATTGATGTGCCAAGTCATGTGTCTATTTATGCATAGGGGGAAATAATCACTCTTTTATTGCTTTCTTTAACGTAATAGAAATTTCAGGCTTAATTGAATTTACGAGTCCGCTGAGAGAGGAGCCACCTTCAGCCCTACCACTCACCGCTCCCTGCTCAATCTGTGCATGCACCACTGCATTCTGGGATACCTTACAAACACAACACTCTGCCAAACTTCAATCTACATGACAGAGAAGAATTTCACTTGGGTACACATTTTCTCTCTCTCTGCTCCTCCCTCTCTCCACCTCTCTCTCTCTTCCTGCATCTCTCCCTCTCTATCCATCGACTGCCTGTCTATCTCTCTTCCTCTCTCTCACTGTCTCTCTTCTTCTGTCTCTTTCTCATCCCTTCTCTGTTGCATGCTGTCTCTCTCTCTCTCTCTCACACACACACTCACACTCACACTCACACACACACACACACACACACACACACCTAAAGAGTGTTCCACAATATATCAAAATAGCTGCTTGACTTTTTGGATATAATTTCTCAATCTGACTTTTCTCTGGCTGAAAGGTTAAAAAACTTGCCCCAGCACAAACTTGGTTGAATTTACCAATGGAAAGGACTGGATGACCCCACACTGATTTCCAAAGGTTGTATGAAGTATTTGTGCAATGCAAGCTGGGTATTGTAGTGAGATGACTTTGATAAACCAAAACATAAAATCAACATAAAATGAATGAATCCTGCCAAACCAGTTAGGCTGAGGGATACAGTGCTGAGCTACTTTAGGCCAGAATGCACCTCTAAATAAAAGATACCCAACAGTCAATATTCTTCTTACACACAAACACCACGCTTGAAAGTGGCATCAACAGCCTTATTGGTTTAGTTTGATTAAACTAACAAATGTCAGCTAATAGAATTCTTATTCCTGGAAGACACACCATCGCCGTGATGACAAACACCTAACAGAAAAAAACTAACTTCAAATGTTAACACTGAAACCTCATCTTAAAATGTATCCAGATTAATGTTGGTAAGGATAATATTCAAGGATAACATTCTTAATATTCAACAATTAGTACATACAAACAAAACATTTGGAGGTTTAATTAAATTCACATTTTGTTTAAATGTGTCATGTGGGAAAATACATTAAAACACACACACAAAAAAATAATTTTATATATATATATATATATATATATATATATATACTCCGACGAACCAAACACTCAGACAGTAGTTAAACAACAGTGCTTCATACTCGCTGATGTTATTTTTGAAAACAGTTTAGTTCACTAATGATCCTAATAGCTCCGGATATGTTTTGCTTTCCTCTCCAGAACTCAGGTAAGCCACTGATCGGAGGAGGCCCGTCTCCGGATCACTCTAAAGCCGGACCTCATCGTCTTCAGCAAACATTCAGAAAGACAGTTGGGTCTGAGGTGTGTGTCCGGGTGTATGGGGCTGATTAGCGGCGGCAGCAGCTCTGACCCGCACGTCCATGTCGGAAATGAGACCTGACTGGCTCAGAGATGCCCTGATGGTCTTCAGGAGGACTAAAAGGCCACAGTGTGGATGGACGGTTGAAAAAAACATTCACTTTACAAATATCATGCACCAGGAGTGAGGCACATCAAACAGACTTCCTTTTATGGGACGCTGTGCAGAGGAGGGAGGACATTTAGGACAGAGCTCTGATGGAGGGACAGAGCGTGGTAAAAAAAAAAACGATCAGGAGAGAACAGGGATGTGAAAAATCTTCACTGGCTACAGAAACACTGAAAAAGCTGCTTTACAAAAAATGTGCTGAACTCTGAAGTTAATGTTATTAACCTTAATGTTCTTACAGTAGGATTCAGAGCTTAGTAACATTTAGTTTCTTCACAGAGTTTGAAGCAATAGTTTAACAAAAAATCGAATTTACATAGCTTGCCCTTTACCCCAAATGTAGTAAATGAAGGCATGTTAGGTGCTTGCATTTTGGTTTTATACTGGAGCTACGACATTATTGTAGCCAATAAGTGATGGGAGCTTAAACCCATCAATAGCATTGTGCACACTGCATGCCCAAATCAACACACACTCACCTAAAACTGTGACAAGCAGTTAATTAATCTAAAATTGGCTTGCTCGTCACAAAAATTACATGATAACCTGATAGCAACTAAATGAGATGGTGATAATGGTATTCCACAGTAGTCACCTTTTACAATCACATAGTTAGGTGATTTAGCATCAAACCGAATTAAAATTAGCTGTGTCTTCATGGGGTTGGCTTAAATTCAAATGAACATCAGTCAAAGAAACCAAAAAATGGAAAATAATTTAGTTATCATCATAGGATTTATAGCATAATCATACCTTTAGAAAAAAAAGCAATCTGTAATGAATAATTCTTTCTTAAAACTAAAGCTGGATCTGTCTTTAACTGAGATTCTACTAATGACCAAACTGGGATATACTAAAGGCTAAACTGCTCCACTGTAATTTTGCACTAATTCTTGGGTTGATTATTGTTTGGTCCACTCCCATCCCCAACGGCAAAATTTTTTACATGCATTTTTGCAGAAGTATAAATCAGATTTAAGCGTAGACTGCTAGAAAGCATGGCCACTTTTTGTTTGTAGTTGCATATTTTGAAGAAAAGACAATAAAACTGTCTATCTGAATTATTTATATGGCAATAAATGATCAGTTAAAATGTAATAATCGTGAGAGGCCTGCTTGCCTGTGGGGTTTTTCACACTGCATGACATACAAGAAATTTCTAGCAAGTGATCACACTTACAGATAAAATGCAGGCTTCATTATAGCTGCTGCTATTCTTTTAGCAATGCAATATACTTTGACAATTTTAACAAATGTGATGCAGTATAAAGAATCATATAAGCAATAATTGTTTAAGCCTTAGGCCCGTCTGAAAGTTCCCACCATTCTAATTTGGCTGAGAAAGTGCCCTAGGTTTACGTTCACTTTGCCATTAAAACTTCAAGGTGGTAACAAGCATTAAGTACATTATTACTCATAATTAGTTGAGTAAAAGACGACAGGCGTGCAGTTTTTTTTAACGAGAGCCATGGGCTTGTTCCTTGTGAGTTTGACGAGTGTTCAGTAATGGCTTTTGATGCCTAAATTGGTTCAACACTCTCAAACACAGACTACGGCTTTTCCTCTAGGTTGTAACACGTCTCTGTGATCAGAGTGTTGTATAAATGGTTATAAAATTGATTCTGGTTCCTGCTAGTGAAGGAGAGGTGTGGTGAGGCTTCATGCTGGAAAGGCCAAAGGCGACCTGCAGAAAGAGGAAACCACGACATGTCCATCCACTGCGCAGCTCCTCACAGACTGCAAGCTGGAGCAAACATGTGACTTTAATCTGTCCGTTTCCAAATGCCCCGCAGCAAAAGAGCGGAGAAACGCAAATGGATGAAATTATATCCATATGATTCAACGAGACAGCTAAAAGGAGACAGGTTTCTCATGCACTTCGTCAGGGCAGCAAATTAAAGCCAGCTTCAGCTAAAACATTCACATTACATAGTTTACACATATCGGTTCCACATCCAAAAAAACGCCACCCTTTTTAGCAGCCAGCTTCATCTGCTGCAAATAGTGGGCCTAATTTGAATTGAAGATCAGAGATCAGAGAGAGTTTTTTTTTTCCACTTTTTTTTTTCCTTGGGAGCTGGACTGAGATGAATTCATACATTGTTTCTTCTTATGGATTTCTTCATGTTTTTATTTCCTCATCTCTTTTTTTCCTCCCTGAAATTTCCAAACAGTTGATTTATACACGATGTGATGTGTACACAAATCTTCGGGCGATGAATGTCGTCCAGATGGGAGCCGAATGCTCTGCCGATAAACTGGTGTAGGAAGTAGTCATGTAAATGACCAACAAAACTGCTCTGAACACCCCATATTGTTCTCATGTGAGCTCGCTCGGGCCTATATGGAAGCAACCGCAAGAGGAAGCAACCTATGATGACTAAATTGTGCGTCTCGCTTAATCACTGTGGGCCAAGTGCATCCTCCTGAAAGTGGTCATTTGAAAGGAAATTGAACTGAAAGTGCCTGTATGATGGGCTCTGACGTGGAAATGTGTCTTTTAGTGCTTGTGCTCCACATGAGTAGTTTGAATGGGAAACATGCAGGAAGCGTGTGGAGCTTTATGGCTGTACTTAACCCAAAGCTCATGGTTAAATTGATTCCAGCCAAGAGAGACACTTGTGCCCACTAAAACACGAGACACGACTTCCTTTTGACCCAGCAGCTGATGACAATCTGATTGGTAGAGCCCCTACAAAAGAAAACGGATTGGTGCTGAGGATAAACACAGTGTGGCAGAGAGGAGTAAAGAAAGGGCAAGTAAGTGAGACAGAGTTTAAGTGCTCTATAGGTAACAGGGTGCGCTGCCTGTTCTGCACTCAGATTTTCCCTCAGGGATCTGTAAAGTAAGTGTATGTACTGTCCCGTTGATGAAAAATGACGAGGAGACATAAAAATGATCGGACTAAATGAAACAGGAGCTTTGTTTAAGTGAAGTAGTGCGGGGAGCACTAGGCTACTGAACGCAAACTTGAGCACAGCAGTAACTGAACTGGGAAAAAGCTCCTTGTTAAATGTCAACAGAATGTTTCCCATATTCTGAAGAGTAAGAAGGCATAGATTTTATGTATTTACTTTGTACTTTAGGGAAAAAAACATTTTAAGACTTACATTAAGAGTCATAAATGTTATGTAATGTATGTGGGTATTTCGCCCTTCTCTTATCAAATATCATATTCATATACTCAGATAACACATGTGAAACATATTGTTATTCCGCTTATCGGCATATATAATAAATATGAGAAATAATATCAAGTACATGTACTTACATATTGACACATAAATATCCATACTACATATGAGACATATTTTTATTGCATACAGATACTTACATATATATGTATATAATACATACAGGACATATGTACAACCCCATGTCCTGACGTTGTATTAAAACAAGCATGTGTGTAAGTCGGCATGTGTGTTATTCATCTCAGCTCCCTAACTGCCATGCAGCTGAAGAGAACAAAGAGACAGCGCTGGGTTTCTGTCCCTCGCATTCCATTCCAGCAGAGACGCTCTCACCGACAACAATCACCGCTCACACACTCTCGCACCCGGAGCCACTCCAGCACTCTGCATCACACCAGCTCACGCACACACTCCACACGTACTTGCACACACTACAGCGGCATTGTTCTGCTGGTAAAACTCACTGATTCTTATTGATGGCAGATTTGGGCATGCACGGAGCACACTTCACTTCATACTGAGAGAATTTCAAACCAAAAAATGAAAGAAAAAAGAAAGTGTGCTCAGATCAAATAACCACACATTTTAGCAGGACGATTCACTATGTATTTGAACCTGGAAAGCGAAACATCAGTGTTTTGTTATTTTTCTGTAAAGAAAAAGGCTCTGAAAGAGTTTTTTGGAGTTGCTCTTACCTGCACACATGGCTGGGCTTTTCCACATGCAGTCTGCTTTGTCTCTTCTTTCTCTCTCTCTTTCCCCTCTCTTTCTCTCTCTCACTCTTGCTCTCTTTCTCACTAACTCTCTCTCTCTCTCTCTCTCTCTCTCTCTGTCTTTCTCTGTCTCTCTCTGCTTTCTCCAGAGTGCGATGGCTACAGGCAGCCAGCCTGCAAAATCCTGTGGAGGTGCTGCTGTCCTATGTGTGTGCGTTTGTGTGTGTGTGTGTGTGTGCGTATGTGTGCGCGTGTGTGTGAGTGTGTGCGTGTGTGGGTTTCAGGCTGTGCTCTTGCTGCTTGCTGTGCTTTATCTGTATGTCACTGTGTAAGAGTGGCTTATCCACTGGCAGTGGGTTTAACTACATAGCATCTCTCCACCCCCGGGGCTGTGTAGTAAGCATGCGTGAGCGTGGAGGCTTCCTGCCCACATACAGCTCTCTATTTCACCTCCCCCTACACACACTCCCCAACACACACACTTACACACACACACACACATACACACACACACACACACACACACACACTCACGCTCACACTCACTCGCTGCCTACCTCAAAATGCCAGCACCTGACCAACCTCCCACAGCAAACCCCCATGCACTCACTGGCCTTTCTCTCTCTCACTCCCTCTCACTTTCCACTTTCTCTCCATCTCTTCAATATCTCCCTTTCTTCTTCTCTGCAGTCTTCAGACAACTGTTTATATAAAGCAGGGGTCCAGTTCCTTTCTTGACACCTGCACTTTGGTGATGGTTTTATTAAGTCTTTCCCTTTCCCGATGTGTCAAACTCGGACATGCTCAAAATATATATTGCCTTTCTCATTGAAGCAAAGCCCTTAAAATGCAGCAGCAATCTTCAATAACTCACTTCTTATGTAGATACTAGAAAATATAAGACATGATGGACCCATTTCATATTAAGTGTAATAAGTGTAATAATGAATACCTGTGTAATAACAGTGTAAGGGTGTAGTATAATGAAGCCACTGGTGATGTATTCCTGTCAGACCTGGATTACAGTGGGGCAGCTTATGGAATCACACATTTACCAACTTACAAAGTAAATGCATGCAGTTACATTAGGATTCACTTGTGTGACTATATAAGTTAAAACTGAAGTTAATGCATATGTGCAATTGCGCATTACGGTAATTCATCAGTGAGAGTAAATACATCATTAGGAGTTATATTGTTGTAGCATGCATTGATAATGGGAAATTAAACAGTTTTAGGGACATTTAATATAAAATGGGATCGTAAGACCTGTTACAAATGATTCAGTAACTACAATGGAACTGATGTGTAAGTTACGAAGTTCATCCAGATGTGAGGCATCTGTGCTCTGACTTCCAGACAATTTCTTTGATAGCCCTTTATCTGGATAGCCCACTCTAGATCTTTTGTAGAAGTTTACCTTACACTTCACTTACACTGAACTAAATATGTATTAAATGCACCTACATTTTCCCTGACTTGAACCCTGGGTGCGCTCCATCAGCGGTAAAACTGCCTACAGTTGCTTGGGCAGCCTCCGATTGGATGCTGGTGGGCGTTCTGAATTTAGTGGAGAGAGGCAGCAAGAATGAGGATTCTGTGATCAAGCCAACGGCATTCTTAAAGGAATGGGAGCCATTAAGCAGTGCTTAGCCAGTTTTAGCAATGTCTACAAACTAATAGTCAAAATACTTAAATACAGACATCAAAAACGAAGTCATCAGATTTTATATTGTTTCTCAGCATTTTTTCTTGAAATGCATAATAAAACTGACAAAGAAATGCTTAGCAGGCTAAGTTTCACTCAGTTCAACACTTAACCATGAGTGTTGCTCAGGAGAGCACACTGCTTTTGTATGTTTATATAATAAAAGATATGTAAATTACTCAGTGTTGACTGTCAGAAGGAATGACATTTAGCTGCTGTCACTGTGCACATGAGGTATCCCTCACCTAAACCTAACCTAACCGAAGCCTGGTCCTTAACCTAACCCTGATACTAATCCTCACCCTAACCCTGACATTATTGAAAACTGAGCTTCAACATCTGCAGATCTAAATCTGGTACCACTTTACAATAAGAATACCCTTACAGAGGGTTATGAATGGCTTATAGTTTGTTTATTAATGATGATTAATTAGGCTTTAAAAGCTTTAAGATCTTGATTAAGCATCTATAAGGCATACACAAAAGAGGAGCTGTTATATTTGATGAGTAGAAATACCTAATGAAGCGGGCAAGTATATTGTAATACCTACACTATCGGTCAAAAGTTTGGTCACACCTTCTCATTCATATAGATTAATATTAAATACATCACCTATTGCTCTGATGACAGCTTTGCACACTCTTGGCATTTTTTCAATCAGATTCATAAGGTATCGACCTGGAGTGGTATTTAAAGGGGACATATTATGCAAAACTCACTGTAGTTATAATAGGTCTGTGGGCAATACTAAACATGTTCATGAAGTTCTTTGCACAAAATCACTCTCACATAAAGAGATCTCACCAGCTTAATTCTTCACAGTTTCAGGCTTTTGATGAGCCGTTTGGACGGAGGGCCCAGTGTGACGTCCCACTGGACCAATTTGCATAGAACCGCCCCTCATCTGTCAAGACCCCACCCACTAGATTAGTTGAAGATCCGCCATTTTGTCTGCTAGTTTTACGAGCACGGATAAGCCGCTGAGCGCTATGGCTACAGGCAAGGGCAAGTCACTCATGCAGTGTTGTGTTGTTGGCTGCAAAGAACACAAATTCCTACACTTTCTCCCAGACAAAGAAAAACAAAGGACTGCGTGGCTCCATTTCATTTTCGATGGCCATGTCCCAGCAACAATCAGTTTCATTCCACCTTAAAAAGTTCCACCTTAAGTATTTAAGGTGGAATGGAAAATCCTAATAAGAAGCTGTGAATAAGGAGCTAACCTCAGCGTCGTGGGGGGATCTGTACCTACTCCGTGACAAGTCAGCAGATGAGGGAGATGTAAGTACTTTCAAATAATGACTTTTGTGTTTCTATCGCAGTAAACTGAACTAGCTTGTTCGTTTCATTTCGTTTCGTAAACATGGGATGGGTGGGGCGTCGCCAGCAACAGCTTATTTGCATAAAAGGGACAGAGCCCTGAAACGGCTCATTTTGAAAGGGACTGAAACTGTGAAGAATAAAGCTGGTGTAATCTCTTTATGTGAGAGTGATTTTGTGCAAAGAACTTCATGAACATGTTTTGTATAGCCCATAGAGCTATAATAATATGTTTTGCATAATATGTCCCCTTTGATTAACAGTGTTCTTCGTCAAGCGTTCCTTAGTGGAATATCTTAATGTGTTTGGGACCATCAGTTGTGATGGTCGGTTGGTACACAGTAAATGATCCTATTCTACTACGGTTCTACTCCACATTATGGCAAGAACCACTTAACTAAGTAAAAAAACAACAGTCCATCATTACCTTATTACAAAACATATTCTGGTTTGTTTAACCTGTTTTTTGTTTAGTGCATAATTCCATGTGTTCCTTCATCATTTTGTTTGTTTTCAATAGTAATCTACAATGTAGAAAAAACCCCCAAAAAAACCAAAAAACATTGAATGAGAAGGTGTGTCCAAACTGGTAGTGTACTAATGGAGTAAACAGAGTAAAATCATCAGTGCAGTATACTGTTCAGTTGAACAGTGTAGATGAATATGGACTCAAAGCGACAGGTCCCTGTTGTCTCATATATTTGTGTTAAACTGTTTATTAATGATCAGTTAAAAGGATATAACCATTAATAAACACATTTCGCACAGTATAAACTCTGCTTATAAATGCATGAGAGGGGCAATCAACATGCATTAGAGTTGTGGACAACACAGAGCGTAATAGCTGAATGGGGGCTGGCCTTGTGAACATATTCATAGAATTGGGGCAGGTCATTTTAAAAACTGGAGTAGGCGAAACTTACTGATCTTTCAAGTGATGGGGAAGAACTGGCAAAGGAAAAAATCCTTTGCATCTAAAGAGTCCTTCTTAAAATGTATAAATCAATCACATATCATTTCTGTATTATTTATTTGGAGTTGCTCCATCACACCGAGTTTCTAGTTTAAAATATTATTAAGCTGGACTGTGTTGTTGCAGCTAAACAAAATTGTTAGATCGGAAGCAAGAACAGCTTGTGCCATCATGCTAGAAGCAGATTGACTGCAATGAAATAAACATAAACAAAAAACCCACAAATTGCAACAACAACAAAGAAATATCTATTCCGCAAAATAAACATAATTGAAAACTACTTACTACCCTAGGTATGGTATTTCTATTGCATTGACAAGGTTCTATTTAGGATATGTTTACTTTTAAGAACAAACCTCATTACAATTGCTATGAAATAATCCATTTGTGGGAGGTGTATGGACAGACTGATTGAAGTGTAGACTTATATATGCATCCCAGACGATTTAAGGGGTATTATGAGCAATAATATATGAGCAATAATAAGTGATTTCTTACAGTCTTTTGCTGATCTTTAATTTCCATAAGCCTGAGAAAAACATGAACAAGTCCTGACAGCATGTAGAACATAGCTGTGTGGAAATAATCTGGCTTAAAAACAGAGAGCTCAGCTAAGCATGGAAATGTTTTGTCCGTTCTAAAAATGGTCCATAATGCTGTCTGTGTTATAGATCGATTTCTCACACCTTAGTAAAAAAATAGGTCACGTTATTCACCCGAGCTCAGTGAGTTTGTCTACTGTCAACTTTTCCACAAGCATCGCATGGTAGTCGGCTTTCGTTTGATTCTGAAAGTCATGCTCCTTTAAATGTCTATATTTTCTGGTGGAATAACTGCATCTTTCCTCTAAGGTTTAAGAGAAAACACAGCAAAGCATATACTTTTGACTGTTGACGATGCAATCAAAAGTTCCAAAGGCTGCTCATTGAGGTAATGAAACAAAAACACCACGCGGCCAGGGATAGCCGTTGTCCATTAACAGCCGTTGTCTTTTCCATCGACTTCAAAACATTATCCTCTATTTCCATTGACCTAAAAATGTTATAGTGAGAAAGTGTTTTGTGAAGGGACAGTGGTGCACAGTATTTGGAGGCATGTGTTTGGAGGGAGATTCCATTTATTCACGTTTCAGAGAAACTGTTGAAGGCAGTGTTCTGTTCAGACGCTCCATCAACTTGCATATCCATGCTAAACTTTCAGCTTCCCATAAAAAGGTCAGAAACATGAATCACGTCTCTTAGAGAGATGCCATTTAAATAGATAATGCTCTCTTACACAAAGCAACACCGCCTGGAAATGCTGCTTTATCTTTACAGCTGTGCATTAAGAGCATGTGGGTGTGCGGATGACTTTATGATTATTTATCCATGTCGGTAATTAGAATACTTGAAAAAGCCTGACTGAAAGAATATTCATTTACATTCAGCCAGTGTGCATATAGGTAAGAGGCTAAAATTACACGTGGGCAGGTAAAGAAGCTTCTGACATTGTGCAGGGAAAATGTTCAGACTGTAGTGGTCACATTTGCTAATACCCACCACCTGCGCCGCTACAAATGCAACACATTTTCAGCACCTTCCACAAATGCTCCTGCAGAAATGAACATATTCATTTGTTATAGATGGGAGTTATGAAAGATCACATTGTAATCCCACACTGTAAATGAACTGTGTTCAACGAGTTATCCATTTATTTATTTATTTACTTACTTACTTACTTACTTACCTACTTCAGTATGGTGCCATATTTGTACTCATTCTTTGGGTTGTAAAATGAATGCTTTTCTATACAAAAAAATGCAATGATTTGTGCTTCAATTGTAAATATACTTTAAAAAGGTAACAACTCATCCAGGCAGTCTGATCCATTATTTCATAGAGGCGGCCATAGCATTTTGAAGACATGGAAATCCAGACTTATCTTACTATTCTTATTGTTATATATTTTGATTCTTCCAGCCATACCTCAATTGTGATTGAGCATCAGATCATAGACTAATGACTAATTCTCCCATACAGGATTTGCAGATTTCATGGTTTCATTGATCATGACAAGTCGTCTAGTCCCTGAAGCAGAAAAGCATCTCCTCAGCTTTACACTTTCAGCAGGGACGTGCACAGGGCAGGGCTAAGGTTGCCCAGGCAACTGCCCGTCTGTCCTATTTGGCTCAAGCTGCCCCTCTTAGAAATATATATTATGTACATATATATTGTCGCAAGCTTTCACCGCGCATAGAGGAAAAGAGAGTCATCTTCATCAGGAAATGCTTTTTGATTTGCCGCGCTGGGC
>JBBIGA010000016.1:18618063-18642736 GCA_037576975.1 Alestes dentex | reverse complement strand
CTGACAAATATATGTATATATATACACACACACAAACACACACACACACACACACACACACATATATATATATATATATATATGTCCTTGAACTCATAAATACATTTCGTCAGAGATTCAAGGACCTCAAGTCTTCCTCTAACATTTTCAGAGTGATGTTTAATTTTCACTGTTACATGTGAATGTAGTAAAAAAAATAGCCACATAGGTTTTATTAGCATGAAGGAGCTTGAATAGGAGCATTTAGCCTGCAGTTTCAAACTACTGTTAAAAGCACATACTGAAACACTTGGCCCAAAAGTGCTTTAGATGCCCGAAATTGCTGAATGACATCACAACGAGGAGAGGAAATGCACGGCCTCTGGCATTATTCTGTTTGGCATTCATCCAAAAGTAGACTTCTGTCAGATGTTCCTTTGGTTTAAAGGTTTAAAACACACTTAGTTTTTGAACGTTTTTTAAACAATGGATGTAAGCACACCTTTGACGGGCACCATATTAACAACTTTATTAACTCTGTTTGGACTTGATTTGATTGCTGCTTTCCTTATCATGCTAGATGCTGGATGGATGGAGGATCCGGTTTCAGTGGCTTTGCTGCTGAAGTCGGACCCTGTTGATGGACGGCAGGGAGAATCTATCGCTGCCCTAAGCAGCCTGTCACTCCGACTGGTCTAAGTATTTCTAATGGCTAATTAGACTGCATTACAACAGGGCTTCAGCCATGGCATGAATTATCTACCCAGCTCAGGCAACATGAGCTGCGGAGGAAAAGAGAAAGCGCAAAGAAAATACTGAACATGATCTGAGTGGTGTGAGGAAATGCAGTGAGAGCTGGGTGGATCTGTTAAAGCCACACTGTAGTCTATCTGTCCTCCCGTTGTCCACTAACACCTGCTAACGTTCCCCTTAGCAAACACATACCGTTCACACTCACGCACACTCTGCTCAAAGCAGTAGTTTTGCACAAAATCTAATTTATTGTCTTCCCTTTACCTCAAGTGTAGTCAATCAGCCAAACTGGCCTGCTGATGGATTTACAATAGAATTTCAGGTCTCTAAAATTACTTTATGACATACTGCTCCATTAAAATCTAGTATGGATATGGATAAACATATGCTACACAAATACACAAGCTAAACATAGCAGAATCCTCCTATTTATAGCTTCTATGGCTTAGATAACAGTAGGTCACACAGTGTGAAAAAAAAAAAAGGGAGTCTACTTATCAATTCAGTGAAGTGTATGATGATTTAGGCATGCAGTTTCCAAAGTGTGAAATGAGAGACTTTCATTACTTGTTAGCTACATTAGCCTCGTCTCCCCATATCTCCAACTAAAGAAGCTAAATTTGTCCCACCTTGGAGTGAGGGGAAAAGCTATAAAAACTTGATTTTTCACCAAAGTAATCCCACACTGTGATGCACATTTTTCTTTATATTGCTCAGTAATCAGGTCATGTAAGCAGGGCCCATTAGCAGCGAACGTGCTGCTGCAAAAAGCTGCTATTGGAGTTTAACATGGTGCCCAAAGTGCACACATCATAAAATAAATGATTTTACAAACAGGGTGTGCACAGTCTTGGACCAGCCAAGAAAATCAAGAAGTCCAACAAAAAAAGTGGGATTTTCCCATGCAAGCAATTTTGGTTTCAAGCAATATTCAGTACGTTAAGCAGGCAAAAGTGTAGAGGGAAAACGTCTCTCATTTTCTGTCTCTTTCTTGAACCACACTTGCAACAAGTTCCTATACATTTAACATGGACATAGGTAGGATTAATAAGTGTAAACAAAAAATATAATAGAAATAAAACAATATAAAATATTTAGATATTAAATAGATATTTAGGGGACTGGTTATCATCAACAATAAAGATTTTATTGTTACGTATTTCTTCATTTGTAAAGCAATTCATTTGTAGTAGCACGTGAAGGTGGTAAAGAGAGAAGGAGCATCAAAAAGTAAGACAGAGAGAGCATGAAGGACAGAGAAAAAGCTACAAGTAGATACACAGCAACACAGCCACCTTCACGCCATTTGTTTTCAACACCTCCATCCTAACAATAAATAATCAAAAGGGCACGAGCAGCCTGCCAATGTAAATGCCACCCAGCCTTGGTCTGATTCAGGAAAACAAAGCCAAAACCTCACCAGTTGGACGAAAGGGCAACACAACACGCTGTTAAACAGGTTGCCCAGGCCAGTTGTGGAAACACTGTTGGTTTAAAACAAACATGGCAGAACTCTTACTTGGCTATGGCAGCAGGGACCTAAGATTCCCAAATAGTTATTTGCTTGGATATATGGTTAAATATGTTTATTGGTATAGAATTATGTGAAAGTTCTTTAAAGGGGACACATTATGCAAAACTCACTTTATTTATAATAGGTCTATGGGCTACAAAACATGTTCACGAAGTTCTTTGCACAAAATCACTCTCATGTAAAGAGATCTCACCAGCTTTATTTTTGACAGTTTCAGTCCCTTTCAAAATGAGCTGTTTAAGGGCTCTGTCACTTTTATGCAAATATGTGTTGCTGGCCACGCCTCATCCATGCCATACTTACGTTTAACACACGTGAAAATGGCAGAAAACAGAGGCGCTATCCAGCCCTATATGTTCAGATTTGTGTTGTTCTTTGCAGCCAACAATACAACACTTCATGAGTGACTTGCCTTTGCCTGTAGCCGTAGTGCTCGGCGTCTTATGCGTGCTCGTAAAACCAGCAGACAAAAATAGCGGATCTTCAACTAATCTAGTGGGTGGGGGCTCGACAGATGAGTGGAGGTTCTATGCAAATTTCCTCATCCTATCAGAATAGGGGAGCCGTCCAAATAGCTCAGAGAAGCATATGGTTCCTGACACCAAAATCTTTCAAGTGATTCACAGAAAACGGATGGATGTTTTTTTCGCGCTTGGAGTATTTAAAGGAGCATTAGAGACCCAAATGGAAATACAAAAGGATGCAAAAAAGTGAGTTTTGCATAATATGTCCCCTTTAAACTTTGAAAAGGGTCTTTTAAAAAGTCCACCACCCTGCTCTTAACTAAGATTCTACACTGGTCTTCATAATTTAAGTCAAAATACAGCAACATTCAAGACATTAAATACCATATACAGTGATGAATCACTTTTTAAAGTACTTTTTATCTAAACACATGGTCCATTTTAACAACTTTATTTACCACATAGGTGCACTTTGTGGTTTAGAATTATGTACTGTAGTCCATCTTTTTCTCATCATTTGTCAGATTCCCTTACCTCATTAGTCAGTTGCCACTAACCCATTCACAGCCTGACATAGAATGTTAGTATGCTTGTGTTGCTTGTGTTTGTATGTATGTGTGTGTGTGTGTGTGTGTGTGTGTTTGTGTGTGTGTGTGTAAGTGTTGCAAAGAGTGTCACAGCTCAATAGTACATCAACCAAAAATATCCAGCCAACAGTGTCATGTGGCCAGAAACTGATGCAACATGATCATTTATCAGTTATCATGAATAGCTTTCATCTGTGAGGTGAACCAACAGGTTAGACATGTCTAATATAGTGGGCTATAAGTGTGGACACACTCTACAAAAGTCTATATGGTAAGAGGAGCTGACAAAATCTACACTGGGTTTACATATAACCTAAAAAAATAGGCTCATTTATGTAACCTGGACAAAGTAACCCATTTTAAGGTAAAAACAACAAAGCTAAAATAGGTCTCAGCACAAAAAATGCCTTTATTATTCAAATTGAGACTGAATGAAGTGCTGAAAAGTCTGAAATATTTCTCAGCTTGTGCCACATCTTTCAATGTGTGACACAGTTCAGATTACATGTAAGACTGACATTTAGAAAGGTACATATGATGTATGGGTAGTTAGCGTCATCCAGATTAGTCACTTTTAGGACTAATTTTTAATTTTTTCACGCCAGTTTTAGGACTATTTAAGGCCTGAGTTTGGATTCTACCATTTGAAGCATTGCCTCTCATGGTGCACCAAGCCTCCTTGTTTTCTTGCTGTTTTGGAGCTGTTGTTACTAAATTGTTCTGTTACTTTGACCTATGCCTCTCCCCTGGCCTATGATACTCATGTTACTGTTTTTTTTACTTGTTTTTTTGTTCTTCTTGGATTCTGCTCTCTGTTTTGACATCATGCTTCTGTTTACACCAAGCTTGGAAAGTACTCTGGATTACGCCTTTGGATTACTCTAGCTATCACAGTCTGCATGCTCATAATCATTCTTTGTATTTTCATTTCCACACTGACTTTTCTATTAAACTTAAATGTACATTTGAGTCATTGCAGGAATTACATGTTAAAAAAAAATGTAACAGCTCATTCAGTTTTTTCAGAGTTTTAAGACAAATTCTGCACTGTTAGGTTAAAATGTGTATTAGACTAACATTTGTATCACAAAAAAGTCCCTTTTGTGCTTTACCTTAAAAAACTGATTCAAAATTTTGAACTTGGTCATTTCTTTCTTTTCTTTTTGCTGACCAGATGTTCAACCTTATTTTTTCTCTCTTGTGTGGATGATCAGACAGAGAGCACATCGAAGTCAAATACAGTGAACAAAAGAGAAACCCACTCAGGCTATTCTTTCTATGTTTCTGCTCTCATTCAAATTGCTCCATTGCTGGAATAAGGGGAACCTGAAGTGAATAACAAGGCCCCACTTTCCAACGATATTCCACAGTAAACATTTTTATATTTATGGAATATTTCACTCGAAATTCCTCATAAGGCACTTGTTTACTTGGTGGAAATGTGAGTACGAGGCTGGCACTCGATTGCGTAGCACGATTCGCTCACTGCAACCGCCAAGCACTTTTTTCCAATGCTAATATCCCCTTTCCATCTATGTGTTAAATTACACATGACCTAATCCCATTCTTGGAGTCTCTCTGAAACTGACTCATCTATGTCACTGACAGTTTTGCGTATTAACCATGTGAAGAGAATAAATATGTGGCCATAAACCATTCACAGTATGTGTTTTATTAGTATAGAACAGAGGACACAGCAGTCAGGCTGTAATAGGAACAGAGTGGCCAGCAATTTAATGATGGTCTGGTTTGTTTGGAAATAAAGATAGAAAATCAGCTTTAATACACAGTCTAATTTTAGTAGGATTAGAAAAGTCAAACTGGAGTTGAGAGCCTCTGAAGACATGCAGTTTTTCTTGGCTGTGGCATTGAACCACTGGTAACCAAAATGTGCATGTGTGTGTTCCCTGTCATTATCCACCAAAGAACCAAGAATTTTTCCAGGCCAATGCAGGCCAAACACACACAAAATATTGTACTAGCACCACTTCTGGAAGCGCTACACCCTGCCCGGCCACTGTGTTAGAAACCCCTCCCTTGTAACTCAACCTTGTTGGGCGACAGTTGGAGACTGTAGCTCTGCTGTTGGGGTAGTTTGTAGTAAGCGTCCTCTAGCCCATCATCAATGGTCAGTTTCTGACCGCAGAGTCACTTGTGGCTAGATCATTTTTGATTCATGGACTACGCTTAACCAACAACACTACTGGTTAAATTCCAGCAACCCTGCTGTGCCTCACACCCTTATAACGGCACAAAACATGTTACCACATCACAACTTTGTCAATGTCCCTGCTGTGCAGAAAATGAGGGTCAGAAACTAACCAACGATGAATGAGGTAGAGATATGCTGAATAACTGTACTACAATCTGAAGTCATGAACCGGTATAGTGGACCTACAATACTGTGCAAAAGTCTTAGTCAACCGTTTTAGTATGATTTGTTTTGTCGGTAAAACATAAGAAAACAAATAAACGTTAATACATAAAACACAACAAACATTATTAATGTGTTTCTTGGTTATTTCAATGTTTCAATGCAGGTTCAGTTGTTTTAATGTAATGACACACTTGCTGAGCCAGGTACTGAAACGTAGCCATCAATACTCCGAAACCCTTAACGAAGGCCATAGAAATGGTTTAGCTAACAAAATGACAGAAAATTCAAATTTATTGTTCAATCGTGCATTTGTATTTGTTCTAATGGTAGTGTTTTTGACAAAAAGAAATGCTACTGTTCAGACAAATAGCTTTACGTAAGTTTGCACAGAACTGTATCAGGTAGGAGCTTACAAAGTGGCTGGCGAATGGAAGCACAAGAAAAGTGACTTTTTTTCCTTTTTAAAATGAAATAATTAATACAATCAATTATGGTTTCATAATGAAATTTACGAGAAAAATGCGTGGAATCTTAAAACAAGGTCAGGAATGTCAGAAGGCATGTGATTAGGAATTTTGTTCTGGGAACGCCGGCTCCGTGGGGATGATGAAACGTAGAGGGACGTTTCTGACCACAAATTCCACTGCCAGTCAGAGCGTAACCATGGTGACGGCTTCCTTGGACCTGCACTTCCACACCAAGCTTTGGGATGAACGTAAAGATCTGACAGTGTAAACAGATGTGTGGATCTGGCGCAGGAGAAAGAGTTTCTGACAGCTCTGAGGAGCTGCAATTACTCCTCTGGACCCCAGCTGGAACTCTCTACTGCCAAAGCTACACAAACACACACCACACACTGCATACACCCAGCACATGCCTAACACACTGTACTCTTGTTATTACCTACACACAGCTGACCTGCACTCTTTAAAAAGGGCTAGTTCAGCGTTTCTTTACCAAAGGCAATGGCTATTTCAAAACCATGATAAATCAAGGAACTGTGTAAACACTGAAATGGCTCTCTGCAGTTCATGAATAGGATTCTTCTATTCGAATAACTCTATCGTTGCCTCCACAAGGTTCTGGTGATCAGTTGTTGCCTACATTTTTTTACCTTAAAAATGGAAATTACCATGACCAAATTTCATTTTGAGTTAAATTACAAAAAAAAAATGACTTCATATAATACATTAACAAATGTGAAAACAGACTATTGTTCTATTATTAGAAATTCAATAACCTTGAAATGTTAAGTAAATCAGGATCATATAGTATTTTATGTTAGCAGCTATTTTTACAGTTTAATTATTATTATTAATAGCAGTAGTAGAAGTAGTAGGTGTGTAGTTATTTTTTGAATAAGTGTACATGAAATAACATACTGTCATTTATATATGAAAATGTCACAATATGGATATTGTTTTTTAACTAAGTGAAATTAAGAAACCACAGATCTTTATATGAAGTAAATATTCTAGAGAAGATCTGCTGTATGAGTTATATAAAGGAACTTTTAGGGCTCTGTGTAGCACCCGAAACCATACAAACATTTTTGCTTGTAGTTTATAGTCACAAACAAAGGTTTGGGCAATGAGAGTTTTATTAATGTTCTAAGTGAAAATAAGCATGTATTCTCTGCAGAGAACTCACTACTGCAGACTTTGGTGAACTGCAGTTCATTTGGTGACTGTAACAAACTGACACCAGTGCGTGCTGACACAGAAAAAACCTTGTCGCATGATTATGATCCATCACAAACACGATACAGGTACACCATTTTAACCAGGAGAAGCAGTTCTTAAAAATGTAAAATAAAAAAAAAATACAGTGTATGAACATGTAAGCTATGTAAACAGTCTTGTCTATTGTTCAAAATATTTAGTATGATCTTCTCAAAACTGAAAACAAACATAAACATACATTTAACATTTAACTGTTATTAATATATTGAATTATTACAGCAGTTTTGGACCTGCTATCAACCATACACTACCATGTACAAAGACAAAAATCACTGATATGCACATTTTTTTCATTTGTCTATACTGTATCAGATGTTTATATTACACAGTAGTTAAACTATATTACACAGTGATTAAACTATTTGTCAAAAAACAGGCCTACAACAGGGCACTCACTCTTCTTCTGGGATTCCAGCATGTTCTGACCTCCATCCATCTCGAAATAATACATATAATAAACGTAGTAAGAAGGCATTTCATTAATATTTGACACTACATCCAGCCACAAACCTTTTAACTAATTGTATCAGACTTTATCTTAGGTTTTCAGTTTCATGGGACAGCGTTCAGATTTAAATCTGGTCATTTGATGGCTGCGATACAACAGCTGAAATTTTCATTTTTATTTTGGGATGGACCGATGGGACAATACATACAAACACACACACTGTCCTAAGGGCAGCTGTCTCAAACAGACGGTGTGCTGATTAAAACTGATTTAAAACCTTTAAAAAAAAAACACACTGCACAAACGGTGTGCATTAGAGTGAGTCTAGCTGACAAACCAGACAGGATGGTGCCACAGCCAGTAAAATTTAGACAGCATTTCTATGGCCCAGGCTGTTGCAACACTCCTACACTCGCTATTAAACACACATACACACACACAAATTCAGACATACTCTACTCTTCTGCTATGGCTCAGCCACACTGCCCTGAGCTACGGGGACATGGACATAAAGAAATCTTTTGTTATTTGTGTTTATTAGCAGGGCGCGTTTGGTACTCAGAATGCAAACGGCTCCGTCCATCCAGCTTGAACATAGGCAGATTCAATCATGGCTGCACACCCTGGAAGGTGTTTGCTCACTTTGGCGGATGTTGAATGTTTGCAGAAAGGCTGGGAGTGATGCAAATGGTGCTGGAGATTATTTACTAGAGAAGTGACTCGGACAGACGTTCCATGTAAACACTAACAATGGCGAAAGCACGCTGAGATTAAAAACACATCTATAAACTGGCTTGGATATACTTATACTCCCAGTTACCAGGAATATAAATATGAAGTTAAAGGTAAATAGAACACGGAATAATTAAGTAACTAGAGTAAACATTAAGCAGATGTAAGGCCCACGCAAGTATCCAGTTTAAGAGTTACTCTAATGTGCAGGGTAACCATTGTTAGTTGGGTAAATATTGACTTAATGAGGATCATGTTCTAAATTGCCCTTGACATTGCTGCAGCAAAGTCCATTATTAGATGACCAGAGGGAATCATGTTCCTTTGTCCGTGTTTCGTATGATAAGGCTAAATTAGGGTCATTACTGTGTGTAGGAATCTCTGCACATGTAGATCAGCAGTCCCCAGTGTGTTGGCTGGCTTTAACCCTTAAACCTTCAGGGTCCACTTCAATCCCTAACCCTTGCAGCTACAAAACATACATGTTATTCAGAGCACACACCAATAATTCATAGGAGGTAACAGTAGATTTTGAAATACATAGCATTTTCCTGAATAATTCAGAGCAGGTAATGTATAGTTTGTGGCAGCTAATGAATAGTTCATAGTAGATACTAAATCTTCATAGTAGATACTATGACTTATTCAATGTCTACTAAATGGTAAATACTGAATAAGTCATAGTATTTTCTGAATAATTCATATTAGTCACTAGATAATTCACAGTACTGAATAATTCATAGAAGACACTGAACAATGCCTAGTATTTACCTAATAAATCCAAGTAGTTACTTAATAATTCATAGTGTTGAATACTTTATTGTAGATATTAAATCATGTATAGTATATTCTGAATAATTCAAGAAGAAGTTAAGAAGGTACTTAAGAAGCTAAGAAGTTACGTAACATTTCATAGTATGTGCAGAATAATTTACAGCGGTTGCTCAATAATTTACAGTAGTTACTGTATAATTGTATTCTCTGAATAATTCATAGTAGTTACTGGATAATTAATAGTACTTACTGAATAATTTACAGTCGTTATTAACAATACACAGTAGATACCGAATGCTATGCCTTACAGAAACATTCTGACGCAAAACTATAGAAGCCACTGAGTAGCTTCTGAATTCCAATAGAAAACATTCACATAAAACACAAACAAAAAGTTTTTGAATTCCATAGCAAAAGGTAGAAAGATGTAAATTTGTATAACTGAGTCTTTCAGAAAAGTAGTTGGTTTTCCATACATGTATATAATTTTCAATAAAGGTGTCCATATTTTATATTGCTAGATTATATAGTGCACATTTTATACTGTACTGTTGGTATAGTATTTTATTCTATTCTATTATTTTTTTACATTTTTGCTGATCTTAAGTTGGTACTGTACACTTTCTGCCATGACAAAGCAAATTTCCCACTTGTGAGACTAATAAAGGTTTATCTTATCTTATCTTATCCTATCCTAATCTGCCATATGATACAGATGTGGCAGGTAATGACTGAACAACATTTGTGTATTTCTTGTAACTTTCCCACTCATGAGTACAAAATAGCAGCTATCAAACGGTTTTATAGCAGCTACAAAATCCTTTATGACAGTTACTGTACAATAAGTCTAAAGTTAAAGGGGTTAAGCCTTTACAGGCCCTGAAAAGCTTCGAAAAAAAACCTTGAGCATTAGCCACGTTCAGTCCCCTCAACATATTAGTAAACCGATACGGCCCACTCACAAAGTTAAACTGATTAAGCTTTTGGATTCGAGACAGTTATGACACAACGCTAGAGCAATGTTGCCATCGGCCTCTGTTACAACTCTCATGTTTCAGCTTCAGGACCATGATTAGATGTTGGGGAAATTACCGATTCGAAATGTTGCATTCCAGAGCAAATGCAATTAGTACAAAATACCTATGGATTTCGAACGTGTTGATGTCTGGTTATTTGCTCAACAGCCATGAAGTGGATTTGATTTTACAGCACAGGCTTTAATCCGCATAATCCAGTGGTCAAAAAACCACAAGGGGCAAAAAAAAAAAAACGATTATTAGCCTACGGAATAAGCCGAGATTTGACGATGATTAGACAGCTATTAAAGTTCATGAACAAGTAGCACAATGAGAGAAAACAGAGAGGAGAACGAGAGAGAGAGCAAGAGAGAGAGAGTGGGAGAGAGAGTAAGAAAACAAGGCTGGATTGCATTACTGTACAGATTGACTGGAAGCCTTTTATGACTTGACAAGAACTTGGCCTGGCGTAGTCGACAAGAAAAACAAGCATGAGCCATTCCCAGGACTTTCGCGCTGAGGCCAAAACATCAGTCTCCTGACAAACCCTACGCCGTCATCTGCCAGCAGTTTCATCCCACTAATATATGGATCACA
Organism: Alestes dentex; assembly: GCA_037576975.1. Classification (NCBI taxonomy): domain Eukaryota; kingdom Metazoa; phylum Chordata; class Actinopteri; order Characiformes; family Alestidae; genus Alestes; species Alestes dentex. The sequence continues at coordinate 18,631,733 of JBBIGA010000016.1, read as the reverse complement.
TATGGACTCTGTTGCCTGGCGATTAGCGTGACCTAGACACAATCAAGAAACCAGGCAGATACGCCAAAACTAAAAAAAAAAACAGAATATGTTTTGTTATCCTTGTATCATAGAAATAATTCAATGAATGAAATATTTAATGAAAGTAACAGCAGGTTTGCTTATTTATTTGGTCCAGGTTAGTAGACGGATAACATAGGTAACATGGTTAAAACAGAGACTTGGATAATGTACATTCTGGTTGCATTCTGTAGCGATTTTTTTATTACACATTATCACTAAAGGCTATCTGTTGCTCCAAAAGAAATTTTACGACAGCAGAAATGAGACTGCACTGTTCCCAGATGTTTTTGGTGGGAAAGATACATTTTGATCACTGTTTCAAACACAAGACCTCTCACAACATGAACATGGTGGAGAAACTAGTGGCTGCTGTCACTAAGTAGGCTAAATTCTTGGCTTTGTATTTATATATTTTATATTTTGTTATTTAAGTGTCAACCCGACTTTCAGGACCAATTAGTTTTGTGTTATATTCAAAAATGAGCATCAAAAGCTCCAACATCCTAAACCAGTTCCTCCCTGGTCTTCAGAGCTATTGTTTTTTTTCTTTAAACACAGCTTTATTACATATTCATTATATACGAGACAGTTAAAAGGCAATGTACAATGATTAAATTAAGGTTTTTGTCTTTCGTCAGCAGTCAGCAAAAGTGGTAACGATGGCTTAAACTAAATTTTTAGGCATTACTAACAATAACGTAGTATTTTATGTTGAGTGTTACAATGATTTTATCATAGGTATGGGGGGCTACCAAGTAACACTCATAATAAAATCACTCTACAGCATGGTCTCTTGTGGCTTACTGCTTTAATCTAAACCAATGTTGACTATTAAAGCTACAATCAAGAATTCCCATTTTTGGAGAAAAAACTTTTACAAGAAAGTTTTTGGAAGCATTTGCCTTCTGATCATCTTAACAAACCAGGAAAAAAAATAAAAATCAGTTTGGTAAGATGAAGTATTTTTTGTATAGTAATGGAATAATAGATCACCAAGACCGCTAGTGACTACTTCTGCTGACAGCAGAATTACGACAGGCCTATTTTAGTATTTTAAAGGCCTGCATTTTCATTAAATGATTAAAATTCAGTGTGAACACAAAACAGCTTTACAAAATCCTGAGGAGAACCCTTTAATATGTATCCCAAATAAAGCTGTAGTGTCTGTGGCTCAGTGCTAACGCTCAAGTTTGGCAGTGAGCTTTGGCAATGTGCAAACAGAGCCATATTTGAATCCCGCTGCCCCAGCGCAGGTAGCTCGCTGCTACCTGCTTAGCATCCCACGACAATATGGCGGCCGCTAAGTAGAGTAGACAGGCCAGGGATGTCAGCGGCAAGTTCTGGTACAAACACATTAATATCAACGTCACTCTCCGTTCCCGCCAAGCCAGGGCCCAGACAGATCGGGTTTCAGCTTGCGTTTGGGGGGAAAAAGTCACCTCATATACCGGGCCGTGGTTTTTTAATTAGCTAATGGCACTAGCCGTTTCATCTTCCGCTAGCTGTGTTGATTGCTCACAAAAGCCTCCCTTCAACTCCAAACACGGCGTCTTGGCAGCAGTCAGGACTGTATGGCTCAATGTCTGCTGCCGGGGATTTCTGAGCAAGCGTGTCCAAAAATCAGTCTAATAAATCTTTATATACGTTTGCTGCTTTCACACTAACAGGAGGGAGAGAAAAAAAAGGAAATTCCATGATCTATGCCTTCTCCAGCAGGTTCTCTCGTCCAATTTTCCTTCAAGCAAAAGGTCTGTGTGTTTGGCTCTTAGAAAGTGAATGTGTGTTACAGGGTGGGTCCACATTTCAAGTGTCGCCTAATGAGGAGAATGAGGAGTTGCTAAAAAAAAAAAAACATAGCTAAAGAAGTAACATCAGTTATTAAAATGTGTCAGAAATATGGTAGGATGTGTCTGATTTACTAAAGGAACGACAGATCTCCAAGTCATTTCAAAAAACAAATTGAATTCTTATTAATAAATGACCCAACACGCAGTGATTAGATCTCTTCCCAAAGGTATTTTCCACCGTCTGTTTTCTCTCCACTGCCAGAATGTTTCATTTACAGCACTGTTCTGCTGAGTCATGGTGCTCTGCCCACTAAAATAACTCTGACACTTTCATTACACAGCTTTCTCATGTGGGAATACACCATTATGGAGGAATGATGATGATGATGGTGACGATGGTGTGGAAGGGGAAAAAAAATGGAAATAAAACTGTCCCATAACAGATTCACTGCTCATTGTGAATTTAGGTCACATGTGCAGAATAAAGAATTACTAACAGGCCACTAAGATCTCCAGCAATTACGACATATTATGTTTAATTTAATAAGCAATGATGTAAACCGCAACACTGACTAAATTCATTACACTCCTGAGAGTTACCCTGGCTGTATGGATATTTGTACTTATAGACAATGCAGTTTTTTGGATTTCCTAGTTGATTTAAGTGGTCTTAGACACATTTTAGCCTCGTTGTACCACTGTATCTTTGGTTCCATGCTACAACCAAAACTCCTCCAAACTAATGATGGAGCCTTGCCATGCTGTTCTGCTTACAAGGAAGAGACCACCTACTGGACTGCCACCACTTAACAGCTGCTCCTTCAGCTGATTCCTTGGCTTGAATTTCTTCTCTAAAGTTAGCCAGTTAGCTTAAATACGATGACACTTTGGTTAACCTTTATTTTGCCTTAACATTTTTGACTGCACCACTACAGTACATTGCATTTCACCACACAGGATTCAGCATGGTACTGACTAGTAGAGTCCCACACTAGTAGAGAGGTCTTTGATTCTTACCAGCCGTCATCTTGCCAGTGTGAGAAAATAGAAAGTACGATGCAAAATAACGACTTTCTTTTGAATTGAATAGAAAAACAAGGAACCAATTGTTTTTTCATGTATTAACCGCACGTCATATGTTAAAGGAAGTCAACTTTGAGACCCAGAAGTAAATACATGTAGTTAAATACTCCAGAAACATAATCCAGATACAAGTTGTGTGAAATGACAAAGTGTCTGACATTATCTCAAACATGGTTTCTGACATCATATGACAAGCTGATGCCAGTCATCTTGGAATCTGAACTGTCTGTACTTGTGCCCATCTTTTTCTGGATTGAATACATGTGGGGTAAGAGGGGTTTTTTTTTTTGCCGAAGTACTAATTTACTCTATATTACAATACCATGCTTCATGAATGATGACCAAGTAGTTTAATGGTAAGTGACTATTTTCCTGAAACACTTACACTGGTCACATGTCTTTAACTGTTCAAGGAACCTTTGCAAAGTGATCATCTCGTGATGATGTTTCTGCAGTGTATTTGTAGAAAATCTAATTCAGATTCTAAAGCCCTCACTGTGTAAAAACATCACAGATCACTTATGAGAGGCACAGAGGCATTTCCAGAAAGAATCACAGATTTTCACCATCATACAAATCCCCTTACGGAAAGATCAGCATAGCGTTACACGTGTAATGACTTAAATATGTTTCAGTATGTTTTTGGCTCCAGATACCCACCCCCACCCTTTCGCCAAACACTGTAATACTTGCAGTGAACTATTCTTCCATTACTTTTTTTTTTCATTACCTTTTCTGGCATCTGAAATATGTATAAGCTGTTTCCTAAGATATGCAGTGAAATGTTCAGTCCAGTTTCACAGCAAAACCAAAAGGCAAAAGGCTGTGTTAGTGTTAAAGCAGCAGAAAAAATAATTTAAGCTACAAGGCATAGAAACTTCAATATACGCTAAAAACAATCTAAGAGAAACCAACGGCCTAAATTTTGTAAAGGCATAGTTTGAAACATCAAATGCACACTATTTTACACGTAAAAAAAAAAAGTAAATGTTGTCAATTAAGTTAAGACATGGTGCCTAAAGGTTGCTTTTTTAGTTTAGTACTGAAGGTAAAAGACAAATAAATGTAGCAAACAAATAAAATAAGGAGAAAAAAAGGGATACATATAATTATGTATACCAATGATTCTCAAACTGGAGGTTGTGATGTATCTTTGAGAATTACTTATTTATAAAATACCAATGCCACTGAAATCATGTTGTCACTAAAAGCCTAAAAGAGTGGCTACACGCAAAGTGCAAACAAACAGACTGTAGTGAAAGAATAAGTCTGGAACTGGCATGGATGACTGAAGTGGCTGTGTAGCAGCTTAGCCACACAGCTGAACTATTATGAGTAATAAAAGTTGCAATATTATGTGATTATTAGCTTACTGCACTATGATATTTGTATATGATGCCCGGGCTTGTCAGAAAAAGTCTACTGTCTGAAGCAAATTACTTGGTAACATCTAATAAAAATGTATTTCTAGGAGGTACAACTGAGACATTGAACATTCAGATTACCAACCTAAGCATAAGTGTGCGTTTAAATTATTTTATCAGTAAAATATACAAAAGTCACATTTTATTTAAACAGCCCTATTTCTTATCTGTTGTGGTGTCCATGCATAGACTTGACTTGGGAAGGCCGCCCAACTTTTATTTTAACATTTTTTTAGCAATTAAATTTTTTATCCATGTGAGAAAACAACACCATAACTAGTGGACAATCTCCACTCACTCCATCCCTCCTGGCTCGTTCTGCTATTTCAAGAAGGGTCTACTGACAAGAGAGAAAGAAAGAAAGACAGAGAGAGAGAGAGAGGAAGAGAAAGAGAGAGGGAGAGAGACATTTTCTGATATTACACACCCGGACATGGTGGATATTTTACAAGAATGAACCTTCTCCTTATTGTGTAACTGTTCTCTTGATTTTGGTAGCAGCTTCGAATTCTATGAAAGAAAGCAGCAACTATGCTTCACTGGTAGCTACAAGACTCAAGAGTGTATTCAGCACAAGTAACATGAACATTGCACAACATGCAGCAAAGTCCTGGTACCGGCTAAATATTAAAAAAAGATTTGTTTTTGGGCTGTGGCAGTTAGAAAATCGTTATCTCACAAATGATTCTGAACATCTTTAATTAATACTGCTTTGCACAGGTACCACTGAATGCATCTCAGACCACCACCTGAAATGGTTTGTGTGATATCTGTTTTAAATACCTTTTGGTGTGTTTTGCACTTTTGTGTGGCTTGGCCTTAACCAGATATAACACTCAAGACGCATGAGATCAACTTTTTTGACCTTCCAATGAACCTTCGTTTACTTTTCTAAATATCAGTCTGTCATACAGTATCAAAAACATAGAAGCAAGTCTATATGAACACCCTTAATTTGCTGTGAGTTACGATTAAGGTAAAGGTACACCATTTGTTCAGCACTAATTGGTCATTGGTAAAATATCATTATTTGTTATCTACATTCGCCTCACAGCTCCACTGAAAACTAAGAAATCAAATGTCAAACACCGAACGTCTTAAACTATCTTTCAAGTAAGAAGGAAATCGGAGGTGTGACAGAGAGTGCCGTTGTTAATGCTGACTACAACTTCAGAGCAAAACTTAGCAAAGGTGAGGGAACTCTGTTTGAACCGTCAGACAGTAAACGCCTGCTCCAGTGAATCAGCCCTGATACGTCCACCCAAGAGCCAGCGCCAAGTTATCTGTGTAATAGAATTAAGCCAATAAATTCCAGAGGAAATTCAGTGCAGGGACAGTCATTAATGTCCAGCCCTTGACATGAGCCTGCTCATCAAACATGAATCATAAAACGAGCTGAACATCTAAAGATTCTACTGCTTTGGCGAGTATTTACATTAATTTCAGGTTTGCTCACACAGACAAGCTGAGACATCAAATCCATGAGCAAATACACGCAAAGCACTCGTATAACAGAGCAGCAGGAGAGAGAGAGAGAGAGAGAGAGAGAGAGAGAGAGAGAGATAGAGAGAGAGAGAGACAGGACAGCGGGATGTACTTTTAATATTAATGCAGACAGGAGGGAGGAAAAAAAAATGTAATAAACTAAAACAACACTTGAATTAGGCATGAAACACAACAGGATATTGCATTGAGATTATGTTGTTTCCTTTTAGCTGTTCTCTCTGACTACCGCAGAAACAGCCCGCAGCTATCGTTAATTGGACGAGGGCGAACCAGAAACTCTCAGACTTTTAACAGAGTGCTTTTTAGCGGTGTTTTTACACTTTTATGTGCATGGCATTAAAAATCTCCAGGCAGGTATGGACGGTGACAAATCAGAGAGTCAGAGGGTATCTTGTGTTAGGAATAATGACTTTTTCTTGCCAAGCGCCACATGAAACAAATAACAAATGCAGCACAGCTGGGTGAACGAGGGAGGAGGCAGAGAGAGAGAGAGAGAGAGAGGTGGACACGGAGAGAGGCAGAGAGAGAGAGAGAGAGAGAGTGAGAGAGACAGAGAGAGAGAGAGACTGTTATGTTTGGATGCAGAGGGATATGCCTTGTGAATGCTGCCTGGAATCTGCAGTTGGAAAGATAATAAAGGGATTAGCCAGGTTTTTCTGGAGCATTTGCTTCTAAATCAAAATGTCTCATCTGTTTCCTCTGCACAAAATAACTGGAATTCCAAAATGCCTTTGTCTATTGCACGAGCACTATGAATGCATCACTGCTTCAGTTTTCAACTTTTAGCCAGTGTAGAGAAATGAACATTGAACCGAGCCCTGAATAAAGGTATTGAAGAACACAGGGACAACACAGCCTACACACATAGGCTCCCACTTGTGACATGGGAAACGCTTTAAGTTGGGCGTGCCAAAATTTGGAATTATAAATGATCTCCTTCTCCATGCTGTAACGTTTTGTGTTTCATTTGAATAGTTTGGATAATTTACATCAGCGTGTCTTGAGAAACAAACGATACACGGATTGTTTTCGTGCAAAAAGGGACGACAATACAGCACTAAACAACTGAGGTGCAGACTCTGCTCACGCTTGTTTCATACACAAGTTATACAAGTTTTAAAATGAGTTTGCTGGGTGGTAGCCAATCAGACTAATGAAATGTTTCATTGCAAGGGTTTTGTCATATAGCATTGCTGTTTAAATGTAAAAGGCATTAAGAAGGTAAATCAGCTTTTGAAAGCAATACATTCAAAGTGCATATTAACACTTTGTAGACGATGCTTATAGTGGCGGATATTTTTAAAGCAACTGTAAGCATCTTCTACAAGATGTTTCCTGTTTCATGGAGACTCAGAAAAAGCTGACAATTTAATGTCAGTCCAACAGTCAGAGAGGAAAGCGACAAATGTAATCTGCTAAAGCCAAAAAAAAATTGTGCAAAAAAACTGAAAAGTCAAAAAAATTGAATAGTCACATACAAAGTAGAGCTTTTAGATTGATTGAGTTTATGGAGCACAACAGAGTGCCTTTACAACATAAACTCTAAAAACTACCATATACTGATCGCATCTGACTTCATTCACTCAAATGTGTTTTATTCAATTCTTCTTAACCATGTCAGCACAACTGGTGGCAAAAGCATTACCAAAAATCACGCTATACCTCCCGATTTACTCTGCTATTAGTTCTCTACTAGTAACAAAAATCCTCAAAATTTCAGCCAAAATAAAAGGCCAAAATTCTTTTCAGAATCTGTTTAGAAAATGTTCAAAACATAAAGTATATTTTGACATAAAATATAACATAAAACAAAACCATTAACTTTAAAAATGTCTGTATATGTAATAAAGACATTCGCTACTTTATTCCAATTTTATTTTACACTTTATTTTAGAGGTCACACACGAGCACATGAATACACATACACACTGTATATACACAAACTGATGTATATACATACACGCGCACACACGCCTCTGCAAAACTGTGCCACAATCTGAACCTGAGAAATTTCTATAGCCCCGCTGCTGCCGGCAGCAATTAATTTCCAGCTCATTATAACCGCATTGATATGTGAGTGTGAGTGTGTGTGTGTGTGTGTGTGTGTGTGTGTGTGTTTGTAAACTCTGTTGCCCAACCATTTTACTGGCTTAAAGCACAGCCCAGTGTTTTATCCTGCAACAGCCTCCAGCCATTTTTGCCACAATACAACTTGTTCGCAGGCCAACGCCTGGTTAGCATCTCACAGCAAGAAAAAAGAGCATTTGTTTCCCGTCCTGTCTTGTCACTCTTCGCTGAGTGACATCAGAGCCTTGTTTCACCACACACACACACACACACACACACACACACACAAGCACACACACATACACTGTCAAAGCTTGGACAGCAAGAGTTCTTAACACATGCATTCACTTGTAAAAATATGATGAGTCATCTAATCAATTCACTTTTTTCCCACATTTCTGTAGAGCAATGTCTATGGTTTTTAAACCACTGAACTCTTAAATGTGCATTTATCTTTGTAATAAGAAGGATATGTACTGCAGTCCTTCTATAATATCCCTCTCTATGTAGTTTGGGAGGCACCTTTTATTACATACATAATTCAGGGCAAGTGCACTCAAGCTGTATTTAAATGCTGCTGCTAAACCTATACCAGTACATTGTGCTTGCTTATGCATGGTTCATTGAGTTAAATAGCCAGAGATCAAAGATATCACAAAAACACTCAACAGTTCAGAGCACTAACATATACAAACCGCAACACCCAACAGTTAGAATGTAGGCTAAACATGGGAAACAGGTTCCAGGGCTTCACACAGTTCACTGAGAAGAGCACAGTGGTGCAGGAGGAAGGGAATTTGGGCAACGTCACTCCATCTGTGCCTGTCCAGCTGCTTACAGAAAAACATCATCCTCCAGAGGAAAAACAGCTGATCTAATTATCAATCCATTCTGAACTACTTAATGTTAGCGAACATAAATATTAGCATACATACATACTGTACTTATCAGCTTATAGAGATCCCGAACAGGCCTGGAACTGATTATGTGGATTTGCAAAGGTGTCCTGGGATTCTTAGGGAATATGGGGCCTACTTCAAAACAACCGGTTAGAATATCGGTGAATTAAAAGGGTTTTTGGACCGCAGCTCTTATTTGAAACAGAATACATCTGACAAGAAATCAAACAATTCTCCGAATTGAGCAAGAGGGGAATTTCAGTGGTCATCTGCACTAAGGTTCTCTCTATGGTGTAACAGACTACTACATTTTTCCAAGTGTTTGGTTTGGACACTGAGCCAATTCCCTTAATACTTGTGGGACAGCTAAACATTTAAAACTCCCATTTAAAAGGATCAAGTGCATGCATTGTTTGGTTATGTTAAACAGATGTGTCTGCCTTTCGAGATCTCAATCATTCCCTCCTTCAAAACAAAAATGAGACTTTATGAAAATAAACACGGTTTCACCCTACACAAATTGTGGACTAATTGTGTATTTGGCCTGACTGGTCGGTGGTGGTCTAAGCGTTTTTTCCCTCATGGGTTTGGAACTCAGGGGAAAGGCAGTTTGACATTGATTAGCGTGTTGACTTGTGAAATCTGAGTTTCACCTGCATGAATTGAGTTACGCCACAGCCATGTTTCTATAACTACAAACTACAGGTTGAATTATACAGCCAGACCCTTCAGCAGGGGAAGTTGGAGTCGGAGTTTCAGGTGCAATCAAAACGTGTGGCGACATGTGATACAGTTGCGAGGAAAAGAAAGGAAAATAGTGTCCATCAGAACGGCACTTTGAGAAACCAAGCGATTAAAAACACTCCGTTTTTCTTTCGTTGCCGGCCGACTTTTAATAACCTTTACAAAAAGGTTAAGAAAGCAGTTACAATATTTAAGTGACCTATAAAATACGATTTGCAGAGAATTCCAGCCTTCAGGTTCCCAGCACTACAGGTTGGCGACAGATTGTCTGTCCCAGGATAATGATGACACACAACTGTGACTTGTAGTTTAAGCAGTATTGATTAATTACAAACACTTGATTGCACCGTAGATAATTTGCTGTGTTTTAGACTGTGTTTTAGACATAAAAACTACATTTTCAAAAAAAGATTATTTTCCTGTTTATAAAAACAGAACATTTAGTTATTATTCATTTATTTATTGTATGTTTAGATTCTTCTAGTAATTTCTTTAGAAATCTGGCTTCCTTCTTGTTAACATTTGCACTTCTGTGTAAGGTATGCTATGACATGTTCTGGATCGCTGTTGATTTGGCCTGTAATAGTGTGGATTTGCCCAATAACACTGTGGATTTGACCTGTACCACAGCTGATCTGGCCTGTAACATTTTTTGTTGGACCTGTACCATTGTGTGTTTGGCCTGTGAAACGTTTTAGGGTCACTTACCATACACTTGTTGGGCTTCTCTCCAGAGTGGACTCTCATATGGATGAGCAGCTTGTAGCGGGCGTTGAATGGTTTGTAGCGACGGATGCATCCAGCCCAGAAGCAAGTGAAGTCCTCACCTTTCCTCTGGTCGATATGCACCTTTTCGATGTGCCTCACCAGCTCTTCCTGCTGGTCGTACGCAGCACTGCAGTCAATCCAGCGGCACATCTGCTTATCGCTAAAAACCATGGAATCGTCCTGCTCCAGAGTTTGCAGGGCCAGTGGACCTGACGTTCTGGGTCCTGATGGAGGCTGCTGAGGCTGCTGCTGGTTGTGTAGATGCAGCAGAGCACCTGTGCCAGAGGCCATATTATACTGGTGTAGGTGGTACGGCGGGGGCATGGAGGGCCGCTGTTGCTGATGGTGCTGCTGCTGTCCGCGGTTTGGTGAAAGAAAATGATGGTGAAAAAGCTCCTCCTCAGAGGGAGAGAAATCGTCCATAGGCTCCTGTTTCAAAACAGTGGAAGGCCGCTGACCCACAGCGTGCATGAGTAAACCAAGGCCTTCAGTCGCCCCAGGCTGCATGGAGCCAGGATCTTCACACGAAGAAACAGAGGATGAGGAAGAGGACGATGAAGAAGAGGAAAGAGTCAGCAGGCAACAGGTGGAGGGGGAGGCCGAGGGGTCACGAGGGCTGGGGGCGGGGACAGGCTTGAAGGTGGGATATCCGCAGGTCATCAAAAAAAGCAAAAGAAAGCATTCAATTAATTTGGCGTGAACTGCATTAAGGGCAACAAATGAAGCATTACCTCCCATTACGGATGGTTATAACAACAGCATGTTGCAATTCTTCTCAGTACACGTAACTAATTGAAACAAGATGAGCAATTCTGTCAAAAGGGTGGATTCTAAACTTTAAATTCATGCCACATCTGGGTTCATAAATACAAAAAGAAATGTTTTATTAAGTTGTAAAGAAAAAAAAAAGTTTTTTTGTTCAAGAAAAACATCTTTTTTTTAAAAACATGAAACAGAAAAAGAATGCAAATTGTGTTCAATAATGTTAGCATATTGCAAATTCTATTGGTGCATTTTCTGCATTTTTTATGTAACAAGATTCAGCTGTTTTCAATTTCATTGTGATAACCGTCACATCACAAATTCGAGAGCACTACAATTTTTTGAACGGCTATTTGCGATAACGGTTACTTTAAATTGAGAAATGATATTAGAGTACCTTGGATGCCAGAAATGTCAGTAATTTTAATATATACTTCATCATATCACATCATTTTTATTATTACCAAATATAAGAACCTAATAGAAGAATTACACGTTTACATATGTGTAGTTTAGACTTGTAGAGGTTAAACCGGATGGAAGTGGTATTAAATTTGCCCATACCTGCAGGTACCCTGCTGCGGGGGGCTGTGGAAAGGTGGTGCCGGAGGCTGGTGGGGATGGATTTGGCCCGTTTGCGCCGTTCACACACGCTAACACGGACATCTGAGAGGTGCGGACGATGGTAGCGATGTTGATGCTGTCGGAGTGTGAGGCCATGGGCAGGCGGCGCCTCTTCAGGCCGCCAGAGTTCAGAGAGAGTCGCGCCGAGTGGCGAGAGACAGCCAGGGAGGAGCCACAGCCACCTTCATTATTATTAAACACATATGCCGTTAAAGCCGTGGATGACGATAGGGTGGCCGAAACTCCTAAAGGGTGGCGAGGTATCCACAGATTATTCAAAAAACAAGAATCCAATAAAAATGCACTAAACCAACTTAATAGGGTAACAGGTGGCTCAAAGTGCCTGTTGTCAAACTGGCATCATGATCTATCTACGGTTGTTACATTATAGTCCATAGAATGCGCTTAATAATCAGTTATCGAATAATAAGCCTCCTTGAACCCTAGAGTTAATATTGTGTTCATTAATCTTTATTACTCAGTACCTTCTGTGAATTATTCGGTCACTACTGTTACCTGCAGTTATTCTGGCTCCATGTGAATCGTCCGTTTCTCCGCCTCTCGAGCCCGAAAACTCAGCCGATCCCACTCCCAGGCCGAATACCTCCTGTTTGACGGGGAAGCTGACGCTGGAGCTGAGATCCCGCTGAAATCCCGCAGACCTGCAGATAAAACAGACAAAACAACACACACCCGGAGGAATATGAGCGGCAGTTAGAGCTGAGAGCTGACAGTGGACAATCTGAGGGCTATTAGCAGCCAGGCCTGTTGACTGATAAAGGCCAGGCCTTCTCAAAGCTGCGCCAACTCATCCTCCTCTCCACAAAACTGCACTTTTCTGAAACCCTGCGAACAGACAGGCTCTGTGCTCTCAGCCAAAGGATGCACTCATACCCCGACATGCACATTCACACAAAAACAGATCCAAACGGACTGCAAGGACTAGGCACCGCAAACAAATATCTCTGTATGCGAAAAGATCTTGAAAAGAGGCAATACACATCTCCTCTTACATTTTGTTCAATTATTTCCATAAAGAAATAGAGTGGAACGGGCTCAATATAAACTTCCAACTCATCGAGCGTTTTTGTTTGTAGAGGGTACTTTATTATAATGTGATTCTAGTGAGATTTTTGAGAAAAGAAATTAACACCCCATAAATGCCATAGACGTATTTTTAGTGTAAACATATATAACTAATTGTGTAAATAATGATTAATTATCTTCAGCTGTTCTGCAAATAAAGCGGGCTTCCGAAGTCGGATTTCTCTTAGAAAAGGACTCTTTGAGGAAATGTGTTTTTACGTGGTAATATATTTATTTTAGCATTTAAATTATGCCTTAAGCTGACATTTATAGTCATCATGAATGCCCCTTTAGCTGTTTCATGAATAAATAATGCAGGAAATTTGGCCCTGGCTGTAGTTATGAATGGGTATTTAAGTCTAAGACAGGTCGAAGAGGCCCTGGGCCTGTGGGTTTGACAGGCTTTTGATGACACAATGGGGGTTAACCCAAGCCTACATGTGGGCTGGAGAGATGTCAGCTGGTTCGGTGGGATAATGGCGCGCCTCAGAAGAGCCACCGGTCACAATACTGGCCTTTCTAGCGAGAATCTGTGGCCTGCTGAATGGGGACAGGTCGGATTTCCTGGTGCGTCGCTCTGATCTTCCACATAATAATTCCTGTCAGTTGGCTCATTATGGATTTTGTGCAAAAGCTCCTGAGTGATGTGAGAAGGTCCCCTCTTTCTCTCTCTCTCTACATTCCCTCTATCTCTCTCGCCCCATTTCCTTCACTTCTAACTTCTCTATCTCTATCCTTCATTTCACCCCCCCCCCCTCTGCTGTTCTGTCCCTTTCTACTACTCTCTATCTCTTTCCTTCTTTCTTTCTTTTTTCTCATCCCTCCTCAATCCCCTTTTTTTTGGTATATTTCTCCCC
>JBBIGA010000016.1:18606857-18617963 GCA_037576975.1 Alestes dentex | reverse complement strand
CCCCTTTCCTCTATCCATCACACCCCCTTCTACTCCCTCACTATCTCCCTCTTTAAATCACTTCTTCCTTCTGTCTTCTTCTCTCTTTTCCTTTCCGCCCCCTTGTCCTCTTTCTCTTCCTCTTTATCCCTTTCCATCCCACATCACCTCCCCAAAACAGAATAACCCCTGTCTCTCTCTCTCTCTCTCTCTCTCTCTTTCTCTCTCTCTCTCTCTGTCTCTCTCCCTCCTTCTCTCTCTCTAACTCACACAGAAACATCTGCTTCCATATCACTCAACTCATTTTAACACAGAAATGAAGTATCTGCATTCAGTCCAGGCTGTTTCCTGAAAAGGCAGTATTTAGAATACTTGTACTTGCATTTTTTAGAAAAATGTTGAGAACATATCTACTATATAAAAAATAAATCTGCATTACCCTAAAGAATCATCATAATTGAAAGCTTTTAATAGTCGATGTGTATGAACTACTTTAAAACCAGAACATGGCACATAGCTAACACTCAGTAAACAAAATATAAAGAGGTTAGTTTTCTAATATAGAATAGTTTTCAAGTAGGTTGCTTTAAAAAGCCATGCTACATATAAAAACTGAATCCTGCTTTTCCTGAAATTAAAGTGAAAACAGTGCCTAACTGTGTCTAAAACATGCAAATATTCATATATAGTTAATAGGAATTAAACAAATTAAATTAACCAGAAGCATTTTACAGCAGCATTGTTTGAAAGAAACTGCCAATCAGCTCAGAAGAACAGTGTGAATGATGTAAACACCAGAGGTTTTCCAATGTGCCTTATCACGATGTATTCCTAATGGATTCTGAATGTGTTACTTTTCTAATTATTGTAATACACGTTGAATATACTGAATACATTTATGACTGTGTAATCAGAGGTGACCGCTGAATACTGAGTGCACTGTTATATGATATCCATTACTGAATACATGTATAACAGTAATACATATATAATCAGTATTCAACCCGCGACACAAATACTTGTTCTGTTAATTTTCTATTTGATTTACAAAGAACTCAGCTTTCGGCAGGGAGGGTTAATAACTTTTGGGGGTTTTTGCAGGGCTCCTCTCAAGGCTACCTCAGCTGTGAGGAGTGACATTCAGAACAGACACAAACAAGTGGGGCAGTCCAGTGAAATCTCTTTTGAGAGAGTCCCTCTCACACACACGGCCAAAAAAAGTTTCACGGGTTCCCCACAGAAGCCAGAGGACACCGCATCTTTCCCTTTTTCTTTCGAAACGGCTTCAAGGTTGCTTCATTTGCTTAACTTGTTTACTGACGATCCACTTGGTGAGGTCTGGTATAAATTTTTCAGTTTCCCACTGTTATAATTATAATGACTCAATAATTTTCCCAAGACAAGCCCAGTCTTTTTCCTCTCTAACAATTAATTACTAACATACAGCCCTAATATTTCTGCCATGACACTGTGATATTCCAGATTCCGCTTCAAGTAGAAGGAAACAAATCGACAGAGTTCCTTTGAAATAGATGTCTTTGATTTAAAAAATGGCAATGAGTAGATTAAAGAAAGAAGCTAGATTTCTTTGTGATTCTATTTTACAGATTTCTGTTGTTGTTTAGCTTCAGTTGAGGGCTAATAAGGATCACCATTTGTTGGATGCTGTTGTGGTGACCATAATGATTCTCCTGCCAGTATTATAGAGGCAGTTGACACTGTCAACTACAGAAGTTTGCTCATGTGCAGCGGACATAAATTTAATTTTGCATGAATAGCTGCCTCTCATCTCTATAATGAAATAACTATTACATTAATTTTAGCTTGAATAATTGACCAGAGTGGTACTTTTTCACTTAACAAATATGGTAAGGAAAGAAAACTGTATTGCAGGCAGAGGAGTCTATTTTAAACACAGACTAGACCCTTATTTAAATTAAATGTGCATTTTTTTAGATTTGCTTTCTAATTTAGATCTGTAAAGTGATCTGTAAGGAGGGAATCCAGTATTTCCGGTTCAACAATATTATCTTTTTATCTTGTGATATTAATATAAAAGAATGGTATTAATGAAAAAAAAAGTTTGAGACGGCTGTGCGTTGGTACTGAAGACATTTCCTCATCAAGTCATCAGACGTAGTGCTACATTGGGGCAAATGTGGATGCTAAGACTTAGGATTTCAGATAACCTGCCCATGACCTCTGGCCAGAAATGATGGTTGTTAGGACAAAGCCAGAAAGATTGATAGCGGTTGTCTGTTAGAGTTGGACAGTGTGTTCCACATGTGAAGTTAATCCTCCAAGAATTACTGCCACAAGTTACTTACTACAGTAAGAATAAAGTATAATGTTTCTATTTTACAAACTCACTATTATAGTTCCTGGTTGTACAATTCCCACACTTTTTACACTCACTACTGAAAGTCCTTCATGGACTTTTTGTACTTTTATTGACAGTGGTGAGCAGCATTACAACGTTTTTTGGGGGTTTTTTTTATAAAAACTAATGAATTCACTTGGTGAGTTATTCCATGAGTGCAGTTTGGATCCACAACACATGCTCTGCAAAGCTCAAATGTATACCTGTCACCACAAAAACAGCACATTTAATAAATAATAAAAAATCAAATGTAATGTTTTGTCAACATTAAGTGACATGAAAAAACTTCTTACAAAAACAAGGGCTAAGCTTATATATGCTAAATAGGTCAATTTATGTAAATGTGGTGTGTTTTATAAATATAATGCAATCCATTTCTTAACACTGCCATTAGGTAATCGCATGTAAATAGAAGAGCAAAACAAAATAAAAATTGTCTATCATTGCTTCCTCTGAACCTCTGAGCACTGTTCACTGTGTGCGGGTGATGTTACCTGGAGTCCGGGTGGGTGTTGTCATTCAGGTGGAGGTTTTGTGTGGGCTGATCGCAAGGAGCTCGTTGGTTGTACTGGTTTCCTGAAAGGTCAGGAAGGTTCTGCCCGCAGTGCAGTAAAGCACACTCCTCTCCCGCCAAATCTGACACCCCATCTTCCTCCGGACAGAAGGACACTCGTCCACCATTCACTGAAAGGCATCAGAGTTTGTCCATTAAAAAACAAAAAAACAAAAAAACATTTTTGTTCATTTTGGAATATACAAAAACTAAAATGCTGGGCTATTTACAAATGTTTACTGAAACTACAGGTGAAAATGTTTAGTAAAAAAACTAGACGACCTAACCTGTCCAGACACTAATGAGTGAATTCATCTACTTTAAGTAGCATCCATTGCTGACACATGTGTTCATTTGCACACACAGCTTACATAATCTCCACAAAAATGCATCGTCAATAGAGTGAGAAGCTCTGGAGCAGCTGCACATATACTCAAGGTCACAGTGCCTAATGTAAAGTGTCAGAGAGGTGGAAAGCCAGCTTTGGGCTGGAATTGGGTTCTCTGGAGTGATGGGGCTCCAGTCAATGACTGGGATGAGTTGGAGTGACGTTTGCAATCCATAACTAGTCATCCAGTATGTTCCTGCCCTCACTTATGCTGTTGTTTTAGAATGCAATCAAATCCTCACAGCAATGTCCCAACATGTAACATAGGCTGTTACTCGGGGGGGGGGAGTATGATCACTGGGATAGGCTCCAGCACCGCCTGTGACCCCAGTTAAGGATAAGTGGCTCAAGGATAATGGATGGATGGATGGATGGATGGATGGATGGATGGGTGGGTGGATGGATGGATGGATGGATGGGTGGGTGGATGGATAGATGGGTGGATGGATGGATGGATGGATGGGTGGATGGTTGGATGGATGGTTGGATGGGTGGATGGATGGATGGATGGGTGGATGGATGGATGGGTGGATGGATGGATGGGTGGATGGATAGATGGGTGGATGGATGGATGGATGGGTGGATGGATAGATGGATGGGTGGATGGATGGCTGGGTGGATGGATGGATGGATGGATGGATGGTGGATGGATGGATGGATGGATGGGTGGATGGATGGATGAGTGGATGGATGGATGGGTGGATGGATAGATGGGTGGATGGATGGGTGGATGGATGGATGGATGGGTGGATGGATAGATGGGTGGATGGATGGATGGGTGGATGGATGGATGGATGGATGAGTGGATGGGTGGATGGATGGATGAGTGGATGGGTGGATGGGTGGATGGATGGATGGATCGGAAGATGGCTGGAGCGATGGTTAGATATTGTTGCCGTCAAAACGTCATACCACACAAGAAGAAAATACATGTACATTTCTATAACTGCATTCCAGGTTATTGGGGTCTATTTCAAATAGTTTTGTTTGTTTGTTTATCCAGTTATTTTGTTACTCAGGATGCTCCTTCTGAGAGAGGAAAACACATCTTCTGCATTTACACCAAAAGAACATTTGTGTAAATGCAAATCTTTCTCATTCTCGGGTCAGAAAGACAGGTGGATGAGGTAAGTGCTGAGAGATGGATCACCCCAAACACACACAGGCCAAAACAAAGTCCAGCTCTGAGCACAGTGATAAACTGGCCATTGTATCAGTCAAGTTACATTTCTCAACAGCCTCATTACAGGGAAATTGCACAAACATTTCCAGATTGTCATTTGAGTAGAAAGTAACACGACACAGACAGAGTGTGTAGCCACGGAGTATGTGGAAACAATCTTCTAAAAGAAAGCGACCTCTCTCCTTGAGCGTGGGCGAGTGAATGTTATTCCAAATGAGCCTAACTTAATTTCATAAATCTAATTTGCTCACATTGATCTTATTAATAATCTTATAACACCCAATGAAGTCTAAGCAAAGTCAGCACCCAAACAAAACAGAAGGAAAGAGAAAGAGGATAAAAGGGACCAAGAGACAGAGAATATGAGAGAAAACAGAGAAAGAAAGAAAGAAAGAGAGGCAGAGAGAGAGAGACAGAGGGAAAGAAATTCAGAAAATGGAGCAGAGAGAAGAGAAAAACAGAATTAAAAGAGAAATAAAGAATAAGAATGAGAGAGAAACCGAATGAAAAGAAAAAGACAGAGACAGAGAGAGAGAAAGACAGAGACAGAGAGACAGAGAGAAAGAGAGAGAGAGAGAGAGAGAATGAAAGGGAGGCAGAGCGGTATCAGTGAGACTGTAAGGTTTTAGTGTGTCTCTGAGGTCATGTAAAACTGTAAAACCTAAACTGGCTCCATTCCGCTCTATAAACAGAAGGAACACACTCTTTCACTTCTGTTCCGTTTTTCAGAGAACACAAACGATTCTGTTTATCGAATGTTGGATCATTCCTGTTTGGCTGAGCAACCCTGCACTTGGAACATCAAACCGTTGTTGGTGTGCAACATCACCGCTGGCCCAACCACAGCCAGGCAGCTCCAAATTCATGTAGAGGGAGCCGAGTGCCTCATTAAAACTGAAGTTTGGGATCCTCTGGGCAAGATTGAGTGAAGATTCAATATTTGTAGAGTTTTAATGTAGGGAAAAGGATGAGCATGAGTGATGGGACACTGAGCTCTGCGGGCCTTAGAGGCAAAATTGGCAAAAAGTGCAAAAAAAAAAAAAAAGGCAAGTTGAAGGTTCAAATTATTATACTAATAGCATGATGCATTAAAGCACTAGCTTGACAAAAAATTTTATTTTAAATAACAACAGCGCAGTGACATTATTCAAGTGTGTATAGCTATGCAACACACTTTTGTCCATGTTACTAAACAAGCTTATTTGAGATCACCTAATAGCTCACACCGCGATTACGGCATTCGGTTTGAACGCTCCTAATTAGTGAGCTACACACTAGCACTAACTCCAGTGCAAATATAAACAAGCCAAACTCACATTTCTTGGCTGAACTTTGGAGTACAGGGTTAAACTGTAATACAGTCTTTGCCAGGCAATCATTTTAAAAAGCAAAATCTGACCAATACTAATATGGTCTAATGTGTGAGGCCTTGAATTATTAAGCAACAGTGTGGGTATGATGAACACATGGAACATCACATTTACACTGATTCAGCACAGTTATTCTTTTCATTTTAGTCAAAAAGAAAAAAAAAAAACTTTAGCAAACAACATTCATACTTTTCTGTACCTTCTAAACTTTCCATTGAAAAAATATTCATTGAAAAGCTCTCTGTTGGAAAGCGAATCAACATAACCATTAGTTTGATTCAAGCGTGGCATTCCCAAAGCGGCGCTGGGCAAGGGCTGGGGGGGGCTGTCATTGGACAAGCATTCAATTGGTATTTTATATGCAAACAAATGCATGCAAATACAATCATGAGAAAACATGTTTATTTGCTGTGACTTTTGTAGGGTAGCTGACGCATTAGGCAGAATCTCTGACTGAAAGTAGCTCTAACTGAGAAACAGGGCCAAGCAAACCTAATTTTACGGCAGTATAATAAACTTTCTAGTTGCAACCGCAAAAACAGCCACAAAAGTCTTATAAGACAACATAAAGCAAAAAATCCATCTGAAGGCAGGCTATGCTTTAGCGCGTGTAGAAGCAGTCACCACTGTTACTTCACATCTTATTAGGTCATCATTATAACACCTATGATGCGTTTAGATGAATCTTTGTTTAGACCCTCCATTCTTTGTTGTTTACTAGTAGTACTGGGAAGATCTAAGACTGAAAAGGGTGATAAAAAAAAGCCTCAGAGGACATTTTATGCGCCTCTTAGTGCACAGTATTTATTAGTTATGCAGGTAAACATCTAGGCAATCACAGATTTAGAGTAAGAAGGGAAAATGCTGGACCTTTAAAGTATTTCTCCTATAGTTTCACTTCTGCAGTCCTGGGGTTTTGGAGGAAAACAACGCAAAATGAATGGTTCCTTTTCATATCCGAGGCGAATATTCTCTAGCGATGCACTCTGAAACTGCAGTATATTCAACACTTAAAGTCCCCTTTAGGCTCTTGTGGTGCTGGAAAATCTACATTGAGGAAAACAATGACTTCCATCAAATCCCTAAAATAAGTGAAAAACATCTGCATCACTGCGAGTGGTCCATTAATGGCCGACTGTATATCTGTCACTGAAGTCATCTCTCACCATTCCTTTTATTTGATTAATTTTCTGTGCACACGCTCTTCATAAAACTCATGTTCTGCTCCAGCTGTATTGATTAATGGACAACACTGAACAGTGGCCAAATTCAGAACAAAAACGGGACCTTATGGAAATGATGAGAGAGAATCTGTTCCACTGAACTACAGTGTAACGTTAAAGCAGCCAGACTTAATCCATCTTTGATTTCTAGGCCCTAATAACAGCTGGACTTTTTGCATCATTTGATCAGAACTTCTGTTCTATCACGAAGCTTAGCAGAATGTCGGCAACATTCCCATTTAATGTAATATGAAATTGTAGCATGCAAACCATTTGGGGCATGGGTCAGTTCAGTTCATTTTGCAGAGCACTTTACATCAAAACAATTATACCTCCTTTTCCTTCTGAATTGTAACATTTCCAAGCGAAACACGTTATCAGGGAGGGTCTCTGAGTTAGCTCAGCATCATTCACTGATGATAGGTGGGGTGAGGGAGGCAAAGCAT
Organism: Alestes dentex; assembly: GCA_037576975.1. NCBI lineage: Eukaryota > Metazoa > Chordata > Actinopteri > Characiformes > Alestidae > Alestes > Alestes dentex. The sequence goes on along the minus strand of JBBIGA010000016.1, from coordinate 18,610,441 downwards.
GATATTACTGGTTAATTTGTTTTTTGAATGATCATCTTTGACGGCAATGTCAAGTAACATCATACTATCTGAATAAAATCAGCATACAGTATACTGTCTGTACACTGTCTTTACACATCTTTACTCAAAGCTATACACTAAACCAATGCTGTTTGGACACTTCATTTAGACTACGTACTACGCAGACTATAAATAGTACAGTGTATTATGTATAAAGTTAGTATACAGTTTACATACAGTAAATTGCCTAGAAAACAGCATGTGCGCAGGATATTGTCTTAATGATCTACTGTGATGATCGGGCCAACTTCCATCGGCGTTCACCTTAAACGTCAGCATTGTTAACAGATCACTAGCAAACAGGAAATGAAATGCAGGTGAGATTCTTTTTTTTTTCTACCCAGGGTAAATGGCTGCTCTTCACTGCATTCTTAGAAAATGAGTCCAGAACCAGCCAGCATTCTTAGAAACATATGTCGTTCCCACTCTGTTGCTTTGCAAGCTATTAAAATTCACTCTGCTGTCAAATCTAATTTCGCCATTGAGACATCACCATGGACCTGCGTTGGATGACGGCCCTGTGTGTGTGAAAATAAATATTTATCACAATAAGCCCTTGTGTTGCCAGAAGAGGCGAGTGAAGGTAATGGTTAGTGCTGATGTGGAAGCAGCAGCAGCAGCGTGCAGAGAGGGCCAGAAGCCGCAGGAATGCCTGACACAGATCTGTTTTACAGATTTCAAAAAATTGCCCAATACCATATCTGGAGCCCTGAAACTTCAACTATTGTTTAAATTCTGGGCTCAAGTGGCAGGCTGTGAAAAATAGCTTTTCTTTTTCCACAGTCACGCTGAGAAGCCAGCGCTGAATCCCTTTGGCCCTGGACACTTAAAATCGGACGGACTTCGAAGAACTAAAGGAACTCCCTGTCCTAGCATCTTCACTCAGACCCAAAATACACAACTTCTGCAAACACTTTAATCTACTATCATCACATCCCCCTCAAACTTGTTAGAATCTAGATTTTGTTTCACACATGCCAATCCCTGCTTAATCTCATGGATAAATCTCCTTGACATTATTACACATTGCACAGCAGTCAGCTCTGTATGCCTTGTTCTCACATCAAGCAATTCAGCACAAAGGCAAATGACAAGAATGCCTTACTTAGTCTTGTTTCTTTATCTACTACTGATCTCTATTACGTGCAATAACATACCTCTAACCACTACTTTAGTAACTAGTAATTAACTTAACTGTAAATTACTTATCTATTGTATTAATACCCCAACATTTGTGTATATAGCACAGTGTATTTCATATTGAGTAGTTTTACTGGATTTATTTAGACTTTGCATGTTATATTAGTCTTGTCTCTGTGTCTCTGTGCGTCTGTGCAGTCGTTACATAAGCCATTTCCTGCGGGATCAATAAAGTTTTCTGACTGATTCTCATTTGTTTATCATAATTCTTCTATCTGGTGCATCTCAGAAGAGTACAGGTCCCACATTTGAGTCTCTGTTCCTCCTAATTTTTCTTCCTTATCCTCTTAGGGAGTTTGTTCTGATGAGTATTGGTTCCTGTCAGTGTTTCCTTGTCTTGTTCTTGGAGTTTGTCCCCCCTCTGAGCCATAGTCCCTCTTAGTGTTTCTTCTTTATACTTCTATGAAGTTTTTCCTAGCAGTGTGTTTCCAGACTGAAGTTCTTCTAAGACAAAAGCTTTAAAAAAAAAAGTGAACAAAAGCATTACTCTGGACAAAGCAGACAGTCATTCACACTGATTTGAAGTGACACTAATGAAGGCCATGATAGGGAATAAAGATTCCTCAATTATCACTTTTATCCAAAAGAACGATTCACACACCCTTGTAGGAAAAGAACAAGTGAAATGGCTTGGGATCAAAAATTCAAGGCAACATTGGGCCTCATGTTCTGCATTTCATGTTCCTGTGAAAATACTTCGGTCCAAACCTTCAAGCAAGGCTGCCAAGTTACATCAATTCATATCAGATCCATACAGAGAACATATATGGGGAAAGGGAAAACTCAGTGATTTAAAGCTTTGATGCATTAACAGAATTAGTCACAGCTCGACCCAAAGATATATGGTCTCTCTGTCAGAGCCCAGTAGTGAATTCAGTAGGGTGCAGTGGTAATATTGAACTAAAACTCTATACCTCTATGCTTATACTTATTTTCAATACACTAACCCCACCACCGAATGCGGTAAGACACCTCAGAACAAACGGGTATTAGACCATGAAGAGAAAAACACTCTGCAAGCAAAAGTATTTCATATGTACCACAATACAAAATTATCTAATAATGCAAGATAGAAAACATCTGATAGGATTATTTCAATGCACAACAATGCAAAAACAACCATGCTGTTATCAAAATTAGGGCTCTTACACCATGCCCAGTGTTAAGATTGGAAGCTGGAGTGGCATTTGCGATGCATATCTGATCATCTGTCCCTAACTCCTCTAACGTGGCCGAATGCTATGAAATCCTCTCATCTGGTGTAAAACGTTCCCAAAGAATAGAGTCTGTTTCCGCAGCAAATCTGGTACAAGAGTGCATGTGTGCGCTTCCAGTCCACCGGCTCTTACGCTGCAAGTGGAAAGAACACAAAAGTGAGGATGTTTCAGATGGTTGTGCGCACAGAGAGCGCTTTTCCCACCTCTGATCCAGCCGCATGAAAGCACAGGAGAGAAGCAGCAGGCTTGCTAGCATTCAGCCTCCATTAGCCATGACACAGCCAGGCTTCGGGGAAAGCCAGCAGCACCCGAGGGCAAAGCAGAGCTGCTGTGTGATGTAGAGCAGGCAGATGTGCTGGCAATGGCTGCACAAACACAGCCAGATCACAGCACACACACACAGAGCACACCCAGCAGTGAGAACAGGAGAGGGATTCTACTGTAGTTTGCTCTCGTCACAGGGAAATTATACAACCAGCAGTGGGTTTAATGAAGCTGCGTCTATAACGCAGTATTATACACCTGCAGTAGGGCTACACAATATACTGTTTGTTAATCATAGTGCAATACCGTCCTTTGTTACGCTGCTATCACAGAATGCCGTAACATGCAAATAAGTCATAAAAAATGAACAGTCAAGAAACTGGTTTATTTACATTCCATTACATAATATTCATTTGGTTTGATGCTTTGATCCAATGCGACTTACAATATAAGAGTATACAATCTTGTGAGGTGGCATAAACCTGCTCTGTTCAGTCATTTCTGACGAGTAGTAGTATGTCTGCTACAAAAATAATGCTGATTTTATAAAGGGATCAAATAGAAAACTACAAGTTTGTTTGTTTTTTTACTAAAATAGGTTGTGCCATTTAGTCATCAGTCCTGCAGATACAGTCCTCGACAGTACTCTTTCTTTTCAATCTCATATCAATAACATTACCCGGTCTGCATATTTTCATCCTAGTAATATCAACCGTCTCCGTCCCTCTTTTACCCCCCACACTGCTGCCATCCTCGTTCACAGTCGTGTCACTTTTCGTTTGGATTATTGTAACTCCCTGCTTTTCGGTCTCCCTCACAAAACTCTCCACAAGCTTCAACTGG
>JBBIGA010000016.1:18567878-18591185 GCA_037576975.1 Alestes dentex | reverse complement strand
ACACACACACACATATATATACACACACACACACACACACACACACACACACACACACACACACACACACACACACATACACACACAAAGCGATCTTGAATCCAGCACCAGTAATGCTGCTGAATTATGAATATTGTAATATTGTGATACATTTGAATCCTTTATCTTTGATGTCTGCGACTAATGAAATGAAGAAAATTTAAAATCAGTTGATTACCTGTTAAGAAAACAGCTTTGCAGTACGTTCAGATATTGCCTGTTGCTGCTGCTGCAATTATACAATGACAATAAACAGAGTGTCGTTTCCATACCATTTTGCCCTGCAACTCTGCAACTGCTACAGTGAGAAGGATTAAGCCTGCATCGTGTGTTGTTGTCATTTGTTATTTTAATACTGAATTATTCATAATAATGCTATAATAAGAAAACAAACCCTTTAATCAAGCATAAAACTGTTCTTTGTGTGTTGTGAGCATGTTGGATGTTTCAAATGGAGTGTCTGTGGGTGTTTGGATGAATCAAGATGAAATAATATAATCACAGTTCTGTATTTTCTCCCTATTTTGCAGCCCCTGTAAGAATCTGTGGATCTGTTGAAGGAAAGAAAGATGATGACCAGGGCACTTTCGGATGCCTCGGTGCTACCAGGTGGGCAGACACTGTCTGACTTCACAGAGCGCATTAATGAGGGTCCCTACCATTTTCCAGCATGAAACCTGTGTTGAGTTTCAACCCACACGTTTCTACAAGGGAAGTGGATTGTGGACAGTGCAACATGATTCTTATATAATTCTTTTATTGTGGCACAAAATGTTCTCAAAGCAAAGGGTTTTTCATTCTGACTTTTCAAATAAACACACACATGCCCACACACACACACACACACACACACACGACGCGCACGTCTGCGTCCGATTCAGACATTCGGTAATCCAATAGCTAGCCTGACCATAGGCCTATATCTCATCACACATCAAACAGAACCCTCCCGATGCATCTTGCTCCAGAGACTTGAACTAAACACATGAGGGCAGTGCAAAAAATAAGTCGTTCTCATTATAAGACTGTTGTTACACATTATATGATTACTTAGCTTATTCCTACATTTTTCACTGTTTAAAATAATTGTGTGAGTTTGTAAATGTCGAAACATCATTTGATTAATCTTTCAATATTCTTACAACAACCTCCTACTGAAAAATACTAGATATATTGGTTCCATTTAAGATGATTTCACTTGCCATGTTTTTTTTTGTGTTTTTTTTTTTGCAGTGTAGGGATTTCAAACGAGAAAAAGTTGGGCATCATGGGGCGACTGTAATAGAAATACATTCAGTCATACTGCACAGGCGGTGATCTGGGGGAGAATGTGAATATTTGGTTATTTACGCAGCCAGCCTTCAGATACCCCAGCAGACGGGGCCACCATCAATGAAACTTTACGAGCAAATCTATTCTCACTGTGTAAGCATTCAGAAGCCGATACGTCAGGCGCCCTTGTGTTTTCCTTTGCAGTTTAATAGCCATCGAAAGTAATAAGATGCGCCTTATTATTTCTCTATAGGTGGCAAATTCCCCAAATGACTCACAGTATGATCCATGGCTTAAACAACTGATGTGCTTGGTCTCTGTTCTATGGCCCATACTGGACTAAGGTTCAAGGCATGGCGACCTAGTGTGCACGTTTTTCACATGAGCTGGCACCATTTTTTATGTGTTTACTAACTGTAAAACATATTTATTTCATTCCAGACATTTTCCGAGACACGTGCCAAATCCATAAAAGGAGCTGTTTTCCATCTTTCATCGTCACGAGGAGAACTTTGAAGTGCAAATGGTTTGTTTCCTTTTGGAAAAAAAAAAAAAGAAAAGAAAAATGAAGTGAAATACAAATTTGCACACATTTACATCATCCCTAACGCAAACAGGTAAAAAACAGCAACAAAAAAAGTAGTAGCCGTGCCCAGGCACTGCCCGGGTTCCAGAGTTCCTCTTTGTGCGCATCTGAATGAGTGTATTTTGGCCGAGAGTGGTGTACATATCCTTATGATTTGCAAGCTGCTTATTGGACTTGGTTCATGCTTCAGAGCGTTTGAGGCTTGTAGAGCGAGGCTGGCATGGCCATGCTGGGCAGAGAATGATGTTTTCCCAAAGAACGACGGCGGAATACGTGTGAAGAAAGACTCGTGGTTAAACAGGACTCAGCAGCCACTGCCAGTCCATCAGTAAGACTAATAAGTCTTGAAGACGACAGCGTTTTTCAAGTGAGTATGTGTCGGCAAAGCTGAAGTTGCTCGTCATTTACCTGACCGCATTTCACCTTTCAGTTCGGTTTCCAAATATGTATTTCTCTAATGTGGGCCTTTATATGCCCAGGGTCCAGCACTTCATTTGACTATAAACTGAGCATTTGAGGGGAACAGCACTTACTTCACAGCAGCAGAGCCAGTTAAAGTGAACTTATAAAAAGTTAGATTACACAAAACACTGAGTGGTTTACCTAGTCTTGCCTTGAGGACATGCAGTTTTTCTGTCTGCATCTCACTGACTCAGTCACTAACTGAAAGTCTGTAAAATGGAGGAGAACTATGTGGTAAATCATACCAAGGTAGACATCAGAGTTTAGAGAATCTGCACGTTGTAGCAACCATTTTGAGGTCTAACATATGCCTTTAAGACCGACCTCTGTTCTGACTGACTGCCCTGTGCTATACCTCATTCAAAAAACAATCCAGGCTGAATAATCCATTTTACATAAAACTGTGTGGCTAAACTTAGTCTCTGTTTATAGACTGTATAGGCTGAGGAGTGGACCACACGTTTTGAAACTTTATCAGTGTTTACATACAACATCAAAAAAAATATATGTTTATGATATGGGTCCTTTAACTGTGTTTTGAAGCTTGACTGTTTCCTCAAATTGTAAGTCATTTTGGATAAAAAGCATCTGCCAAATCAATGTAATGCATTTTAAGTGGTTTGAGGCAAGTCTGCAAGGCATGCTGTTTGCTAATGCATGAGATATAAGCTTCCAATTCATATTAATTACATTAGTGCCACACAGCTTGACTACATTTGAGATAAGGGGGAAATGATGTATGTAATATTATTTATGAGAAATTATGTATGTACATAAGCTTTTTTTTTTTTGGCCAGTCGATTCGCTGAAGCTACAAAACTGCCGCATTATTTCTGGTGAGTTTGTGCATGTGAACGATAGAAATTATAAAAATTATTCTTTGGAGCTAACTTAGGTTCCATTAGGAACAGTTCAACAGGTGGCTTTTTTTAACGAAGAATGGTTGCAAATATTATATCAACAGTGTGGAAAAAAACTGTTTTAAGTTTAAGAACCTATTTTAAGTTTAAGAACCTCCACATAAACATAAAGTTTCTACGAGTATTATTTTGGAAAGTTTGACATTGTTACCTCTGGAAGCAGAATGTAACCAAAGCCACAGAGAAAAATCTTTTACAGCGTATTAATCCAGTCAGATGTTCACCAGGGGGCTCTGAATCAACTAATCCACCAAGACCATGTGTCCATTCACCGCTGGCGCACGGCCTTAACGATATGGAGTCAATCAGGACACAAAGTGGCTTGGAGATGTGGTTTAACTCCATGTAAACACACAGAAAATTATGAAAATTCAACTCAAATTTCTCCTCTAGATGTGCACTTGGCAGCAGTCTGGCACTGCAGAATGAAAAACATGTTTCTGAAGCTGTGCGTTCTTCTAAAGACCTAGAAAGGGATTTATCCAAAAGGGGCGGGGGTTCGCAAAACAAAACCGTATGGCCTTGATCATCATAAACCATAGTGTGCTCTGATAAGATGTTTGTCTTAATCATGTTGTAAAATTTTAGAAGGAGAGATTGCTGGATAAGTTGGAGATTTTTGGCAAATGTTCTAGGTAAACAATTTGGGATTAGCATGCCGCTCATTTCTCATGACAGTGAACAGCGATTCTGTTTTAATTATTTCCTGAGCATCTCCACCCTCTTTCTTCTTGAGAAAGTCAAGAGCATCTTCATGAAATATTATTTTATGTACAAAGCACACTTGACCATTACAAGTTGCACTTATCACTGGTAATAAAAGCATGTCATTTCACTTGTTTCTCACTTGTAGCTCATAAAATAAGCAGGCAAAACCGGCTGAAAGTGTGAACTTCAAATGAATGCTACATTAGTGTTTGTAATAAAAGGGGAGATATTTTGCAGTTATTGCTTAGTGTACAGTTTTATTTGTGCACAGAAAAAGATCCTTTACCGATTGCGGTGTGTTTTGTCGTTTTTGAACTTGAAACATAGAAAAATAAAAAAATGCACACTCAACCCTGGTGATACAGAATGAAAATGAAAAAGTTCTTAATTCGGAAAATAACAAGTAACTTTACATTTAGGTTTTGTTAAGGGTTGAGGTAACTCCTACTGGGGTCTCTCACAAACACACACTCACTCACACGCACACACACACACACACAAATTCCTACTCTACATGTTCAGGAAAATCTCTCTCTCAGAGTAATGCAGACAGAAACAGAAGGTATGTGTTAGTCACTGTTAGATTCAGACGGAGTCTCGTTGCAAATCTCAGTCTGTTTTGACTCGGTCATCATCCGACATCGCCTGTGCTGGAGACTTGGGGCATTTGTAAGAGATTATCAGCCTGCTTCTCCTCTACAGAGCCAGGGTCAGGAGGAGTGCAGCGGGCAGACCGCGAGGATCGATCTCATAACACCAGTACCTACACATCTACTAGGCCAGAAATGCCGTAATGTGATCAGGGGGCTCGCCGCCTGCCAAAAGTTTGAAGACACTTCTTTTGAAATTTTGCCTGATTTTCATTATCACTTTTTAGTTAATTAAGTTTTGTTATCAGTTTCCTTAGTGAGAAGAGTGGATTTTGCTTAACTAAAGATTTGAAAGTTTGCTCATAGTGAAGCTCTTATTGGCTTAAAAGTGCTTTAAACACCTTCAGTGTTCAGAGCATTGATGTCACAAAGACAAAATGTGCTGCCTTTCCTGTAATCAAATGTGCTTAAACTATACTTTGTAATATTGAAAACCGACAAAGATAACATGCTTATATAAAAAAAAAAAACCTTTGAAACAATGGATGTTCCCAGACTTTTGGTGGGTATTGTAAGAAGGTGGATCTACTACTAAAAAAGTAAAGAATTTGTTTAATTATTTATCTGACACAAGACTGTCCACACAACAGTGACTCAAATTAAGATCAAATCTCCTAATCTATGTTCAAACACAGATACGGTACGGACTGAAATTTGATAACTGGACTTCCCACTCTTTTCAGTTAGGACTTCGAGTGAGAAACGATCCAACAAAATCCAATAAAAAATTGTTTCAAGGCATTTACACCATAAGAGATTAAGAAGGGATTAAGAGTTTCTGTGAGACAATCAGAAAATCTTTTAAGGCTTATTTGGGACAGTGTTCTTCAGACAAGTGTTTCTGTAAAGCTGAAGCTGCTCATCATTTAACTGACCACATTTCACTTTAACCACAGTTCACTTTAGGCTGGTTCGCTCTGGTTTTCAAATACTGTATGTTTTACATTTTCCTAATGCTTGGAAAACCTTTAGCAGACACTTGTGATCTCTGGTTTGCTATACAGTATGATTATTCTTGGTTTTGATGGATCTCAGTGACAAGGGACATGTTCCCGAGGATTCGTAAACATCTAATCAACATTCCATCTTCCTGTCAACGAGAATAGCAAAAATGCCTCGTCATTTCGGGAACAGCACCAGTCCGGGCAACGAGAGCGAAGCGCGCGGCTTTAACTTATCACTAGCCACGGGGATAAATGCAAACCAACTGTGCGGGAACAATAAAATAATTTGTCAAGGGAAAAAGGGTGCCGATAAATTCTGCAAAAGCGTTTTTCCACTTGGCTCGGAGAGCTGCAGCTCTGGGCCAACTCTTCAGCACCTGGCCGTCAGGACCCAGCGCTGTCTGACTTCATTTCAGCTTTTAAAAAGCAAAAGCGTTAGGTCATTCACAACACGGCACTTTCATTACTATTCTGCAGCGGTGTTAGTCAACATGAACAACATGCTGACTTTTTAAGGGCAAGAGTCAAGTAAACAGCACAAAAAGAACAAAAATGAAAGAAGGAGAGGGGTAAAAAAAAAGCCAAAAACCTATGACTCAGCCTTAGAACACATACCGAAACTCAGGCCAAACTCTCTCGCTCTTGCTCTCTCTTGCCCTCTTACTCTCTTCTCTCCTGACTCTTGTCAGAAACTACACATGATATATAATACAAGTTCCCCCTTGTGTGTGAACCTCCTTAATATGAGATGTGTAACGGAAGAAAGATCCATTCTTACACAGTGGGTGCGTGTGTGGGTGTGTGTGTGTGTGTGTGTGTGTGTGTGTGTGTGTGTGTGTGTGTTCAGCAGTAAGCTGTGGTCGGTCATAAAGTGCCAGATGAGAACGAACATCTCTTCCCGACACAGAGAGGTGAGGCACATGGTGTCCACTCTACAGCCCCTTTTCAGACTTAAACCTCGACCATTATCAGGATACTTTGGCCTGTTATACTTTTCTAGCCCTTGAAAATTCTTTCACAATTACACATGCACTCAATACATGCCTTGAAAATCCTGGTAAACAGGAGGCTGCGCTCCTTTCCTTCACTCTTGAATCAGGTAAAAAAAAAAAAAAAGAAATACGCTCCCGTGACTTTTTTCGCTTGTAAAAATGAAAAATTTGACAGTAAAACCACAAACGTGCCTTGTGTACTTTTGCACAAAAGCAGTCATGCACGTGTTCAATAAAGACTTTTTCCACTTTTTAAAAAAACTGTATACAAAACGTGACGTTTTTTTCATTCAGGGTATTCAGTAAGAAAAAAAATTAACATTCCAGTTTGCCATATGTAATCGACATTTCCCGGTAATGTACTGGCTTCCGTTTATACGTGAGCCCTACCGGTCACTGCCTGAGTCTTGTACTGGGTCTCGCACAGGTAAACTGCTATGTCGATTTTTCCCAGGATATTGACTCCAGCTTGTGTCCATTCCAGTTTAATTACTGTTATCTTCCCATATAAAAAAGTGCATCTAAGAGAGGGACTTCTGATGACATTTCTCTTTCTCCCTCTCAGTCTCTCGTCTCTACTCATCCGATTCTTGCTCTTACCTTCTACCTCCACTTTGTCACTCTCACTCTTTCTATTCCTTATTCTCTTCTCCTGATCACTCTCTCATTCACTCTTTCATTCTCACTCACTCTTTCTCCTCCTCTGCCCTTTTCTCCTCGATTCTCTCTTTCTTTCTCAGCCCTGATCTCTGTACACATTTCTGCTACCTTTTCCTCTTTCTTTTCCTTTAACAGCCTACAGTAGCCCCCCTCTGAGATATTTAAGTGTTTAACATGCTGATGGAGCTGTTGAACTGCCCTGAAAGGTTTTTGCTACGCAACAGGATGGCGCAAGGTCGTAAATTAAAGTCGTTTGCATGGAGTGGGAGAAAAAAGGCCTCTCTCTGTTAAAAGCTTTAGTGGAATTAAGTCAGCTATTTAAGGGACATGTTATTTCTCACATTAATGACACATATGACAGCGGAATTGATGTTATATAAACACAGAAGGAAAAGTGTCTCGCCATTCATGCTACATTTACTACAGTGTGATGAGAATGTTCGCAAACACACAAACACACACACACACACACACACGCACACGCACACACGTGCACACATACACACACACAATTCACCTACGCCAGTGGAAACCTTGGCGCACACTTGGCCCCTGGAAAAGTCATCTGTAAGATTGTGGTCAGGATGGAACAGTGCTTGAAATATTTGCGGTAGGTGATAAGTCAGCAAAACTGGTGCCAAATGTTAAAAAGTTGAAGTCACCGTCCATTCCGCACATTCCTCTCACTCCGTCGGAATGCTCGGGGCAACATCTGGCCCTATCCCAGCATGCTCAGCTCTCCCATGAGCCTCTGCACCCAGGCCTCAAGCTTTCGAGCAGATTCCAGCCACGCTTCTATGAAAATTGTATCGAAGCGCGTCATCGGGACACAGCTGCCTTGAGAGAGAAATTTAAGTTTTCTTTTACAGTATAATCTCTCACTCTACACTCTGCTTCTCTGAACTCACTCTCTCCTCTTCATTCTCTCTTTTTCTATCTTTCTTTCGGTTCTCTCTCGGTTCTCCTTTGTCCTTCGCCATCTTTCTCTCTACTCTCTGTTCTCTTATCTATTTAATCTTTTCCTATCAACTCACTCTACACTCTTTCTCACTCACTCACTCTCTCACACGCTCTATTCTCTCTCACTCTACAGTCTCCCTTTCCCTATCTTTCTCTGTCTGTTCTCTCGCGCTACACGCTCTCTCTCTCTGTTCTCTCATTGAAAAGCACGGTTGGGACACAGATGCCCTGGCGAACCCAGACGGAAAGAAAAAAGTTACGTTTTCTGTTACAATAAAATCTGCGTGCCACAAGAGTACAGCAAGAGATCGGGGAAAAATAAAATCTGAAGGTCCGTGGCGTGGGAAATTGCATGGACTTATCACTCGCTAGCATCTTCCCTCGCCAATATTAGGCCTCCATACGACCCTCTTCATTTCAATATACGTTTTAAGTCTGTGAAAATAACCCAGGGCAGTGAGAGGAGAGGACAGGGGGTGAGAGAGAGAGAGTAAGAGAGAGACAGAAACTGTGTTTGCGGAGTTTATTAAATCCGATGCTCATCTGAGCCAGCTATGAATACGTCTCTAAATGTAACTTCACCGTCTCTGACCAAGACCTCACTGTGAAGGCCTAAACAAACAGGAAAACACACACAGACGCACACAACTAAGATTAGGCCATCCGACATATCACAGTATTTGTGACCTGCTTTATAAAAGGTAAAGCAACAGTTTGGCAAGAAAAATCTCAACGTAGTCGATCAGCCAAGACATGCTTGGTGCCTGAATACAAATGATATAAGCAGGCTGTATAGATAAAAACAGTAGTTTCGAGCCTGAATGTGGAAAGCATGTCTTGACTGCTCCACTACATAAGGGAAAAAAGTGTCAATTTGATTCTGCACAATGCAGTCTAAACCAATTCGGCATTACAATTCCTGCCATTTAGCTATAATGTGTACTCCTGTCTTAAGATGTCCTTTTTCCATTTTATAGATAACAGTATGTTATACAGTCCTAAAAATACTTAAGCAAGTTTACTTGAGATAACTAAACAACTAAATTGAGGCAGATGTGGGAAGAGAGGGGAGATAAGTGATGCCAACTGGAGGGTAGAAGCTTTTAGTACTTATTAGCTAGATTAGGCTCTTAGCTTAGGAAGTACTAAAGAAACAAATTTCAGGATGGATGACCAGTCACTTTGAGTACTGATTCTTATCACAGAACGTCACTAAACCTGAAGTGTTTTCACTTAAAACAAGCTAAACTGAAGGCTCAGGTACAGTTATTATTCCAGAGAAAACTCCAGGCCAGCACTGGATCACTTCAGCACCAGTGAAGAATTTATTCTTCCAGAACCCTGCGCTTTTATTAACGACCTCTAATAAAGTATATAAACTGCACTATTAGGCTTTATAATGTCTTTCATAGCTGCTCCGGGGCCTAGCCAGCCAATCAGCTGCAAAGGAGCGTGGGCACAGCCCAACAGCAGCTCGCTGGCATGAGGAGAGGAAGAAAAACAGAGGACGCAACTGGGCCGCTTTGGACCCGTCCTGCTCACTACTAATGAAGAAATAAAACCCAGTGCATTCTGTGTTTGCCCTGTTTATTTTTCAAATGTTTGGACATAGCCTGGCCAGCCCAGACTTGTAAAAGACATTTTGGCTCTGTCTACAAGCTTCGTTTCTCAATTCTCAATTTTTTTCCCCTTAGATCCAACCGTTCTATCTTGGTGGTTCACTTGGTGGTGCAGGTGACTAATATCTGTTATTCAGTGTCAAACACAATCATACCCATTTTTTAACCTCTCTTACAGTTAAACAGTTTGGTTTTGCTACCGTATCTTTAAGACAACACATCCACATGATTTCTGGTCTGTTTTGTGCCTTAATTAAAAACGCAGTCCAGCCTAAAACACTCATAAACTGGTTGAACTAACCTCAAACATAAAACAATAATTTAAAAATCAATATTTTTGTAGCTTAGTATCTATCTATATGGATTCAGGATTAAAGGGTTTGTTTTAAAAGAATGTTTACACACTGCATCAAATTCTTATGTTATACAATGAGTAAAATTCAGATGTGAAAAGATCATATTTTGTGTTCATGCAGCATTGAAAAAGTCAGATGTGTCATTTTAGGCAAAAAACTGTTATCTGTGATCCTAGACACTGAACGACCTTTAGTGTGAAAGTAGCTTTTGAAAGTAGTCCTCTGCATTTCTCTCTGTTCTCCCCCCTTTCCGTCGTGTTCTCAGACTGGCTCGAGTTTGTTCAGCTTGTGGCGCAGTCTGAATGTACTGTAATGTAATCTCTGTGGCATTTCTGGGTATAAAGAATAATAGTTGATAGTAATAAAAGCAGCAGCAGGGAGCTGGCATTGGGGCGAGTGTCCGTGTTTGTGTTTCATTAGAGGGAAGAGTGAGAGAGAGAGAGAGAGAGAGAGAGAGAGAGACAGAAAAAGAAGGAAAAACAACTGGATGGCTACAAAGCACCATCATCTGTCACCTTCAGCACTACGTCAACACACTCCGCGCCGGACGTGCTGGTCCACCGGAACGCTCACACACACACACACGTCTAGCAGTGAGGCCAGATTTTCACACATGAAACATTCCACCTATTGTGCTCTTTTTTGTCCATGTTTATACACATATATATGTTTTTTTTTTCATGTGCTAATAATTATACACAAACGCTCTACAATATGTGTGTGTGGATTCTGAAATCTAATTACCCTGTGGATACTTTTCTCTGGCCAAGGGTCTTGGTGATGCAACTTTCAGTTGATGGTTCTGGCACATGATTTATAAGTGAATAAAGCTAATAAATGCGAACGTAATATTCCCAAAAACTGGAAACCACACAAATGATAAGAAATAAAGTATACAACTTCAAATAGGTCCCCGTAATCACTGTTTCAATTTGGGTCCAGATTTCAATGTCTTACTCTCATAAGTACAAAACTTGTAGCAATAAGAGAATAATCCATAATATTCACTGAATGATTCATAGTAGACATTTGAAAATAAGCCCTCAGATCAACATAGGAACAAACGTTTAAATAATTAAATATTTTTTAAATATTTTCTTAAGTCATGGTGGGACAAAAAAAGGTAGTGGAGACTGGATTTTTCTTTGATGAAGCAAAAAGGAGTGTGGGAGCCAAGAACAGCAAGTGCCACTGCATGAAATGTAAATCAAAAAAAAAAAAAAAAAAAAGGGAAAAAAGCCTTCCTGCGCTCCCTCTCGTATGCAGTCTGGAGACGCAGTCGCTGCCGTCTAAAAATGCATGAGTAATTGGGGTTGTGTGGACGTGCGGTTAGCCGTGGCATGCTAACCTGGCACGGTCAGAGACTAAATCGCCTTCATCCCAGCACATAGAGACAGAGAGAGCAGATCCATTTCACATGGGGCCGGAATCTGATCCTTGTATCAAAAAGCAAAGATGGAAGCAGATGGGGGGAAAAGGAAAAAAGGTTGGACAGTGTGGGCGAAGTTTTTATGAGTGATTCTCAAGACAAGGTTCAAGCTAAAAATACACTTTATGATGATCCGACCCAGAGCCAACTGTGTTTTTCCCCTGCTCGAACCCAGGCCTAAAGTACACTTCCCCTGGTATTCCAGAGATATTTCAACACTTATTCAAACCAGATAATATATTTTAGCAGGGTTATTGGTTTGGCGGTTATATTAGAAGGTTGTATTGGCAGAGCTTTTGTAACCTTCAGATGATGGATGCCTCAGGCTGATTCTGAAACACGTTTTCACGTTTATATAGGACAAAAAAAGAAAACAAACACAAACTACATTCTTTAAAAATGGCTTTCACTTCTGGGCGGAATAGAAGCAGTTGATACAGAACATTGTGGAACTTACAGAATGGGAGATACAGAACATGTAATAAACACAAGATGGTGGATATAGAACATAGAGAAACACGTATAGGATGGTGGATAGAGAACATGGTGGAACACATACAGGATGGTGGATAGAGAACATGGTGGAACACATAAAGGACGGTAGATATAGAACGTGGTGGAACACGTACAGGATGGTGGATATAGAATATGGTGGAACACATACAGGATGGTGGATATAGAAAATTGTGGAACAAGTACAGGATGATGGATACAGAACATGGTGGAGCACGCACAGGATGGTGGATATAGAACATGGTGGAACACATACAGGATGGTGGATACAGAACATGCTGGAACATGTACAGAATGGTGGATAGAGAACATGGTGGAACACGTACAGGCTGGTAGATATAGAATATGGTGGAACACGTACAGGATGGTGGATAGAGAACATGGTGGAACACGTACAGGATGGTAGATATAGAATATGGTGGAACACGTACAGGATGGTGGAAATAGAACATGGTGGAACACATAGCGGATGGTACATATAGAACATGGTGGAACACATACAGGATGGTGGATATAGAAAATTGTGGAACAAGTACAGGATGATGGTTATAGAACATGGTGGAGCACGCACAGGATGGTGGATATAAAACACGGTGGAACAAGTATAGGATGGTGGATATAGAACATGGTGGAACAAGTACAGGATGGTGGATATAGAACATGGTGGAACACATACAGGATGGTAGATGTAGAAACAGGGGAGGGCAGATATAAAACTAGGGAGAACACACACAAGATAGGATGGTAGAGGTAGATTATAGCGGACACCTAAAGGATGGTATAAGCAGAACATACAGAGTGTTTGATGTAGGACATGGGGAAACATACACAAGATATAGCACACAGTGGACACATAAAGGATCATAGATGGGGGAACACATACAGGTTAGTAGATATCGAACATGATAAACAGGAAGACAGATACAGACAATGAACAGACAGGATAGTAGATATTCAACTCATGTAACAACCTTGTTATTATTCTCCTGATCAGAAGACATACTTTATACAGAATATACTTTCTGTGCTGTTGATGTGAAAAAAAGTTATACCGTGTTCCTGACATGTACCAGACATGTTTAATAACACCAGTGTTTCTACAGTAATGTCTCTAACTTTACTAAACATTTACTAATCAATCTGAACAATTCAGTCACCACATCCAACACTGTGGCACGTCCACTCAGTTTACTCTCATTTACCTAAGGTTAGATCACAAAGCATACACCACTAGATGTTATCTTATATACAGGCAACATCAAAACATTCTCTCTCCTGAACAACGTCTTAAAATGGGGGATGACCTGTGTTCTACAAAAGCACATATGCATTCAAATTATATTATAGCCATTTAAAATGGAAGGCAAGTGTAGGCTCAAGAGTTGTGTGAAATTTCTTTTATTGATATGAATGTAGTGTCAGTCTGTGGTCTGAACCAGGGACAAAATCCCTGTCTGCCATGCATGTGGCTGTGTTTTATTCATGTTAAAGAATTTGAAATCAGTACAGGGAGTCTTCAAGTTACAACGGAGGTCCGTTCCTATGACAGTGATGTAACCCAAAGTTAATGACCTGTCCTAACACAGTTGTAAAATGTCGAGCTTAAAAACACAACTAAGTCACAGAACAAGGAAAAAGGACATAAATATACTGTACTTGAACTCTGTACTGTAGTCACAGACAAAATTACAAAAAATGAGTGTAAATATATTCATTCAGAAGCCACAATAAAGGCCAAAAAGTTGCCAAACAAAGCAACACAAATGGAACACTTGCGCTTAGATAAGCGTACTCCCTCACTCATATGTGTTACTGCGTATTCTTCCGCTGCGCGCCACTAAACTAGGTTGCCCACGTGAGCGTTGTCATATGTCAAGACCCTCGTGACTCAAGGACCCCCTGTAGATTCAATATTTTTGTTTTGTCAACCGCGAACATATTGCCGTTTTTCTGAACTGATATTCGTTGTCTTTGAATTGTCCACTCTCACTCTCCCTCTGACATGCAGCCATTACTATGCAGCTGCAAGAAAAAGGTCATATAATTTAAATAAATGAATAGTGAGCAGTTAATATGGGATGTTAGATAGAGAACCTATGGAGGCCTGCAACACCTATCACCTTTGCTATCTTTAGCCTCCATAGCCTTTAAAGATTTTTAACTGCTTAAATGAAAAATCACAGATTGAATAACACTGAGTCTTACCTTTAAAATAATACAGCCATATGTGAATCCATGATCTCCTGCTGGTGTATGCTCATGCCAGTTTCATCTCTTTCAGTTATACATTATACAAAACTGATTTGAGTATTAATAGCTCCCTCTTGTGGAGAATCAGCATTGCACTACATTACATGTACAATTCAAACATGGTCTTTCATTTTATAATTAAAATAATTTGTTAACATATGGGGATACATTTAGAAGTACTATCATGGACTATTTATTAAAGTGATACCGTATTTTTATACTGTACATAAATAAGAAAAAAATACATTCTTTCTTAATGATTGGTTAATATTTTATAGAGAAAGATGCTGTGGAACCTGACACTTTACCATGACAACACAGTGCACCCCAGTGTGTACAGGGTCCTTGAAAATGAACAGCTGAAACTTAAGCATTGGCTAGAAAACAGTCGTTATGTTAGCCTAGTCAGTCGTAGTAGTCTTAACTGATTAACTACTGAAGACAATATAAATGAACAAAAAGTCCTTTAGCCTGCCAGATGAGGATGAGGTTGAGGCTGCACCCACTGGAAAAATATTCTGTGGACCACTGATGTAATGCTCTACAACCACAAGTTTATCTATTCTTACTCACACTCTCTTCGACTTTAATACCCTTAGAATGCCAACACGCATTGCTTCTTCTCATTTTCAGACTTTCCAGTCCTTTTCGTCTCCAGTCATCTCTACGACTCAAAGTATGACTCCATAAACCTTCAAACAAGTTATGCTGATTCAACAGGCAGGAAAAGCCCTTGAGAGCAGTATGTTCGGAGTGACTAAACGTGCTGTGTTCCCACAAACGGCCAGTTAATTCTCCAACCGAGGGTGTTTTCTCGTTAGAACACAGACAGTGAGTTTTTAAGTCCTCTCATGCTCAAAGCTTCTGAAATACCACAAAAAAATCATCACTGGCACTTTGTGAATCAGTGGAACACGCTGTAAACATTACAGAGGGCAAACACAAGCTAATTATCCACAGCTTATATTCTAATGGAGTCAGTGGAATCACTCAAAAAGAGGCCAGAAAATGAAAAAAACATGACAGAGAATGAGAAAGGAAGAGAGAAAGACAGGGAAGGAAAAAGAGATCGAGAATGTCTGAGAGAAATAGAGATCAAGAAAGAGAATGAGAAAGGATGAGAGAAAGACGAGGAAGGAAAAAGAGATCGAGAATGTCTGAGAGAACTAGAGAAAGGGAAAGAAGAGAAAGAGAATGAAAAAGGAAGAGAGAAAAAAAGAGAGAAGCTTGTGACAAGTCCTAATTGCACAATCCCACATCTCTTTAACAGCAGTTTAGCAGTGATGCAACAACTGACATTCGCTTGACAGAACATCATTGGTGCCAAGTCTTTCAGAAAGACTGAAACAAAAGTCAGTTGCTGAAAAAGAGGCCATTGATTGTTCATCAAAATGAGCAACACTTCACTGTAAAGGCTTTGCAGATTATCAATTTGCCCTTTAGCACTTTAATGCAAAAAATAACTATTTCTGGCCAAGTTAGGGATCATTTATCGATGTATCCATAGTTATTGATAACAGTCATAAAACTGACAAGTGGACTTTAGTCCTTTTGCTCCGATCAGTGATATGAACCTCCAGTCCTGGCTTTTCTTTGCTTACAGACATTAGCGGGTAGCCGAGTGACTGTGACAGTCTAAATAAGGAGACCGCCATCTCAAACAGCGGTTTAAATTTTAGAAACCGTCAGGCGTTTTCACACTGAGGTGATTTTTGCAAATTAAAAAAGCAGTTTTGTTACTCACCGGAACCACTTTTCTTCATTTTAGGCTTTAAATGCTCACACAAAGAAAAAGAAGAAGAAAAATATTCTCATTTCAACTCAAAGAGACACTGCAAAAAATAAAAACTGACTCACAGCTGCAACTTGGCACCATAAGCAGCCAACAATTCTGATGTGAAAGAAAAGACAGCATTAGTGCTAATGTGTTCAGTAAAGCCTCAACAAAAGTTTCGATGCGTTATACAAACATCAGAATCAGCACTGCCCTTTTGTAGCAGTCAACTTGACTTTAAGGCTGCTTAATTATGCCAGTAAATCATGATCAGGATCATTTTTTGGACAATATTGAGATCATAATTAATTAACACAGCTACTCTTTGGAAACATTCTGCCTTCAGTGAGTGTTAACGTTAAGGTTGACATTAACATTTACATTCAAAATTCAAGTTTCAAGATGCTTATTTGTTTCATACACAGTTATAGATGTGCAACATGCAGTGAAGTGTCACCCTGAGGCACTTCTGAGACAAAAATAGAACAATAATACAATAAACATACACAAGGCAAGCCTTAGTCTACGCACATAAAACTGGTCCTATACTGCTTATCCAACTTTTCGTTTAAACTCGAGGGTATTAACAGGGAGTCTGTTTCCTGAGAAGATCTTAGAGGATTTGATTGAACTCAACAAGTGCATTAGTGAGGTCAGGTTCTGATGTTTGATAATTAGTTCTGGATCACAAACACCACTCCAACTAAACCTAACACTCACTTTAAACCTTAACCTAACATCAATTCTAATCCTAACTCTGGCAAAAGTTCAGAAGACTCAGTGTTCCAGTGTTTGCACAGAAGCTATACAAGCCCATCAAGTGGTGCATAAACATGACGTTAGAAAATGTACTGTAATACTGTAAGAAAATGTAAGAAAATGCTGTAAGAGATGGAAAAAACCTTTCTACTCAATATCCATTAATGTAACTCAATGCAATGTCGCTTTTCATTCATCATTCAATGATTACGCACTGTAAAGGGCAGCGAGTGTTCAGAAATGTAGTAAAAGTTGAAAAAATAATATAAATCAAACGAAACGGATTTACAAGGTTTTCTCATGATGAGGAATGATGTGTAATATGCAGCTGTAAAAAAGGGAGTTCAACTAGTCACCAAGTAGCATTATGAACACTACTGAAAACTGTCTATGAGAAAACAGGAAACTCACTCAGTTAAGGGGAATTCGACTAGGTGCCAATAATTTATAGAGTGACTAAACAGGTCTGAGAACCAGAAGCAAATGACCACTAGGAAGTCAGTGATTAAGCCTTAATTTTGTAAAATTTGCAGTGGGTAGAGTAATGAGTAGAGTCCAAAATCAAGTCTTGCACAGGTCTGAAACTGCTGCCAGACCTCGACCAGTACCTGCAGTTTCAAAACCCGATCCATCCCAGCCAGGTACTGCTAAATTCAAAACCTGAACCAGCTCAGAGATCACAATACACAGTTTTGCAGCTTTACTTCATTTCGGTTCTTGAGTTGATTAAGAACATCCTGCTGGGATAAACTGGTAGTTTACACATCTCTGATACACTCACAGTGTAAATGATCTATATTTTTGCTGATCATACCTGACAGATAACAGCTTTCCCCCATTCTCAGATCAACTGTTAGCTTCACTGAGCTAAAGTTCCTCTCACTTCTGCTGCTACTCTCAGACATGTGTAACACACTTCATGCTGTGACATTTTTACCTATCCAGGACATCCCTCTCATCAACCACGATTTTACTGAGGCACACATTCACTTACTTCTCAAACTCAGAAACTTTTCCGAGAGAAGAGAGCGAGAGGAGAGAGAGAGAGAGAGAGAGAGAGAGAGAGAGAGAGAGAGAGAGAGAGAGAGAGAGTGTATAAAAGAGAGAATGTGACAGAAAGTGCAAAATCCACTACATAAAAAAACAAACCTAAGCCCGAACCAAGCCTAACTATGCACATTAAAAATCGCCCTGGACCCAGCCCAAACTCCAATATTTTGTTGGGCCCCATTGGCCTTGGGTTGTGTGCAGACCTCTAGTACAAAATGACTGGATTCATTGAGAGCTTCTGTACAAAACTGTATTTTGTAATTGATAAACCTCTGAATAAAGACAGTGTGATCATTTTCTCAACAAAGAACACTACAAACTATTTTAAGACTGTCATCATAGTTTTGAACACTCCTGAACTGCAGCTATAGGACTTTCTCACAGTGCCTCATGGGGTCAGGGAGTGCAAATGGTTAGGATATTGCCCATTTGTAAGATTATTTGTCCTTTCATTTTATAAAAAAAAAAAAAATACATTCCTGCATAAGTGGCTAGAAACACGTTTTCATTTTTCATTTTCATTTGGCTCCAATCACCCCCTTCACTGAGGACTCACACAAGTGTGCACTGTAGTATGACGAAGTAATATTTTTGATATAATGGGAGGAATAGGAAGTGCCTATTCTACTCACAAACACTCACAACACTCTTCTACTCACAAAAAAACAAATATGCTTAGAATGGATGGATATTGATTGCTTTTGAATTAAAATCTGCTGTTTCCATAATATTTCTCTGACTGTATGAGCTTCTGTCCACTGCTCTGAAGTTTTTTTTTTTCATACAAAAAAACAGGTTAGATAATATTTGGATGTGAACAATAAAGCCATTGAGTTAGATTGATATCAAATGTCCTAAATAAATCTGTTTAGAAACAGCTTCCAGTCGCTGCAAAATTACGGTAAAAAAAAAAAGAGCAACATGCCTGTTACCCAGCCAAACCTACACATTTTCTCACTTACTGGCAATTACAGCAGCATATGTAGTTTGCTCCACACTGTAGAGTGTCTAGAAGCAGAAGCTTGGAGGAAAACGCATAAACAACGACTAAACAAAGAGGAAAAAGCCCTTTAGCTAGAGAACCACAAAGAGAAAACTCAGCAGTGCTGAATTAACACCTAAATCAAAGTTAGATCCTACCTTCCACTGCATACAATAACTCAGGCAGCACTGACGCTGCAGAAACTGCAGGAGAGCTAAAGTCATCTGCCTTCAGTTAACTGCATGCTGATGGATGAAGGTGGCGTTAGGGACATGTATACTGCTATTCTCAAACTTGACGACACGCTTTGCCTCCTCGAGAATTAGATTTAAAAGTCTGATACATCTCTAATACGAACTATTTGATTTGCATTTTTTTAGAAAACCATGAAAACCATTATCACAATCTAACTAGATTCTGTTCGCTTTTTGCCAGTCAGAACTACATCAACTATATTATGTTAAGTCAGAACTACAGTAACTAATGCACTGAATACCTATGAATGTGACTATCTACAAAAGAGGTACACATCAACAACACTGATATAAAGCCTTTTTTTTAAATACTCACATTTGAAAATAGCATGTGCATGCATTATTGGGTATTTTGATCACTGAAGTGGTTGAAGGGTCCCTTTGACATCATTGCATTTTAGGATGAGATAAGATAAGATAAGATAAGATAAGATAAGATAAGATAAGATAAACCTTCATTAGTCCCACAAGTGGGAAATTTGTATTGTCACAACACGACTAATATGTATATTTTTCTCTACGTGTCACAGTTCACACCATCACACACAGAAGACACAGTCTCATCACAAATAATCCCAAAAATGCAAAAACACCACTTGAGCAGAAAACAACAACAACAACAAAAAACTTGATCAGCATAAAACAACAGGGCACAGCAGACCTCAGACTGCAGTGGCTTGACCCGAAATAGATTAAAATGAATGTGGTCTGAAACGCTTTTCTTTCAAATACACAAGCCTGCGTGTCAAGTGCCTTCTAAAAAAAAAAAAACAGACAAAAATGTCTTTGAACAAAGTCTAACTGACTTCAACTGAACACCCAGCAGATTATCCTTTATATGATATTCGTAGTACAAAAACAGTGTTCAGGACATTTGTACTACAGCCAGATCGAAAGTGACCACTCAAAGCTAAACATAATAACGTTTACTACACTTACTACACATTTTCCATATATTATACAATTTGAACACACCAGTAGGTCTCTCTGGAAGTACAGAAAAATAAAACATGTTAAACCATTCTGAATCATTTCTTTTGGTCTATTTCTATTGGTTCTTCTAATTTGCTTCAATGCATTTCAAATATCAGTCCTGTTACTGCTGCGCCGAACGGCAATCTGAGGTGCCTGCCACTCCTAAACAACTCTCAAATTTGTCCCTATTTTCAAATTTGTCCCTATTCGCAAATTTTATGTTCACCAACTACATTTGCTCTGCCAGTTTGCAGCTTAGCTGAGTGATTGAGACGGATTTGAACGACAATGAAATTATTCATTTTGGTTATGAAGGGGGGTAAAAGGGCGCAGTTGTGGGATTGAAGCTCATAAATGCATTCAGAAACATGTGGTTTGAGTTTGGCGAGCAAAAGTCATAATCAAACCCTCTGAGTCGCTCTGTGCGAGGGGACAAACTGCTAATATAAAAGTCAGACTAGTATAATGATACGTTTAGAATGGAGAGGCTAATTGCCCCCGCTGCCTCTGCATAAGAAATACACACACACACACACACACACACACACATAGAGCATCTGAATAGGACATCCACTCCTAACACACAATGTGCACTTGTTGGTGGAAATGATACTCAGTTGTTGCCAACTTGAACTACACTGATTTTAAAGTGTCACTACAGCGCGCGCACACGCATGCACACACACTAGTGTGTATGCGTGTGTGGTGTTTTATGTGCGTCTGTATGAATGTATGCAAATTCTGCTGTGGCCCACCTAACCCAACCCTCAGTCTGACCTCAGCCACCAAGAGATCAGCTTGATCCTCTTTTACTTTTATTAATAAAAGCTGCAGTTTTGGGGGAAACTGGGGGAAAAAAGCGTTCCTCCTTGAGGAGAGCAGTTAAATGTTCCCGCAACCACAGAAAGCTCATGTTTTCATCACCACCACAAAGAGATAAATACGCACACACACACGCAGTAAGGTTGTATACCCAATGGCAAAATGAGTACTATCAAAACAAACCTGAAAAACTGAATACAGTTAAATGAATAAAAATGAACTGACTCTCAGAACTACGAACAAAACAAAGCAAGCTGTTTAAAATCATAAATTAAATATGAAAATGCATGAAAAATGTAGACATATATGCACATATTTCTGACCACAATTTTTCTTTTTTTTTTTTTTTACAGACGACGGTGCAAAATTCCTATTTTAACTGTCTATGTGAGACACTGCACGTCTAAAAAGTACACAGAAAGACACGAATGCATTTTCATTCATATTTCAGGTGTGCCTCTCTTTCAACAGACTATGACAGAGAGCACAAAATGAGACATAATTGTGATAACCATCACACAGCAGGTTTTCGAGGTGGGTCAGAGCAGGGATGCAAATCAGAGTGTGACACTGTTTCTAATGCAAGACAGTAAAAATCTTTTGCTGCGTTAAGTATGATCAGCATCCGCAAAACAGATATTTGAGCTCAGCAGCGCAGCAGAAGCTCAGAGGGTCTCTGACAGCGGAGCAGAACTGAGTACTCCAGGAAAAGGTGTGTGAGGGCTGTAAAATGAGCATTTAAAGCTTCAGCATTGCTGCGTTCAGCCAAAAGCAGAATGGGGTTTACAGTCTGGACGATGAGAAACGCCACCTTGAACCTGAACTGATCTTTGAAAGAAAGATAGATAGATACAGATAGATAAATAGACAACAAATAAGACAGATAGATAGATAGATAGATAGATAAATAGATAGATAGATAGATTGATAAATAGATAGATAGATAGATAGATAGATATAGATAGATAGAGATAGATAGATAGATAGATAGATAGATAGAACTTTTTGCCTTTGTTCCTGCACACTACACACACACATGTGTACGTGTGAATTAAAAACTCAGTCTTCATCTCTGAACTTTTCCTCCTCGGTTCTGTGAACCTGAGTGTGCGCGTGTCTTACCGCGGTCCTCCAGGTGTGTCCTCGCGCTGTTCTCCTCTCCGTATCTCCCCGCGGACGGAGCCGCGCGCCTCTCACCGGGGGCGCGCAGATGCAGCGCAGTGTTCTCGGGGTCGCGAGCGTGGAGCGCTGTGATTTCGGGAGCGCGCCTCGTACCGTGCGGGAGCGCCTGTCTCCAGCGCGCGCACAACCGGAGCGAGGAGTCCAGCGCGCGCAGCTCAGACTCAGCCGCGTGCATGTTCACGCAGAGGAACGCATCTCTACCTGCACGAGACACACGCACTCACTCCTAACACACTCCTGCTGTCAGTCACACACACACGCACGCACAAACACACACACGCTGTGGCTCGCTCTTGCAGAGAGAACACACACACACACACACACACACACACACACCTGTTACACTCTGGTTGTGGGTTCAGTAAACCCTCGCGTGCTCTTCCTCCTCTTCCTCTCAGCATCAACAGTCCAAATAAACCCCCCGCCCCTGCCCCTGACTGACAGCTCTAACAGCCAATCAAAACACAGAGCTGAACTTCAGCCGACCAATCAACAGGCAGATGATTCAGATTGATTCCAGTTTACTCAGCTCATTTTACATCATTCAAGGATTTTGGCTGGAAGTT
Source organism: Alestes dentex (assembly GCA_037576975.1). Lineage (NCBI taxonomy): Eukaryota > Metazoa > Chordata > Actinopteri > Characiformes > Alestidae > Alestes > Alestes dentex. Next base: position 18,568,461 of record JBBIGA010000016.1, on the reverse strand, counting down.
TAATTAGTCTTCTACATACAAACACACACACACACACGCAGTTTCTCTCTCACACACACAGACACACAAACACACAATCTCAAACACACATGGTCTCACACAAACATACACACAACCACATGCACTAAAAAATGTAACAGTAAACAGTTTTTTTAGGATTAAATGATAATGCAATGACAGTCTCAAAATTCATGACTTATTTCCAGTTAAACTCACCCACCAGCCAAACAATATCTTACAGTCAATTATGACTAGTGAGGACACTCATGAGCTGTAGTCCCAGATAATATTAGAGGCCGACTGTAACTGTAGTTGTATAACTGTGACATTTCATCACTGCCTTAGAGTTACAGAATGGTCTGCAGCCCATTCTGCAACAGGGTCACTCTTCCCCCTATATTACATTGGATGCCTGGGCATTTCCGCAAAATTTGGCCAGAGAGATTCTTTCTCAGCTGTACAGTCATAGAGAAGTCATTGATGTGGATGAAACATGGGGCCACATGCAGCAGACAGAGTTGATTACTGTAACACTGCTTTATAGCTGTAGTATATCTCAGTTGTATGTATGTTTGTGTGAGTG
>JBBIGA010000016.1:18552083-18567778 GCA_037576975.1 Alestes dentex | reverse complement strand
TATATATATATACTCCCTAAATGTATTTTCATTTCAAATGTATTTTCTTCCGTAAGTGTTGTGTATAATAATGCAAGAAAACCATTTTCTATGGGTTTGAGGGTTGAGGGTGTCTCGAGTAAAGCCAATGTGGATTAGTAATTTCCTTGAATCAATCAAAATGAATCAGTCTGTCATATAAAATACTAATACAATACAGTCCGAAAGTGACTCAATTTGAAATAGTGAATGAGGTTAATTAAACAGCCTCCAAATTGTCAGTGTGGTTTAGGATACAGTAGAACTGTGAGCTATAAATTGAGACTGTAGCTGAATGCTGATCAAGAATATATACAGCCATGGAAAAAATTAAGAGACCACTTTCCCCTTTTTATCTGTTCACTGTACAATTTGCAGACGTGTGTGTGTAAAATGCACAGGTTGCTATTCTTTCCTGAACTATTACAGTGTGAGCTGTGTAAAAAATAAGAAACGACTCCATATGTGTTGTGAGTGCGGTAGTGTTTGTAGAGCAGCTTTTCTAGGTGCTGTATTCCAGCAGCTTCACTCCTGATTCAGTTTCTGATGGGATGAAACAGGGTCACACATGCACACACTATGCTCCTAACATTACTATGTTAATTGTTGCAATTGTAAATTAATGTAAGAGTGCTGTGTAGTTTCCAAGGTACAATAAATTATATGTATTATTTGAACATTTTCTCCAAATATTTTTTTGTTTGGAACTTTGAAACCGAGTGTGATCAATAGTCTGTAAAACATTAGTTACATGCACATTTAACACAGATACACTCCCACAAATTACAAAAGCAACAACCAGAAAAAATAATGATGCTGTCTCTTATTCGTTTTCCATGGCTGTATAAAGCATACATGTTCCAAAATAAAAAAAAATTGCATTAGTCACGTTTCTCCCACTCTTCTTCCAGGTACCAGCGGGATGTTGCCGTCCTGCTGAGCGTTTCCCAAACTCCAGAGCATTTCAGCTGCTGCGAGACTTCCTGGACACTCGACTGGACGGCGTTACCTGTGACATTTTCTCAGGTGGTCAGTTAGTCCGGGAGCTTAGTGAGGAGATTCAGACGCTAGTCCACTCTGTCTGCCCTGCACGGTTTAAACTGGTATGTGTTGTGGCCGTGTTGAAGGCGGGCAGCGAGGGAGTCACGCTGGCCAGTCGCTGCCTGTGGGACGTCCACTCTGACACGTGTGTGTCCCACACACACCAGAGCTCAGAATTCTACTGTACGGTTATCCTTTATGCAGTGTATTATGAATGAGAGCAGATAATGCAAGAAAACCATCTTATTTTTGAGAGTCTTGAGTAAAGCCAGTGTGGATGTTTCCTTTCCTTGAATCAAAGGGAGTCAGTCTGTCATATAGAAAAAATAAGGCAACACGATTCAGTCCATAAGTAACTGGACAGTGACTGAATTTGAAATAGGGACTAAGAGGTTAATGTTGCAAACACTCACACACCCAAATGTTTTTTTTGTAAATATATCCTCAAACCTGCCCTCAGTGTACTTAAACCTCCTCCAGATCTTAAAGTGGTGAAGACTGGTCAGTGTGGTTTAGGATACCATATAACTTACTGTGAGCTATAAAATATTAGTGTAGCTAGGTGCTGTTCTAGAATCAGTTTTGTGGTAACAAATACATTAAGAAGTCTGAGCCAGTGTTTTTACAGCTCAAAGACTGTGTTCTAAACCGCACTGACAAATCTGTGCCACCATAATGAAGACTCCCAAGTGTTTGTTAGCTTTATACCTTCAGTACTGAACTAAAACAAGCAAAACTGGACACCAAAACATCTTGAGCGAGCAACTGTGGATCTGGGTGACCGTGTACTTTTCCTGTTTCATTGAAGAACATATAAAGTGCTGATCATTCCCACTGGCGAAGAATCGATAGCCTTTAAAATAGTTAAATCTACAAACAAAAAAACATACTATAAGTACATATATGCAAATGTATACCCTCTCACATTTAAACCATCTGTGTAAAGTGTCCATTTGTCATATGTGAACACACCACAGCATACAATGTGAACAGCACAAAATTCTCTGCATTTAACTCATTCACCAAGTGAAGCAGCGGGCAGCCAGGAACACAGCGCCCGCGGAGCAGCGTGTGTGGGAGCAGTACCTTGCTCAAGCGTTCCTCAGTGATGCCGCTAGCATTCCTGGGATTGAAACCCACAACCTCCTGATCACAGGAGCAATGCCCTAACCGCTAGGCCACCAGCAGCCCAGATACCAAACTAAGTTGAATCCCTAATCAGTTTACATAACCTGGCCTTACTGTAAAACTAAAACCAGGTTTAAAATGGCGGATTTCTATCACGGAATCATTTTAATGAAGTTTAAAGCTTGGTGTAACAGGATTAGATAAAACATAGGTAAAATCAAGATTAAGCTTCATCTCTGTTGGGACAACCCACCCACAAAAATATGAACGCACGTACGGTCAAAATCAAAACTGCATTAAAATCTCATGGTTTCATTTCAGTGCCGGAACAGAACGCATGAAAAAAAAAAAAAAAGGAATAAAAAACTGATCACTCCCCAAATTATTTTTACACTGCACTGTTTCATCTTTGGGGAAGGGGTAGAAAAAAAAAAACAAAAACAAAAAAACAAGTATACTGAAGAAAAGTTTTTTGTTTTTTTTTTAAACAATATTTACATCTACGAACGTACTGAAATGACACAAAACACTCAGAAAGGAGCCAAATAATTTAGTTGTCAATATATAAACAAGCATTTTTGCCCAAAGTATGATGTACAAGCTAACAAAAGCAGTGTAAAACAACTTCTAAATGTAGAACCATTACCAAAGGTATGTATAAATAGAATAACTTACGATTCTACCTGTAATATGAGTGAGTCTGGCGCCCCTCCAGCGAAGCCTAACACAAAGCAAATCTGAACACTCACTACTGGGTCCGTTTCACACCAGCACCTTCCTTCAGGGGGTGAAGCTACAACTTTGAATGACAGGCCTTTTGGAACCATTATCAAGAAATCAGACCATTATCAAAATAAAACAATTGAGGCACATGGTAGTGATAAAAAACAAAACAAAACAAAAAAAACCCCAAAATAAACAAGGTGATATGGGTACTGGATACCATCACAAATTCAGCATAACAAGTCATCGATGCTACAAATGGCCAAACACATCAGTGGGTGAGACAAAGAGGCGAGTGTTTGGAGGTTTCTCAGAGTCCATCACTCGTAGGTAGTTTTCTCATCCAGCTCTGATTGGACCAATGAATTATTCAGAGTTTCAGAGAAAAGGCTTCGAGACAGCAGTTCGAGAGCTATGAAAATGGAATCAGTGCGAGGGGGGGGGGGTGGAGGGGTTGATGGGAGAAAGGACTTCTGTCTTCCTCTATGTGGGAGATCAGATTTAATGCAATTATTCCTTGAAAGCAGCGGCTTAACACTTGCCATAAAAAAAAAAAAGAAACATTTAAAATCAAACCTACGACAGAGTGTAAAGATTTCAACTACAACAGTGAGCCTTCCCCATTCCGAAAGACTATTATGCTCTCGTCAACTGACTCATTAAGCTGGAGAAAAAACAAAAAAAAAAAAACCCACAAAAAAATAAAACATGATTAAAAGGCAATAAAAACACAGCGAGATCAAGGCCACGTATGAGAGTTCAGTGTCGAAAGGATCGTGAGGACGTTATGAAACACGTAAACCATGCTGAAGATGGCAGACTGGCTGAAGAAAGGTGAATGATGCCGTTTCCTCTGGGGGGGTTTCTTCCTTTTTTTTTTTTAGCGTCTACAACATCCAGCGATCGTGTCAGAACCATAATACGCTCCTTCTTTTACAAAGTTGGCCTGGGAGGAAAAAAAAGGGGAGGGAAGGGGAATAAAAGTTGTTCCAGGAGGTTCATTTGGATTACCCATCTGATCTCAGGGGGGTACGAGGAGGGGGGGAGGGATGTTTGTTTATAATAAAAAGTAATATTCAAAATCAGTGATATTGCAGGAGACCACCGGTGAAAGCAGAGGCAGTTGCACACGGCCTCGAAGATCCTGTACATGTTTCTCCGTGTCTCTCTGTAATGAATGGCCAACTGTGAGTGTTTTCCCCAGGGCAAAGAATCACATATCACACACTCATGGTCATGGAGGGAGAGTATTGCTGGGGAAGGAGAGACAGAGAGAGACAGAAATTACTTGCAGGACAAAGCATGGACAACAAACATCCCATTAACCCAATGGGAAATTGAAGAACACAGCTCTGTTTGCCAAAATATGTATATTTAGAGAAGGCATGGGGCAACTATTACAATATTGCCCGGTTGCAATTATTTAAATAAAGACTTCAGAAATGTCTCGTGAAAACTAGAGTTCTAACTATTGACAGGTTCTGAAACACCACTAGAGGGCAGCAGTTAGCACTGTTTGTTTATTTGAGCTAAAGCTGCATCTGTCCTGTTATTAGACATTAATATCCAGGACATGTGACAGTTCATCAGCCAGTTTGGACCATTTAAAATCTAATAGATAACTGCAATTATTTATATTGTATGATCATGACAAGCTTCGTTTACTGTCCTTCATTTTTCATTACATTTTCATTTTATTTTTAGAATATGTTAAAAGTCTGCAAAAAACCCCCAAAAATGTTATGTTTACATGTGAGTATCTGTAGAGAATGCATTCCAACAAAAACGCTATTTGACTGGTATTTAAACTTTTGCATGGAGCTGTAAGATTTGCTGTAATTTTCCATGCTGTACTTGCCTTACATAAAAAACTTACAGCAAAAAAAAAAAGGTCAATGGACAGTGTAAGAGCACTCACATTCTCATTCTGGAAGGAGTGTAAGTAGCTGCCTCCAGCATCATCATCTCTGGGGGTGCCCATATTGTTGCTCATGTTGCTCATATTGTTAGGGGAATTCTGCACAAAAAAAGAGATTTTTTTTTTAGTGTAAGATCAACTGCAAAAGGGAAATGTTACACGATTTGGTATTAATTAGTATATGCAGTAGGCTAATCACCTTTGGAAGTCCGTCCAAGTCTCCAGAACCTAGAACAGCGAGGAAAACCACAAACTGTCACACAGCTCTAAGCATCAGCTTCTCACGTAAAAGAATGTAATTTTTCAGATAGATTTTTTTTTTCTCTTGCAGGGTGGATATTTTACTAAGCATTAAGAAAACAACATGTTAACCCTGAACAGTGAACACTACTTATTCAGATTTAGGGAAATTAAGTAGACTTTCACCTCCATTCATATGCATTGGGTCCATTCCAGCCATGGCCCCTAGGGGGCCCTCTGAGCCTGGACCTATGGGGAACTACACGGAAGAAAGAGCAAAACAGCGGCATGAGCAAAGGCCAAAGCTTTAACACTGAGTAAATGAAGAGACTACAATAGTAGTACATGAATCTAGAGACAGAGAGAAACCTTTACAGAGCAGGAAACTGTTCACATTAGCTCAGCTTCCTACACAGTAATGAACAGGTCCGTAAGGTCCCCGCTCTGGTGGACCTAATTCAATTAAAGAGCTAATTAAGGCTTATTAATTACTCACACTAGTTCGGCCACCTCCTCCTGAGTTCATCATGGTATACAGGTTTTCACTCGAGTTGTTGGAGTCTGAAAATAAGAAGACAAAGCAAATTTATGGAACACTGCCATTTATGGGTGGCGAGCTTTGATAAGTCACAAATGATGGAGGTCACGGACCTGCCGGGCTCGGGACTATTCCAGGAGTCCCTGGGGGTCCCCCTCCTTGCGGTCCCTATAGGAAACATCATGAGGTTAGGATTTTCAAATGCTTCATCATAACATCCATCTGTTACTTGTAGAAATTTTATGACACAGTTATACCCACTGAAACTCCTCCTCAAAAGACATTTAGGGAAATGTTAAAAACATTGAGGGCAGTTTTGAGAATATATTTACAAAAAACATTTGGGTGGGCGAGTGTTTGCAATATTAACCTCTTAGTCACCATTTCAAGTGTTTAAAAAAAAAAAAAAAAAAATCTTAGTTATTAGTGTAGATCTCTGACCGCACAACAATTCAATTGGATTTGAATGCTTTAGGAAACAAATAAGTGCATCATGAAACCTAAAATTTCGGTAGTTCTATTGTTTTGGTATGATCTGATTAGCAAATGTAGGAACTATTTACACAATAGAGGCAGACAACAAACCATATCTGAAAACAGCCCGGGAATATAAGCCAAAGCGTACTGATTAATAGTATTAAGATTAATAGTAATCATGCTGAATATTAGAATTGATTCTAATATTTCAAAACTGATGCAGTTGATAATTCCCCACCTTAAATGGATGCTTCATAATACATACATCATGTCTTTTTATACCTGTTACTTTTAACCTATGAACAAGTTTATTCCAGAACCTGAAATGTGTTGCTTCAACGGTGTTAAAATCTGATTGGACAAAAATAAAAACTATTACATGAAATGATACACAAGGAGCAGCAGGGTGTGCTTCCTGTGTCGCGCTTAAATACCACAGGATGGGGTGAGGGTCTTCTACTTACCCCATAAGCACCAGGAGAGGGCGAGGAATAGGGCATCTGAAAACAACACAAGCATTTTAGGCTTTTACAACAGCCTAAAGCCTTGTAACATGCTTGGGCACAAATCATGCAATTAATAACTGTTACATTTTTGCTATGTATTATGCAATCCTTGTTCACTTTAAAATAAGTTTAATACAAATGGAATGTAAATGCTAGTTTACTCACATTGTTGGCATTTGGATTAGGCCACGGTGGCCTTCCGTTTCCAGGACCCCTGTAAAAAAAAATAATAATAATAATAACTAACAACTGTATAATGCAGGTATTTTGCACAAGAACATGCTACATTGCAATCTTTTGTTTTAATTAAAATGATCATTGAGCCCAACCAATAGTACAGAATGGTGGAGAGTTCTGTAGACATTAAGACAAAATATGAAAACACTGAAAAATATCTTTACCTAAATATAAACTGAACTTCAAAAATATATATATGCAGCTGTAGGGGACACCCCTGGCCAAATTACAAGTTTTCCTGATTGTCTACAGAGAACAAAGCTCAGTACATTTAAATGCACAATTACTCTTAATAAATTTGCTGAAATTATCATATTGGGGAAAAATGACAAAATGTGGCTTGTGTAAAACAAACGGCACTTTTAATTAATAACCAAACAAACTGAGCACCCACCCTGGGTGTTCAAACTTAATTCTACTGTATAGATACATCCCTAATCTGTGTTTTAAGAAGATTCGCGTAGTCTCCTATTTCAAGCATTGCAATGAAGGGAGACACTTACATGGCAACTCCTGGCATGCCTGGACCCATTGAGTTGTGAGGGGGTCTCATCCCACCAACGAAATTCTGCAATCACAATTTGTATTACATTAAGTATAAAGTCAGAAGAAAAAAAAAAAAAAAATTACTGTGCTCCAGTACCCACTGTCTCCCTTGACTCTCCAATCTTTTTCTATATTAACCCCCAAAACGCCTGAGGCAGCACCAGATTATCTGGTATACGTGTGTTGCAATCATTTGAGTCATCAACCACTGGATTTGGACACTCAAATAATTACTCAAATTACCCAAAATAATTTAGACACTGGTGGGTTTACCTGGGGCCCAGGGCCCATTGGGCCCATCCCTCTGGGAACATTCATCCTCTGCATCGGTCCTTCAAAACACAGAGGAATAAATATCAGGGGGAACACAAAGGAAAGGCAGATAACACACACACCCACACACACCATGTCTATTTTTCTTTACTTGAGAAAAGCAGACTTTGAAATGTCACAAATCAAAACATGATTTGGAGTTTCATGCTGGTTTTCTTTGAACAGAAAATTCGAAGTGTCACACACACTTAGAAACTACAAGCAAGAGAAAGCCGTGTGACAGAACTGCTGACAGCAGTTTTAGAAAAGTCGAGAGTAAAACTTTAAAGCATCTCACCCTGTAGTCTGGGGTCCATGTTGGGAAGCATGGGCTGTGCTGCAGGAACGCCCCCTGGAGGCTGCAGGAAAAAGTGAAGCCATTTAATATAAAGTGTGTGCGAGGCAGCAGGTTCGACATCTCACTTAAGCCTTATTGCCTTTCCAAACCTACCAACGTCACAACGCTTCTGTCTGATCGTCAGGTCTCTATAAGTGGAAATTCTTCTCACAGCTCATGAGGAGTAAAGTTCATTTAGTGACCTCACCTGGTTGCCCATTCTGATCGGGGGTCTTGGTCCACCACCGAAACGAGGCGACATGAAAGGCTGCAATGAACAACAACAACTCAGTTTAACATTGTACCACGGTGTCACGAACATGGTATTCACTCCACAGTAGGTATTCACATTCTACTTCTTGTGTATACTGTGGTGCGCAAAAGTCTGTGAACCCTTACAAACGTTCTATGACCTAAAACCTCATAAAATTAAAAGTAGATGAAGAGAACCCAATTCAACCAATGAGACAAAACTATCTTTATTTTTTGGGGAAAATGATACAGTATTACATATGTGGGAGCGGCAAAAGTATGTAAACTTTCACTTTCGGTATCTGGTGTGACCTGCAGCAATAACCAAAAGTAAAGTTTCCGGTAACTGTTGATCAGTCCCGCACAATTTAGCCCACTCCTCTGTTGTGAACAGCTTCAACTTTGGGATGCTGGTGGGTTTCCTCACAAACTGCTGCTTCAGGTCCTTCCACAACATTTCTGATTGGTTAAAGTCAGGACTTTAACTGCAGCCAAAACAAACAAACAAACAAAAACAAAAAACCCCACTCTTAAACATTCCAGTCCTCGACTGGTTCAGCTGCTTTCGATCCCCCACATGCTCCTCCCCCATCCAAGGGCAACTGCTCTTTAAAGCTCCAGTGGAGTTTGTTGTTCCTGTTGTTGTGGACTAGAGACTTTCAGCTACAAAAATCAACCTCTACTGACTCAAATGTACCAACTCTTAGCTGTAGATGGCCAATCAGTCTAACGGTGATTAGGTTCATACACAAGGGCCTTCTCTTGTTAGCTGTCTCCATAGAGACTATTTCTCTTCGGGTCGACCAGAGGATAGGTGCTCCTTTAGAGTTGTGGTTTAACCCAAGGTTTCGCTATATAAATAAAATTGATTTGAATCTTTGGCCGAATGACACGTGCGCTTTAGAGCCACTGCATGACCAACTCACCTTGCAGACTATTGTACATCTTGCTCTTGAAGTGATCTGTTGGTAAACCACTCCTAGGGAGAGCAATAATGGTCTTCAAATTCCTCTACTTGCACACAATCTGTCTGACTGTTGAATGACGGAGGAAAACTCTTTAGAAATGCCTCGGTAACCTTTTCCAGCCTGACGAGCATCAATAACTGTTTGAGGTCCACAAATTTCTTTTGTTTGTGGCATGATGCACTTTCACAGATGTGTTTCATAGATTCCTATTCCTTAAATAAAACAGGACGCCCACTCACACCTGATCATCCCATTAACTGACTAAGTTCACCTTCAAATTAACTGCTAATCCTAGAGGTTCACATACTTTTGCTACTCATATATATCGTCGCTGCCTGGCGGAAACCTCGTAACTCCACTTTTGGTCTTTGTTGTTTTATTTTCATAAATCGATACTATTGGTCAGTCTCCACGTGGGTCTGTAAAATTTAGAAATTATTAACCAATGAAAAGTGTTGAAAATAGTTATACCAATTTTGACGACACAGTATTCATTTATTTAGAATATACATCGTTTTTTGAGTTTCCTGACAAATAGCCATTTTGGACACATGAGGTTTCGGCCCGACAGCGACAGAATTTTTCATATTTATACAGACTTATAGGAAACTACTGTAAAGGGATCACAAACTTTCAAGCCTCACTGTAAGTTTAACTCTGTCACTGGTTTCCTGACAGCACAGAATTCAGGGTCTCGTTTCCTGAAAGCCCTCCATGTTTGAGATTATCTTAAAGGGCCCATATTTTTTGACACGCAGTGTCAGCATACAAGTTTTCAGCCCATGTATGAAAACCATGCGGCAAAGCAGCCTGTTTGGAATTAATTTTGCTTGCAATGTCTGCCCATTCAGCCTACAGAGGTTTTGCCTTAGTTTATTTGTGAAGGTGTCAGTCCAAAGTGACATAGATCTTGAAAATATTGTCACTTTCAAATCAGAATTCTAACAGTCACAACAGCTGGTCCAATTTTAAATATTAAATTGTCATGTAAAATGAATAATGTTTTGGGTTCATGACTTAAATAATTATCAGGACACAGGTCCTTTAACAACTAGCACTCTAGCCACCTTACAGCCATTACAGCGCCTTCAGGGAAGCTGCCTGTAAATCAAGAGTGGAGAGTGGGGGGCATAGGAAGAAAGTGAAGATTAAAAAGAGCGCAAAAGGGAGTGAGCGAAGAGGGAGGAGGAGTGTGCGGGGAAGAGTGTGCGGACATGTGTTGGGGAAGTGCTACCTGGCCGTGAGGTCCCATCATGCTGTTAGGAGGCTGAGCATGAGGAGAGGACTGCGAGCCGGGAGGGCCCTGGGAGGGGAAGAGAGAGTGAGAGAGAGAGAGAGATAGCGAGAGAGAGAGAGAGAGAAAGAGATAGACAGCGAGAGAGAGCGCGCAAGCGAGATGGAGAGAGGAGGGGGGGTAGGAGGCGTTAGGCATTGGGTTATTTAAAGAGCAAAAAAAAAAAAAAAAAAAAAAAACAAAGCAGAAAACACCCAGAACTGCAGGCTATACATATTAGACCAGAACTGATGCAATAAAGCCAAGTGAAGAAGACAGACAAATGGGAAGGAAAAAAAAACAAAAAAAAACAACACATAAAAGACACTAAAGCAAAGCAAAGCTTCACTGTGTGGACAGTTCTAATCATGAGGCCTCACTGTCCATCAAAACAACTAGTTACTAGACTACACTCTGTTTAATGGAGAATCTCCATTCAGGATGCTGTGTAATCCAGGACTAAACCTAATCCCTGCACAGGAAACAGTCCCTATTTGAATGCGGCTAATGCTTGCTTACAGTGCAGAAAGTGGTCTAACCTGGAAAAATCCGGGGGGCATCGGACCACCTGGCATCCCCTCACCGGGGGGCATGTTCCCCAGCACTGGACTGGGGGCTGCTGCTGCACTCTGGAGAAATACCAAAACACAAACATTCGGATTACTAAAGGGTACACTGATTTTGAAACACACACACACACACACACACACACACACACACACACACACACACACACAAATATCTTAAATACAGTGTCTAAGTGGAGTTATATTATACTCCTCCCCCCACCCTCCACCCCCCCACCCCCCACTTAACTTTTTTTCCCTCCCAAAGTCACATACAAATTTTTTTAGGGGTAATGTTTGAGGATTCACTAGGGATGATCTACTTTGAATGAGATAATAATATAACATTTGCATTTCATATTCAAAAAGGCCTGTATTCCAACTTCAATCTACCTGAGCCTTATTTTCAGAGCGTACTGCCGAGCTGTCTATTGCTCGGACTGAAAACGGAGCGGTGCGCGCTCTGCATTAGCATCAAATTAGATCACCTCCAGTACAAAACATCCATTTTTCATATCCTTTAATAATGCCTCATCAATTTTCTCATCTTCTGTAAATAGCATTATTCAAATATCACATTAAATGTACATTTGCGATCGTAGCGCCCAGCAGGAACACGATCAGTCATAATGAGAAAGAAGGCTGAAAGGCAGCGGTGATGCTGGGCCTTCGTAATGCGTCTCACAGCTCAAGTGCTGATCCTGGGTCTGCTTTTGCGGTGGTGTTGTGATCAGCTCTAGACTGAAGGTAACATGATACTAAATCAGCACTGACACTCGGACGCTGCTGTAGAGTCCAGCCGACACCCTGTTACTCGCATCCAGCTTAGTAAGGCCATGGCACTACACTCTTAATAGTTAAATTGGGTGTGTGTGTGTGTGTGTGTGTACGCTTAAGATGAGGATTATCTTGATTATTAAAATGATCTGACATTTCATCAGCAGGATCTATACGTTATCCATCAAGACAGACAAAAGTAAAGACAGTAGAACGTCACATCACAAAGCTAAAGATAGTGGAGAAGGCCCATCTTGGATTTTATCTGTTCTTTTGTCCTCTTTTTATTGGAAGCTACAGTTTCAATGCAAAACTAAAGAAGCAAACCTCACACACCAAAGATAACATATGACTCAGAGTCCTCTGACTAAGTGTGTTAGGACATTTTCCCCCCCTCCACCAGTACATGAACCGGCAGAGGCTGGTCTCCTCCTGAGCCGCCGGACACCTACAGCATCAGGTCACACTTCAGCACGAGGTGTGTGTGCGGCACCGGTGAGGGAGCAGTGCGAAATACCACAGGCAGGGGACGGGGACGGCACACGCAGCCCAGACCACCAAACAAACACCAAAATTACACAGACACACCCACGCAACCATAATGACAATTAATCAAAACACGCTCACAGGCGTTTAGGTTTAATATTTCACTGGTGCTGCAGGGCTGCATTCTTACACAGTTCAGTTGATGGGAACAAACATCTTCATACTCTCGGTTGGTATTAGTCCCCTTACAGCTTTTAGTTCTTTACGCACTACTAATGTTTATGACAGATATGGCAAAAAAAAATATATATATACCACCACCGTACTTTTAAACATTTTGGTGATACACAACATATATCACAGTACTAGAGGCATAATAATACTAATACTACTACTGCTACTACTACTGCTACTACTAATAATAATAATAATAACGCGTTATATATTAAATTATAATAATAATTTGTTATTTGTCATGATTAGTCAAATAACAAATTACTTGATTAAAAATAAATAAAGTAATAAAACAATAAAACTGCTAGAGCTAATTTCACCATCACTTTTAAACACCATAATCCAGACTTGGCCAACACACCAGCACAGTTAGACAAATTAACCTCAGCACACCAGCATAATTTAGACAATTTCCCTGCAATGCTTCACTGTATTATTATTCACCGTATGGCCGTATCATTTCTGTCTCATCCGCTGCTCCACACAGTAGTTTGTTGTATAGTGAACCGGTCACTGTCTTACATGGATGTTTACCTTCTCTCAAAACTAAAGTCCGTCTGACAAAACAGGATTTCACGTCACCATGTCATTTCAATCTTATCCTGGATTTTCCGTGGATTACTTTTTACCACTACAATGCCATGGTAACTTCTGCTGTATGCTGAACCGGCTCCGGGTTAAGCTCAGATATAGATCATAAACAGATCATAAAAATGGATCATATAGATCATAAACAGCTCTTGGACCAATCCTTGATCAACAGCGTTTGCCCTACATTCATTTATTATAACAGCTGACTACAATTTCTAAACGATGGACTGTACACACAATGCGAAAAAAAAAAAAAAAGCCTAGGTCTATTTTATACAATTTTGTGCAGGTCCCTCACAGCAAATGGCAAAAAAAGAGACTCAGTTTACACGTGCATTAGGCTCACCAGTACAGCTTGCACTGTGGTGTTCACAGGAGCTCCGTGTGCGAGTGCATGATGGTAATCCCAACCTGAATATCTGAACCGGTTCTGTCTATAGAAACCTGGTCAGAAACCTAGTTAGCCACACATATTTTTAGAGGTAGGCCCATGGGCACTAGAAAGATACCACTAACAAACACCCATGTCCAGACACAAACTGACCTGTCTGAACGGAGCCAACAACACAGCACTATTCAAACACTATAATCTCAGCAGACAATAAAGCAGTGAGCAAATCACATCTGCTTGAGCACCACTAGCAAACACAAGCAAGACACAGAGAGATCTGTCCGAACATCACAAAAACATCCTGGACATCAGGTCCACCACACAGGAGTGGATTAAGCTTTATTTCTTTAAAATGAATATTCATTCATTGCGACTTCAACAAGGACCTCTTCTAGGCCTGTCACAAGTAGAACAATCATCTGATCACAATTATTTGAGCTGAGCATAATCATCCTCTGGTTAGCTTTCACAATCACATCCGTTACTGCAAACAGTGAGAATTTGGTGCATTTCCATTCCGTTGGGTTGACGCAAATGCATGCAAATAAAGTAAAATACCCATTTACTGAGGTGTGTTTAAGAGTCCTAACATCCAACACATTTAGAGGCCAGTTGTGAGTAATGGGTTTGTGAGGGTATACAGCATGTCATCGTTCACCCTGCAGGACCAATCTGATTAATTTCTCTGATTTTTAGCCTTAAGTGTTACATTTCAAGTTACATATAACCAAATCTCATCTCAGACTCTACTCTAATTTTCTGGAGTACCCACACTGGTTGTCATTATAACACTAAATGCATAAATACACCAAGTACAGGAGAGACAACTCAAAGCAAACTGGTCATATTTGAACTCAGATGACAACTAAAACCAGCAGAACAATAACAATATATTTCAGTGTTCCACTTTTCAGCAATGAGAACATGAGCAGAAACACATCGCCACCATCAGATAGAGGTGGAATATATACCACTATTTTATCAGTTATGTGAAATTTCGTTATTGTGAAACACGGTGTGCTGTCCTGAGATGTTAGGTGTTGGTGTTAGATATCGCTGAACGCATGGAACACTTACCAGGCCCTACCGCCATCTCAAAACGTGTCCTTTATGTTCCAATCTTTACTTCACTATAAAAGTCTAGAACATACGGCAATGTCCAGTAAAAATAAATGAACACTCAGTGTTTGAGCATCAATTTTTGTTGCACATTCTGACATCAAGAAAAGCCAGCCCCCACACAACAAGGGGGGGGGAGTGGAAATTATGTACTGACCAAATGCATTTGGGGTGGGGGGGGGGGGAACTGTCCCACTTTCGTTCTTTGCTGACACGTTTGCTTCAACCAGTTTTCCTCTGAAATCCCACTTTTTAAAGAAATTCTCTCAGAGACATGCTTTCCTCATTTTTCCACACACAAATCACTGGTGCACAGCACAGGACCATCCTCAACATACCAACCCGGCTTCTGCTCCTCTCTAAACCCTGTTTCTGCCCTCCTCCCCCCTCAATCTGCTTACCAACCGGCTTCTTGACAGCCATCAATCAACCTCTAACCCCACCCACCGCAGCCCTGGGGAAGGGGGGTGTCCCTGGGGCTCAGTGTGAAGACAACATGGCTTCTGTTTAAAGCACTGCAGCCACGGCCTCCTCCCCCACCCTCCCTCCCTCCCTCCCTCACCTCCCCCAGAGAGCACAGAGCCCAAAGCCCAGAGCCACGGCCCCCACCGCAGCATGAACAAAGACACGGCCGAGCCAACACTAGGTCTTTTCTGATCATGCAGACCCAATGAAACCTCTGAACACCTTCACATCAGCCTGAATCAGCCCTGGGATAACAAAGGCTAAGACTAAGACAGGCCAGGTCACAACCAGCCAGCAAGAAAGAAAATGTACACAGACTTGCTTATGTGGTTTCTGACATTATACATTATATATACACACACATATACATAAATATATGTATATATATATATATATATAAAACATATACACACACACACACACACACACATACATACATACATATATACATACATACATACATACATATATATACATATATATATATATATATATATATGTATATATATATATATATATAAAACATATACACACACACACACATTATATATA
>JBBIGA010000016.1:18529225-18549050 GCA_037576975.1 Alestes dentex | reverse complement strand
TATGTATATATGTATATATGTATGTATGTATGTATGTATGTATGTATGTATGTATGTATGTATGTATGTATAAAAGTTTGATGAAAAAACAGGATCCAGGACGGGTAATTGGTGTCCAAGACTTACAGTAGGTACATCAGACTCGTAGCTTCAGTGCAAAACTAAAGAAACAAACTTCAGACATCAAACATGCCTTGGCTAAGCAACGATAAACTGCTTTAATTACTTTAATTATTAGATACTGCTGATCCATAAATTCACTTCAATGACAAAACAGAATTGGGCAATGTTCTTTTGGGGGGTGGTAGCGGGGGATTTGGCAGTGACTGCTGCTTGCCCCAGAATACACAATGCTTTACACTCACTCCCTAAATCCAGCACAGAGAGGCCATCTTCCAAACACAACTGGCAGTTTGATTCGATAAATCACTCAAAGTACAGCACAAATGTTATTAGAGGATCGTTCGTATTACACTGATTGCACTAAATGTGCAGCCTAAACAGAATAACCAATAATCATCCATATATTACAATTTGTTAGTTATGCAACATTCTTTGAGTAATTATGTGCATGTTTTTAAATGGTTTATGTTTACATAAAGTCCCAGGAAGAAGAGCTGTGGCCTGAGACAGAGCTAACGATGATCCGACCCCCACCCCAAAAAATAGACCGTGAAAATCTTTGATATCTGACTATAAATGACAATCACTGTGGGTTATTTAATCATAGCAGATGGACTCAATTCTAACTTTAAGTCAACACTCAATCGGCTGGTCAGACATTTCCACATGCCTGCAAGTACCATGCAAATATTAAAACTCTTAATGGCTGAGTGGATATCCGGCCTCTAGAGGGGCTAAAAAAAATATAGGTATTTCAAGGAAAGCTTCTGCATAAAGGACACAACCAACCAGTTCCTTCAAAAAGAGCTCAGCCTTGCTTTGTTTTGCATTATTCCTAATACAGAAATAAGAGAGCTTCCAGATTTGTCTTCAAAAATGAGCCCCAGGCCAGCAGAAGTCTTAGCCATTTTTCCTTGAAACAAATTTGCTCCACAAACCTTCCTCTGCTCACTTGAATCCCAATCAATGGCATTAGCATAAATGGTTTAAGTTCATTCACCCACTTGATTGACCTCCATGCACACCTCATACAAGCACCATTCATGTGGTGAAAGAGTTAGAGGGAACATCCTGCTATAAAGCAATTTTCCACTGAAGCACTGACAAGGGTCTACCCAGGTTTAGCTTAGAGCTTGGTAATCGTAAAAACTGCGCGACTGTTTGGGCGGGGTGTTATAGTCCCTGCTGTTATCAGTGACCGCGATTCCTGACCATTGAGAGCAGTGGTGTTTTGAATGTCTGCAAATCTACAACAACATAGCAGTTGGCTTTCAGTAAGTCAGTAAAAAGTGGTGTACGGGATGGGGGTCCATAAGAATTTCACACTCTGCCACAGCACTGTGTAATTATACAATAATTTCTAGAAATGTCATTAAAGAAACAAACCTTAACAGACAGAAGTAATTTGATAGCCACTCATTACCCCCATATACAAAATATTACAAAGTCTAGAGTAAAAGACTCTGTAATATATGAAGCACACCCAAACACACATGTTTACATACATGCATAGATATACTATTTATTTTATATGTGTATATATGTATATACACACAAAATCATATACACACATATATACATACATGTACACTGATAGCATGAATACTGCATATATTACAACAGTTTTAATTCAGGCAGAATGTGTAGGTACCACCTACACTCCTAAAAATAAATGTTTTTAAAAAGGTTTGCGGCTCAGAATCTGCAGCTCTAGGAAATTCAGTAAATCTTAAAAACCACAGAGAAACCATAGGAAAAAAGAGAAACCTAGTACTGCATATATTGGTTCTTTAAAAGAGCTATTTTTAACACATTAATACTACTTAAATGCTCTATAGGGAGTCAAAATGTACTGCTCTACCATTTAATTTTAACAAGAGTAAAGAACCACTGGCTGTATGGCAAGTATTGTAGGCACTGCATAAGAAGCACAATAAATTGTTGAAGAATGCCAATCTGTTTTGCACATTTACTGTGCAAAAACCAAATGTGTAGTTAATTCTAAACATGCTAGAGTAAAATGGGCTGGGCAATATACCAGAGTGTATGTAGTGTGTACAAGAAACAACATATCATAAGAAAACACCATACATTATGTGCATATATTGTATGTAAAACTGTTTTAAGAGATTACAAGTAAAGAAGGGGAGGCTGAAACTGATTATTAATGATTTGTCACATAAAGGCTGGTGAAAACAACTCCAGTGACTCATAATACTCACGTAGTCATGGAAGGCCTTGGCCTCACTCGAATGTTCACAGGAGTCCCTCCTCTCCGGGGCCGCACAGTAAAGATCCCAGAAGACGCTAAGACAGAAAAAGGCCAGGGAGTGAAATGCTTATATTAGGGCTGCACAACGTGACGTTTGCTAATTATCTCCACTGTGACTTTTGCATGAATCAAATTGCATCAGACCAATGAGGCTCTAACCAGACTGTCCAGATCATGTCTAGAGCCTTCAGCCCACTTAGTTTTCTACAACGCTTAGGGCCTACTGTACACACCATTCACGGCAACCTTTTAAGGGTTCACTGGAGTGTTTTAAGGTGCTGTGAGGTAAATCACAATCAGCAAATACGTAGCCATCTATTTTCTCCATGTGGTGTGTCCCCACACACCATATCAACAAGTTAAAGGCCTTGGGCAGACACACAGCACACTTACCACCACCATGAATGCAGGAATCCCGGAGGGTCCCCCAGAGTGATGTTCTTTTCCCATCGAATCTGCAATAAGAGAAGGGGGACAGGGGTTTATTCGGCTTGAAGGTACACTCAGGGCCAACCATACACACTGGTGTTGGGATGGAGCTCATGCAAACCCTGCTTCCCCTCCACGGCCCCCGACTCTCACCTCCGACAGAAAGGTCTGAGCGGACTTCTGTGCACCGATGTGTAGCAAATACTCGTAAACATAGAGAGCCAGCCTGAATCAGACACACAAAAAGGGAGATGTTATGAACAGCAGAAAGGAAGACAACAAGGAACAACCAGAAATGATGAAGCATTTGGGAGGGAGGGTCATAATTATCGGGCATCCTGGTCTAACGTTACCCCTCCCATGCAAAAGCAGTGGTCAGGAAAAAATAGGGGGTAGCCCAGCATATTTGCTGTTAGAATAAAGGTGCTTTCAAAAGATATAAAAACAGGCCCTCTTACACAACCTACGGGAAAGAACTGTAGCTCTACCTATGAAAAAAGGTGTGCTCACATGTTCAATTCAAAACTAAAGCACAAAAGGTGGGAACCCACTCCCTTCCTGGGCACATACAGACACACGCGCGCGCGCAAACATATACACACACACACACAAACACAGTAATGATCTTCCATTAAAAAAATCCATCGGATGCATGGGTTTGGGCGACAGGAAACAGGGTTTGAAGCGTGGAAAACGGATCGTGCTGAGATTAGGAAGAGCTGAAGGGGGGAAAGTGTGTGTGCAAGAAAAAAAAAGAAAAGAAAAAAAGACAGAGAGCCAGGAATGGCGATCGAGCACTTTGGGGCTCAGAGCCGGGCTGGTGGCTTCATGTGCAGCCGAGAGTCTGCACGGCTCTAACAATAGGCTCCGTCGAAGGCACCGAAAACACTCATACACACACATGCATGCACGCACACACACAAACAGACAATACGCACGACGCTTCGAGATCCATAAAGCCTTACTTTTCCCGAGCCTGGCCGTCCGATGGCACCACGGAGCTTTTTCCTTTAGGAAACATGTTGTTAGTGACTGCCCGGGGAGATCGGCCCTCTTCCCTGTCCCCCTGTTTCTCAACAATTCATCTGTCAGCCACCCCACCTGCCGCGCAACGCAACTACCCTCCGCGCCGCAGCCTAACCTGACTTCTGGAGGGGAAGCGGGGCCAGCGCTCTGACGGACAGCTAATCTGACCAATACTAATGCGAGAATCTCTCTGACGTCACGCGAGCCCCTCTCCGTCCTCGTTCCTTGCTGTTGTTTTTAAAGCACCAAGCCAGGTCCTGCACATTCTGGGAGCATTTCTAACAATTTAACCTGGTAAAATATAAGGGGGTTGTGTGGATCCGTGCTGGGAGTCTTTTTTTTCTTTTTTCTTTTTGTTTTTTTTGTTTCTATCATGTTAAGACTGCTAAGTCTAGAAATATCTGG
Organism: Alestes dentex; assembly: GCA_037576975.1. Taxonomy (NCBI): domain Eukaryota; kingdom Metazoa; phylum Chordata; class Actinopteri; order Characiformes; family Alestidae; genus Alestes; species Alestes dentex. The sequence continues at coordinate 18,544,795 of JBBIGA010000016.1, read as the reverse complement.
CCCAGAGTTCAAACCTGGGATTTCAGATTTATCGTATTTTCTGCATCATTCAGTTATTCAAAGTGCTTTGGTGTGAAATAATGCATATGAATAGCCAAATAAACAATGGAAAAAATCTCAATCAACCAAAATACTATGAATACAACTGGGTTTTCATTCAATTTACTGTGCTGCATTTACTCAAACAGGTCTTCTTATACTTTCTTTTTGTGTTAAGACTGAAATATTCGGCCCAGAGTCCAAATCCGCGCCCTTACCGTTCAATTTGAGTTTAGAATACATTCTGATTCATCCCACTTTCTGCATCATTCAGTCGCTCAGATGTGAACAAAGTCATTCAGACTGGTTCGGTGTGGAAAAAATGCACATGCATAATGAAATTATGAAATAAATAATGAAATAATCTCTACCGGCCTTTTTATTCAATTTACTGTGCTGCATTTACTCAAACAGGTCCACATTTTCTTTGTGTGTTAAGACTGAAATATTTGGCCCAGAGTCCAAATCCATGCTCTTACTATCTGAATTTAAAGGAGAATTTGGATTTATCCCAGGTTCTGCATCATTTAGTCGCTCAGACATGAACAAAGTCATCCAGAGTGGTTTGGTGTGAAATAATGCATTCTCAGATTTCTTTTCACTGGTAGTGATGGGGAACCAGGGGGTGTGATGTCTCTGCAGCACAAATACGCTTCTAGCCATTTTATTTACACTCTAAAACAACCAGTGAGTCTACATGAATCTACTGAGGTTTCATACTGTTACGTTAAAAATGCTAAAAACTGTGAAAAACCTGAAAAGAAATTCCTTTGGGGATTATTTTGCCCAGTATGCCCGTCTCTGCTCTGGATGAATTTTAATACAGTTTAGGCCTAAGACTTGTTTCATGTCTATCTCTAAATTACTGTAATTGCCTTTTTTTCTGAGGGAACTTTTAGAGGCATTAAACTCTCCAGACGTCAGGTTCCTATTACCACCACTGTGAGCAGTTATGACTTGGTAAACTTCCATATGACGTAGATGACTCTAAATGATCTGCTTGTATTGTAGCCATTCACCATGAATAGAATTCCCATTTAAAGACAGGACACTTGGACCGTCTCTCTCTAATTTGCACTAATTCACACCGTCTCATGTTTGGTTTGCAATTGTAGTACTTTCCCAGTTTCCCATAATAAAAAAATTAGCACATATTAAAAATTTCCTGCTTTTTATAAGATGGCTTCAGAGAATTATAATCATTACACAATTCAGATCGTTAATGAGGTCATCAGTAAGGTTAAAATTGGTGTGTGCGTCCCATGTCTGACCAGTACATGATACTTGAAGGCTTGTTTCTAAAAGCAGGAACTCTCTACCTGGAGAAATGGACAAAATGTTAATACTGGCTAGTAGGAATGTGCCTAAGCTCTTCTCTTATTGGACAGTCCTCACTATCCAACTGAGAAATCTTGAAACACTCTCCACTAAAGGACTATAGCTAACAGGTAAGACCCTTTCTGAACTAAAGAAATGCATGGTTGTGGAAGTACAGCCTGCTATCGTCCCTACCAGCCAAAAACTACAGATATAATTGGGTTTTCTTTTCATTTACTGTGCTGCTTTTACTCAAACAGGTCTAATTATATTTTCTTTGTAATAAAACATGCATGATCATCATGCTAATGATAAATACCAGCTCTGTAGATAAAACTGATTTAGAATAGCATCATGGTCGTTTTTTGACTTCCTTCAAATATCAGTGTGTGAATTCTGATGGTGTACACACATTGATTTGACTGTAACCTTATCTGTCAGATTGTGATGGGTCGATGGGCCGTTTTTGAACAGCTTCTTGAGGTGAGCAGTCATTCATGTACACTCTGAACACGGTGCTGGTGAAAGCTGAGCTAGGAAACTCCAGAACCTTCAAAGTTTCATCTGCCATTGATTCAAATTGAAGAATATAATCATGTAACTCAAAACCACCTCAACATTTTAGGAAACAAGCTGCATCTAAATATGCTATAATATATGTCATTCTGTCATAAGTAGATATTTGCCCTGTCTGTGCTCCTGGTGCACTCAGTGCAAGGGCTATGGTGAAGCATGCCTGGAAACCAGTTGTAGTCAAAGAATGTATATTAAATGAGTCAAAGGGTCGGTTCTGAACCAACAACATGTTTCTTTTTGGTGACCCAAAAGAACTGAAGTAGTCTCAACATCTAGACAAGAAAAAGCCCTTTCTGATGACTGAATCCATTGCTTTAGTGTTTATGGGGTAGAAGGCCGATAGTGTTTTTTTTTTTTTTGCTAATTAGCAAATCTAGAAGAAAGGCAGAAAGCTGAAGTTAGGAAGCCGACTATTTTTTTGCAGCCATATAACCGTCATAAATGTATTCAAATGTTCACTACAGGTCAGAGAAGATGGATTTCTCAAATGACATAGATGACTCATAAGATGAGGACAACAAACTAAAGCCAACGTAGCTAGCTTGCCAACTTTTTTAGCTCAGTTTGACTCCTTTTTTGGTTGAGTCGACAATAGTACACAGGGTTGGTTGGTATAACCAGAGCTAGGTAGTAGGATATCACAGACCACATTCTGTCACGACTGGGGGCCCGGAAAGCAGGCGTGAGGAACCACCAGAGGGACTGTTGCTTGAGTTGACATTAACAAGAATCTTGAGTTAGAGTCAGTCATGTGCTGTCAGGGCTGGGACATTCATATGGGAAACCAGGTAATTGCCTGGACTGGCACTTGTTATCCTGTCCATTTGTTTTTGTTGCTCTTGTGTTTTTCTTGCACGCATTTGTGGTCTTGTGGTGTTCTGTTGTGTTGTTGTGTTGCATTACGGTACTGGAGGCACATTGTTTTGTTTCACTGTGTACTGTTTGTATATGGTTGAAATGACAATAAAACCTACTTGATTTGACCTGACTTGTGGAAAGGCAGCAAAATATACCAAATTACATAGTCTTACCATGGACAGAGATAATTTACAATAACCTGTTAAATAGGAACAGAAACAGCATATTTATTTCTGAGAAGGGACCCCTTCAGAGATTTCTAGCCCTTTGTAAAATGTCTAATGATTTCCAGAAACATGTTAAGTTTTTATCTAATGGGTTAAGTATATGTTAAAATGTTTGCCGCAATCTTCAAATAATTTTATGTACTTTACAAGTGTCAGATTTTAAATCTAAAACAGATGAAAATATTAATGTGCGTAAGAAGGCTTTATTGCATAGAATAGCTTTATATTAAACGTGTGTTCAGGCCAAGCTCAAGCAGATCGACTTTGTATGTCCTTCATTCAACTGTTGCATTTTATTTCTTTACCTGATGACTATATTACAACCTTTTAAATCCCTCAGAATTAAACATGCTGTTTCTTTTACTATTTAACAGATAATTGTAAATAATCTCCGTCCTGATTGGTTGCTCTCTGTTGTACTTCATTTAAAAAGCAGCTCTGATCAAAATGTTCCTTTTTCATATTTTAGCCGTCCTGTCCACCTACAGACATACTATTATTAGGACGCCTGACCATTACACCCACAGGGACACTGCATTCAAATACATAGACTTTATGGAGTTGGTCCCCCTTTGCAGCTATAACAGCTTCCACTCTTCTTGAAAGGCTTTCCACAAGATTTTGGAGCTTCTGTGAGAATTTGTGCCCATTCATTCTGTAGAACATTTATGAGGTCAGGCACTGATGTTAGACGAGAAGGTGTGGCTCGCACTCTCCATTCAAGTTCATCTCAAAGATGTTGGAAGGGGTTGAGGTCAGGGCTCTGTGCAGGCCAGTCAAGTTCTTCCACACCAAACTCATCCAGCCATGATTTTATGGAGCTTGTTTTGTGCACTGGGGGACAGTCATGCTGGAATAGAAAAGGTTCTTCCCCAAACTGTGTCCACAAAATTGGAAGCATGGTGTTGTGCAAAATGTCTTGGTATGCTGAAGCATTAATATTGTCCCTCACTGGAAGTAAGAGGCCTAGCCCAAACCCTGAAAACCAGGTGTGTCCCAATACTTTTGTCCACATAGTGTAGATAAATTACTCCCAGATAATGTAACTAAACAAACAGAGTCAACTAGACTTGGCTGGCAGGGGAGATACCATGATCAGGAAGGTGGTTCATCCAGGGAGAAGCATAGCCATTGCCCTCCGGCTGTCCTGACCCCTGCGAATTCCCCAAACATGGGAATCTTGTCTGGTAGTGGGGCACTACATTCGCGCTCGCCTAGTTTTTGGAGCAGCTGGTGGCCTGGTGGTTAGGGAGTTGCCCCTGCAATCAGAAGGTTGTGGGTTCGAATCCCAAGACTCCCAGTGGCCCCTACTGTGGTACCCTTAAGTGCTCCCTTGGTGAAAGAATTTCACACTGTTCACAGTGTGTGCTGTGCTGTGACTATGAGGGACCTGTTCACTTGACTAAGCAAAGTGAGTCAAAGATTCCAACGAATCGAGTCAGTAGAAAAGGACTCGTGTTCAAGAGCACTGCTCCACCTTCAGGAGTCTCTGGGTGGAGTTTGAGCCGTGTTCACTTCTCGTATGGGAATGTTATGCAGCTTGTGCGCCTGGAGAAGCGTCAAGACCGCTAAAGAGAGAATGACAGTGCTGTAATTCAAAAGATTCAGCTGTTATCTATATCGGCGTTATATCGTCGTGCAGATGTGATTTGCATTAGCTCTCTCCAAACACACGTAAGTCTCTTTGACTTTTTTTTTTTTAAACGGGTAACCTTTAAAAACCGTTTTAAGGACAGCAAGCTGCGCAGTTAACAGCCTGGTGGGGCAGACCTGCACCGAACACCAAAATCACTGCCAATGATCCTTCACAGACTGGTTTAATTGCTTGGTTAAAGTTAGTGGACCTCTCGGGACCTCTCGTGTCTTCAGTTTATTTTAGTTTATAATGAAGGCGCGCTCGGTCACAGCCTGCTCAAATGACGCAGAACACTCAGAATAGTACAAATAAAGACTAGTTTTTAACCTCGTCCGTTCAGGGCTGGCTTAAAGCCCACCTATCATGTAAGAACCTGCAGCAGGTTTGGGCTCTAGAAGTGACTAGGTCGAGTAACGGTACGGTCTGTTTAAGTAGGGGTCCTTCCACAAATGCATTTGCTTAAGCTTCCTATTAGTACATTAACCATACATAAATAGAATGTTTATATTAATAGATTAATATTACACTGTATTATAATATAATTTAACGTTAATGAGATAATATTCTAGTATTAATGTTAATGCTAAATCGTTCGAATGCTGAAATGGTCTAATATTAATTCTAGTAGTTACATGTCACGAGCAGGACAACCATTTTTAAAGGATTAATAGACTCGAGATTGACAGAAAACGTACGAAGAAGAGTAAAATATCGGAAAACCTTCAATAGGTAAATTACAGTAGTCTTTATTGGTTCTACTCAAGTAATTATTACTGACATTGTCATAGTGAAATGGCTGATTAATATGTAATGTTACAAAATACTTTCAATATGTATATAGTTATTCCCGAGGTGATGGTGTCTAAATAGATCCAGTAAAAATAGCCCTGTTGTCTGTTTGTTTTTGTCAGATTTATTTACACTCGAGCCAGTGACGTGCTTCTTAAGTGAGTGACGTCAGAGTTTACTATGTACAGAATAAACAGTGTAGTATTATATAGCAGAGCGAAAGAAGCATAAATAAACAGATTGCTGAAACAATAGGGGCTTATTTCATGGACTGAATGAAATAAAGCAGACATATAATGGTAAAAAAAGTAAATAGCCAAACAAAGTATGAGCACAGTAATGAGCCCAAGATGAACAAAACACAAATGGAACTAACAGAGCAGTGATTCAAGCTCAAATTCAAATTCATTTAGTTGATTCAGGCTATATAAAGATCTTTATTAAACTTTACAAAACTTCCTAAGAAGTTTTCTGCTGAATATGAGAAATGGTCGAAAATCAGGTATATGTTGTTCCATTTTGGAAATCAATAAAGTGTAACAATAACCATAATCATAAAGAGACAATCTCCATTCATTCTGACCTTTGTGTCGTATTAGAAGAACATCCTAAACAGTACACTTTATGATATAAACCTTTTATTTTATTTTACCTTTGTCTTTGTTCATTACTCTGTTTCGGTCAGCAAAACCCTTAAACACCTGCCTGTGTGTCAGAACCAGAATTCCAAGCAGAATTGTCCTGGATTATGTTTCTGTAGCAAAAGTAACAGGTTTAAATAGTGACGTTTAATCTCTGAAATCCGGCTTCGACAGATTATAATGCTTGCCTCAAGATTAGAAGAATTACTGAGTTGTTTGGGGCTCACACAGACAGCTCAGTAATTCTTGTATGTAAGGCATACAAGAGGCAACTTCAATGTAAGGCAACTTCATAGTCAGCGACAGAAATGAAGGACAGGTCCCATTTCGTGTCCTTGGTATGTGAAATGTCCATGAAACAACGGTGCTGCAGTTAAAAGCGTGTTAGTAAAGTGGGCCCTTATAGTCACGCATGAACACACCACAGCACAGCACACCGTGTGAACAATGTGAAATTCTTTCTCTGCGTTTAGCTCATTCACCAAGTGAAGCAGCGTTCAAGTGATCTTACTCAAGGGTACCTCGCGTGGTAAAACTGGCACTCCTGGGATTCAAACCCATGACCTTACGACCGCAGGGCCAACTCACTAACCACTAGCTGAACTGTTAGAAGGAAAAAGAATTTCAGAAAATACTGCGTACATTAAATACTACAGCTCATTTGTCCTTTCAGCATAGACAGCTCACAAGGGTTTGGAATTCATTCTAATGGGATACAAGATTTAAGAGCTATGAGATACCATTGAAAACAGTATACAGGATCAATGAGGCCTTGTATTATCGCCCCTTTTTGACCCGGGCACACTGATGTGTCCTCCACTTTGTAATCCCTTGTTCTGCTGTGTATAGAGCAGCAGTCATGGCGGGAGAGGTCAGGCCTCCTGAGTTTCTGGATGAACCTGAGCTGATCCTGGAGAATGGAGAGGTGTACAGGAACCCCACTGAGGTTAAAATGAGCCAGATCGTTCTGCCCTGCCATGCCAACCACTGCGGAGAACTCAGTGTCGGTCAGCTGCTCAAATGGATGGACTCCACTGCCTGCCTGTCTGGTATGTTGATGTGTGTATGGATGCTTGGATTAGTTGATGGTCATCTTCATCCATTTCACTGCAAAAAAAGTATCTCAATATTATGAGAAGTGAGAAATGAATTAACCTTTTCTATTGGCAGGCATTCTTGCAGTAGAAATAATGCTTGAAATGAGTACGAAAAGAAATCTGTACAAAAAAATCTGGAAAGTTGAACATTCTCATAATGAGAGTTATTAAATGTATTCTGTACAACAGGGGTCCCCAACCGCCTGTCCGCGGACCGTTATTGGTCCCTGAGTCATTTGGTACCGGGCCGCACTGAAAGACAGAATAAAAAATATTTGATTGATCGTCAGAGTCTGAAAGATCTTTAAAAAAAAAAAACACGCTTATCTCGGTCACGCTATGCGGTGCATCAAAAATTTAGCCCCAAAGCTAGCAAAAATGAGTAAAAAACAAACACACTTTGTTTTTAGTTGTATCTGTACTGGTCCATGAAAACATTGTTTTACATGAAACTGGTCCGTGGCGCAAAAAAGGTTGGGGACCACTGGCGTACAATACAGGTGCTTTCGGTTGTTAAGATGTGCAGTATTCACTTTCCCCACTATTGGATCTTTCCTGATCTGTGTCCTGTAACCATTAGTGCTTAATAGCAAATTTCATTGTGTGAAACAGATGAACCCTTAGACATCTCTAGTTGGGTCTGTTGCTTTGCTACATCTTTCAGGTACATATCTGCATTTTTTTCCTCTTTACTAAGTGTCAATTCCCAAACCCTAGCTAGATATTCCCCCTATCACACGCTTGGAAAAGATCACTGAGTAACAATTCTGTCATGTCAGCTATTCTTTTTCTTATAACAACACAGGCCTGTGGGGACTAACTTCCCACTAAGCGATTTGGAAGACAGAGCTATCCTACCCATCGAGGCCAATTAAACAGTCTTGCACACTGGGCCATGGACGGCTGTGTCATCACAGTAGATCAAACTCGTGATCTCCCCATAATAGGACAAGGCCTTAGACAGTTGCTTCAAATATTACTTACTTTTAACCATTTTGCATTATTTAAAAGGAATTTTATAATTAATGACATATTTAGCTATATCGCATGGTTCATAAACCGCACGTCCTCAGGGCTCCCCATACAGTCCTCTGTGTGTTTTGAGCTGGGACAAAACACAAACATATATGGACAAAAGTATTGGGACACACCTCTTAATTATTGAATTCAGGTGGCCCCTTCCAGTGAAGGGCAATCTCAATGCTTTAGTATACCAAGACATTTTGGACAACACCATGCTGCCAACTTCGTGGGCACAGTTTGGGGAAGAACCTTTTCTATTCCAGCATGACTGTGCCCCAGTGCACAAAGCGAGCTCCATAAAGACAGGGTTGGATGAGTTTGGTGTGGAAGAACTTGACTTGCCCACAAAGAGCCCTGACCTCAGTCCCATCCAGCACCTTTGGGATGAACTGGAACAGAGACTGTGAGCCAGGCCTTCTCATCCAACATCAGTGCCTGACCTCATAAATGCTCTACAGAATGAATGGGCACAAATTCCCACAGACACTCCAAAATCTGTGGAAAGCCTTCCAAGATGAGTGGAAGCTGTTATGGCTGCAAAGATGGACCAACTCCACAATAAAGTGTATGCATTTGACTGCAGTCCCTGACTGCAGTGTAATGGTCAGCTGTCACAATACTTTTATCCAGATAGTGTATATGTCTGTGGGGACCTTAAGAAAGGTTGTGATGTAATAAATGCTATATAACATGACGACTTAGTGTGTTCAGAACTTGTAAACATTTGGCACTAAGAAAGTCATGGAGAGACTCCAACAAATTCCTTTACAGTGTCCAGGTTCTCCAGCTGTCATTTAGTTTTGGGTCATGTGACAGTCCCACAGCATTCTTTCTTCTGACTCCTGCAGCATATGACCCTTAGTGGTGTTGGCTGTTGGCAGTACATGCAACATTCACTGTGCAACAGTTTGGGTGCCCTTGGTCAAATGACATTTTGTTGGTTTTCTAAGTGAAAATACATACACACACTCCACAGAGAATACACTTTAATGCACAGTTACTGTGACCGTACTGTATTTAACATGTTGAATTAGTGATTAGATTGAGGGCCTCCAAACGTTTGCATATGATTTTAAAGGTTTGATTCGCTTGTGCTTTTACAGAGCTGGAATGATATAATGCGAAGATTGGTTTTGCTTGAGTGAATAAAAGTTCTTAAAAACTTTGCTGTGATGCAGAGTACAAAATAAACAAAACAGACTCCAGTTATTACAACCCCTAGAATTTATAAGCTCAGTCATTTGAACGTGAGGGCATGCATAGAATAAGGTTAATTTTATCATAAGTGTTTTTACAACTTTACAGTTTGCACGGATGTCTAAGTGGAAGCCCACAGTACTTTTGTGTGGGTGTGAATGTGTGTATTTTTCTTAGATGACTCTTCTGTTATCTGCAGCTGAAAGGCATGCTGGCTGTTCCTGTATCACTGCCTCTGTGGATGACATTCACTTTGAACACACCATAGGGTAATGGTCTCTTCCTTCCGACAGCTCTTTCCATCTTTTACGGTAATGTTAGCAGCAGTAATGACTGCAGTTGTGTGATGTGTTTTTCTGCAGGGTTGGGCAGGTAGTGAATATCAAAGCTAAAGTCAACCGAGCGTTCACATCCAGCATGGAGGTCAGTGAGTTCATCAAAGCATGTGACTTACCTACCAGCTGTTGCCATTTACTCTGTAAAATTTGATTTACGCTACAGTAGGGCTGGCACTATTGTTTACTTTAGCATTTGACTAATATGGCAGTTATGTTGATGATTCATAGTAGGCACATACATGCAATTTACAACGGCAAATATTTCCTTCTACTTCATGAAATTTGTAACTACACACATGCGTATTCATTAAGTCCTGCTGGTGTGGGTGTCCTCTGTTTCAATGATGGACAGAAAAAGCTGTCTGAGTGATAGTAGGTCCCCCTTGAACATGGTTCTATAATTTCTTTTGGATACCTTGTTTTTCACTCAGTTTGCAGAGTAATCCTTCAACCCATTTCATGGAGATCATACAGTAGATTGCTGTAAAATTATATTTTCTTGGAGATACAGGTCAGTCTTCTTGTTACAGAAGTTAAAATGTTACAGCTGTTACTAGCTGTTACTAGCTGTTTTTTCAAGTTAAAGGCACTTTTTGAAGTCTTGAGAAGAGCAGTGGAACTTTTCAACATTGCTAATGGTTTTGTTAGTTTTAGTAAATGAACTTTTATTTCTTGAAGCTAAAATGTGTTTCACTGGATTATTTTGTTGTTACAACCGATCATACCTACCCAAAAGCTGCTTTATGTATTTCACATGTTTGGTATTTTAACCGTGATGGTTGTTTTACATTTCTGTAATTAGTTCTATAATACAATTAATAGATATTCTGTGACTCCCATCTCCCTTTTTATAGTCTATAAGTGCATGTAAATGCTAAAGTGATGTTTAACATCAACATTAGGCTGCTACGATGCTGTGTAAAATTGTGTGGTCATTTTGTTAGGTATGCAACTGTTTTTGTGAATGCTCAAGGTCCTGGTACTGGAAGGTAGATTACAAAAATGTATGAAGTGATCAAATGAGTACAGTAAAATAATGGGATAAACTGTTGCCAGTATATTACTGTAATTTAACAGTAGAGAGTATTTCTTACAGATTATTGTAAATGTCTATTGTAAGTGTAAGAACAGGCCATCATCCATCTTGCAAATGTTTTACATACCTGGACCAAATAACAAATTGGCACCTTATGTAAATTTATGGAACAATAATTTATTCTGATTCTGGGTCCACTCACATGGCGAAACACTGTGCATTCCACCACATCACCATGTCAATAATATTTGTCATTAAAAAATAAAGATGTAATTAATTCATGTGTTGATCATAAAAAAATGTTTTACTTACAGCTTCAAGTGTGTCAGAGTGCGAGTGCGTTTCTATTTGTAGTCCTTCAAGCTATATTTTTTTTAAGTGTTCTTTAATATCTTAAAGGCAAAAATTGATCCTAGATCACCACCTAGTATTCTGGGAAGATACATATAGGCTGTAGTTCCATTGTTTTACATATGAAACTGGGTGTGTATCTTTGAATCCTCTTCTTCCCAGGTGGGCATTGTAGTGAGCTGTGAGGATCTTTACAAAAACCATCAATGGAAGGTGTGCCATGCCTTTGCCACCTTTGTGGCCCGTCGCACTGAAGCGGGAAAGGTAAATCACATTTTGGCACATGGGAATGAGCTCATTAAAAAGGTCAGAGCCAAAAATTCTGACGCATCTGAGAGAAAAATGCTGGTCTAGGAGGTCAGGTGTTAGGTTTTATTCATGAAAGAAACAGTTCAGCAAAAAAAATCAAAAACTCACTTCCTCAAATCGTTCAGGAGATACAGTCCTCACTCCTTAGTCGTTAAGGAGGTACAAGTTTGTTGTGTAGAGTTTCCTTCTTTGATTTTTAAATTGGAACTTGAAGGCTAATATAAAAGTACAGTTTAGATAAAAGCACAGACAGACTTCAAGGTTTTAGCTATGCAACATATTTTTGGGCGTGTAATGCACAGCACTCTGTGATACAGTGTCCATAAGCAACTCAACACAGCTGAGTGAGTGTGTGATGATCTAGCTTGCACATTGGTGGTTCTAAGTTTTCATTACTTATGATCTACATTAGCCTTGGAGCTCCAGACCAAAACTAAAGAAAAAAACTTTTGACACTAATTGTGTCTTGGCTGATTGATTATATTTGGGCTCTAAAAGAGGAACGCTACATTTTGATTTTTGCACTGAAAGGTTCCTTGAAGAGAAATGCCCACACTGTGTGCATGTCCGGGAATGTGTGCAGGTGCAGTTGAAGCAGATAATTCCTCGTACGCAGGGGGAGCAGATGGAGTACAGCATCGCAGCCGAGCGCCGGAGGATGAGGTTGATCCATGCTGAGATCATCAATGACCTGCTCAGCAGCAGCTCCGCTCACACAGGTCAGATTACACAAACGGAGTGTGTTCAGGTCATGCAGCCACTGTGAACATCTTGAAACACACAAATTAGGGATGGCACTTTAACCGTTTCACACCTAACAGTTGCATGCGAATCTGTTCAAAGTTTTTGATATTGTTTCTTTCAACACATTAAAATCTGCCCGCATTGTAGTTTGTCCATGTTAATCGTAGTTATATTGAATCAGCATGTGGAGTTAGAGCATTCTGTGTGCTACCTTTTACATATGATTGTATAAAAGAAGCTCCATGCTACCCTTATTTTTGGATGCGCTGTGGAAGCTCTTATTGCCATGACGCCGCTTATCAGTTTATTTAATTTGTGAAACAATTAAAGACCACTGAAGTGTGTGACATGTATTACAGTCCACATTTAACTTTAAAATTGTTGTTTGTGACACAAAGAAAATAATAAAATTGAGGAATTTTCACATGATAAACCCAAAATCTAAATGTAGTCATATGTATGTAATATTTCCCATTATGAGTTTATTATTAGACCTATTTATTAGTAGACGTTACCTGTTTTAAGTCTTTTATTTATTTGATTTGTTTTCTCTTAATATTAATATACATTTTATGGAGAAGACCAGTTTTATTTATGCTCTTTTCAAATGTAGTATTTACCTCATATCCTTTCAGAATAATAACTGCAGTAGTTCGAATTAGACTGAAATACAATTGAATGTTTCTTCCAAAGCTACTGTTTCATGCCAGTGATACTGAAAAACAGTGAACATGTCTGTACTGACACTACTATCAGGTCATTAGTAAAACAGTCTGGCAAAGGCAATTAGTCTTTTAAGACTTGAAGACGGGGTTAGTAATGATTACATTGTTTTCCAAATTGAAAACTGAATGCTCTTTTCTGTAGCTCATTATTTCGTCACAGACTCTGACACTGCACTTTTGTGGAGGTTAATTTGCTAAATGGACAGCAAATGCAAGTGCAATTTTTTTTTCCAGAAACACTCTATTATAAATCATATGCACTGTTATCTAATCCAGCTTATTCGTAGATCAGCGCTTCAGAGTTGCTGTACTTCAGCTCTCCTAACCACCTGCTCTGCATCAGCTCGCCTAAGACAGGTGTGAAGAAGCTCCTTCCACTTGAGTTCCCAGCAGCAGGTGTATTTGTTTATCAGATTTGGATGAGAGATCTCAGTACATTCATTAAAGAGACTCAGCCCACCTCCTCGTTTGCCTCATAACTGATGTTATCCTGTTTATTTGACATCTGTTCAGCACTGTTCGGTAAACACCGCTATACAGCAATGTAATTATCCACCATTTCCGTCGCCATTCCACGCAAATATGAAGGAAAGCAAAGCTGAAGTGGAGTGGATCAGAACCCCACTGTTAAACACTCACAGGTGCTGGTTGCTGCGTGTTTCCGTAGCAGCGTGTCTTCTGTATTTTTAAGTTTGTTCTGACATTCTGGATTAAAAAAGGCTTGAAGGAAACAGCAAATATTGAACCAGATTGACTAAATATGCCTAAGCATTTGCACACTCACCCAAATGTTGCGGGAAAATGAAATGGGATAAATTCCAGTAGAAGCACATTTGCTGAATAAATAATGTAAAAGATAATAGGAAAGCATCAGACTTATCAGGCATTGCCCAGCCTGCCTATGACATCTTTCCAAAGTGCAGTAAAATCAGTTGGTTTTTTTTTTTCTTGTTCTGTAAGAATTAGAGAAAACACAAGAAGAAATACAGCAAGTGTAAATCTGGAACAACTGTAATTTGCTGTTAATTAACAGTATTCAAGTGTAATTTGCTTTACTCTTCTATTACACTGTCAGTGAAAAGGGTTTCCCCCCCCCAGGGAAAAGGGGCATATTTCTGCATATCCATCAACTGTAAACATTTTAATGCAGAAAATGTACTGAGGGTATATCCTTGAGGGTACCAAGGATGCATCGTGGAAATATGAAATTTTGGACAGTGGACAAGCATCGTGAAATCTAATGCAACTACATTGTTCGAACATTGTTTGACAATCTGTGTGAGATCAGACAGGACCCTGGTGGAGTACTTGTTTCATCTCTTGTGGAAGCTTAGTCTTCTAGCAGTTCTCAATTTGAAGTCTTTTCTTAAGTGTTTTCTTGTGGACTACAAAGCACAGGTGTAAGTTGCTCTGGATCAGAGCGTCTGCTAAACGCTGTAAATGTAAATGAACTGTTAATCAACACAGTCAACAGCCCAGTCTAGCACCTTCTTGCCCCTCAGCTCTAGTGGTGTTATTTAACTGCACAACAACATAATAGTCATACGTATGATAACAGTCATACATTTTCTTAATTCAAATTTTGTTAGGAAATATAGAGAGAATATCAAGTATCTTGAATCAAAACTAAACATGGGCTGAATTATCATGACATTCTCTAATCAATACATTCTCTAATTAAGAAGCCCTTATTCGATTTCCATGTTTAGACCAAATGTTAGACCTATTTCCCCAATATTCACAAGGATTAAAGAGTGAAGCAGGTTATTTATTATTTCATTGGTTGGTTTTGAAAGAGCCAGCTGACTCATTAAACACAAGTCTGCCAAAGTCTTCAAATAGGTGGTGCCATGTTTGCATCGCACGTCTGCATGCTGCTCCTTTCACTGGATAAATCACACACTTTTGCATTTGTTTTCATGCGTTTATATTCAGGCATTAGCAGTAAAAGTGCATGTCTACTCATTTATATAACGAATGCTGACTGATAGTTCACGGCGATAAATCATCACTCTTGTAACAAAACCTCACATCGCAGTTTTTTTATTACATAATGTGAAAATACCGGTTGTTGTTTACAACATAATAGAACGAAAACTATCCAAATGGCATTTTACCCACCACTGTACACTATACAATCTCAAGTGTATGGGGACTTCAAATGTTGCCACACTGACTCTAGTGGAGCACATCTTTCCTAAAGCATGATACATCATTAGCAACATGAGGATTTGTTCATGGGCTGCTTAAGTCTTTGACGTTTAGCTGAAATTCACATATTTAAATCCCGGCTTCCTGTAATTCCATGGTGGAATGTGTCAGGAGGTAATGGTGCCTCAGGTATCGCACCTGGATATTGTCACTGTTATGTGGTAAAACTTCATGATGAATGGACCAATAGAAACTTTCAATAAAAGTTACCATATTGGAGATGCGCCTTTTTGTCCAAACAGCAACAGTGTAAGAATATATATTTTGAAATGAATTATAGTATTTCTGAAATGGTAACTTTTTAAAAAGATGCCACTTTAGAGATATAAGGTCAAGTTATTTTGAAAAAACAGAAGAACCAAAATTGTTGAGTTGTTACTGTGTGTGTGTGTGTGTGTGTTCCTCACCCTTGTGACTGAAGAGTTCTGTCAGCAGTGTGTTAGCTGAAGTCACTAC
>JBBIGA010000016.1:18500300-18529125 GCA_037576975.1 Alestes dentex | reverse complement strand
ACTTTAGAGATATAAGGTTAAGGTATTTTGAAAAAACAGAAGAACCAAAATTGTTGAGTTGTTATTGTGTGTGTGTGTGTGTGTGTGTGTGTGTGTGTGTGTGTGTGTGTGTGTGTGTGTGTGAGACAGTGAACGAGTGTATGCCATATGAGGATGCTGTTCCAGCAGAGAGAACAAGGGTGGAGAGTGTGGAGCTGGTTCTCCCACCACACGCCAATCACCAGGTCAGCACGTTTGGAGGTCAGATCATGGCCTGGATGGAGAATGTGGCCACAATTTCAGCCAGGTAGCACCAGCCTGCATCCTAACGAACCACACTGTTCACAGGGGTGAATTTTACATAAAGACACTCCCATTTGTTAATATACATGTAATTATGAAATGACATCATTAATTGCATTTACATTTACATTCTGTGCTAACCTGTTTGTCTGCATTTCTGGCTTTTTTTGTTTGCATCTGTTTCAAACAATGACCAAATTGAGGCAAACACATAATGGATGTTTTTCTGCCAAACAATACACAGCAGGAACTTATAATTCAATGCAAATCTTAGTCAAATAACTTCTCTTGTACAATTGTGGTTTGAAGTTTGGAATCAGTACTCAAAGTTAAGAATTTCTCTTTTTGTTTACAAGTAGTGCCAAATAATTATATTTTAAATTAAAAAGATTTTTAAGGGTTAGGATGTTGGAGATATTCCCTGTGAGTGAAGCAAGATTTTGTAAGAATCACACATAGTGATATGACTTCAAATGAGTGAAAATGTGTAGCATTGATCTCAATTATCTGGTCTACAAACATTTATTTCATTACACATGAATATGTACCACTATGATACCAGATAAAATCTAGCGGGATAAACAGAGTATTAAAAAAACAAGGGAATGATGAGCTCCTGAGTGGTGTGAGCATTAGCAGTTGTCGTTCTCTGACGAGTGCACTGGGCGGTCCAGTGACGTTGTGTCCGCGGCTGTTGACTTGGAGGAAGCACGTCGTAGCTTCCAACATTCCAGAGTTGGTGTTATCACGTGATGAGGCAGTTCATGCTAGTGGCGGAATTGGAGAAAACTGGAGGGTGGCTTGAGTTTATTAATAGATTTTAAAAAATTGAAAAATGTTTTAGTGCCAAGTGAGAAGAAATGACTGTGGATATATGGCTGAGAACAATGACGTTATTGAATTACGGAATTACTTTGTACAATAACACCATTCATGGTTTGTGTTTGTCCTAGCCGCTTGTGTAATGCTCATCCAACTCTGCGAAGCATAGACATGTTCCACTTCCGCGGGCCGTCCCACATAGGAGACAGATTGGTGCTGAAGGCCATTGTCAACAACGCATTCAAAAAAAGGTATCCTCCCATCAGACTGTAACTGGCATAGATATTGTCCCTTGTGCTAACAGTAGACACAGGACTAAATGTCAGGTCAGCTGATTTATTGGTGTTATGCAATGGAAATATATATATATATATATTTTTTTTTTTATTATTATTTTTTGTTTTAATCTATGCTCATCAATAAAACATATGAAAAGTTAAACACTGTCTTTGAAAAGTTTGGGGCCCCATAGCTCTCCAGTTTTTAAATAAATAATCAAGTTTTCTTTGAGGTGCAAAAACCGCCACCTTTGCAATAAATTAACATATTAAATTGAAAGCTGCTGTTTTTGGTAAAACTGCTTAACGGAAGGCAAACATTGTTTCTGATTATTGGGATGTCAGCACTTTTATTTGGGCTTTAAATATTGTTTTGGAAAAGATATTTAATGTAAAACCTGCCCTTCATATCAGGGAAGACATTTTGTAGAAGGTAAATAATGGAGCTCAGTATACTTAAAGGGTTAGCATATAGCATCTTTATTCTAGCTAAACCTTTCCTTACTTAACAAAAGTAACTTTACTTAGGAAAATGTGTTTGTGTTTATGCGGTGAAAAAAATTTATGTAACACATTTTATTCATGTGCAAATGATTGGGACTGCAATTAGTGGACATTATTATAAGTCCACTATGACTTGTAGCACACAAGCAATTCTTATAAATATAATTTATTCATGCAGTTTAGATGAAAATTTAGCTCAACCTCTCAGCCAGTCTTGTTTATACCATTTGTTTTATTGTAAGTTAAACACTAGAAAAAGTACTACTCTAAGCAAAAATAAAACTTTATGTCTTAAGTGAGAAACATTAAGTTTGGCAATGCGTAAGAATGTAGCTTTTCAACTGTGAAACTTGGTGGTGGTAGTATCACAGTTTGTGAGTGTTTTACTTTTGTATGATGATATACTGAATTTTAGGTTGTAATCAGGAAATGTGTCAGGACCTTTTATGCAAGAAAGCCCAACAGCATCACTTTAAAGTTTTTTAAAGAGAGGAAGGGCCCAACTTTCTTCAGGCTGATGTGTGTGTGATTGATCAGCAGTTACATTACACAGTTGGTTGCTGCCCAAGGGGGTCACACCAGTTACTGAAAGCAGAGGTTCACCTGCATTTGCCAGCTGACATATTTAATATTCAACACTTTGTTTCCATTTTCTTATGTTTTGATTGTGTGTGTATGTGTGTGTATGTGTGCGTATGTTTGTGTATGTGTGTGTGTGTGTGTGTGTGTGTGTGTGTGTGTTTGTGTGTGTGGGTGTGTATTGCTGTAGTATGGAGGTGGGTGTGTGTGCGGAGGCCTATCAAGGTGGAGAACCCTTACGACACATCAACACGGCCTTCATGACCTTTGAGGTGCTGGACCAGGACAGGAAGCCACGAACATTACCGCGGCTACGGCCAGAGCCTGTGGTGAGATTTCCAACAGAGTTCCAACTTTCCTAGTACCCACTTTTACTTACGGACAGTGAGATAGTGACAGTTTAGAGGGGTTGGTTTGCATAGTTTTGATGTAGCAATCACACGACAGTGTTATTATTTGAATTCATTGGAATTGCTTGATTCAAATGTGTATATAAATTCCAGATAAATAAAACATACACCAATTAGCCATAACGCTAAATCTACTGACAGGTTAAATGAATAACATGGAATCTCCTGTTACAATGGAACATGTCAAGATGATATACAGCTCTGGAAAAAAATAATAAATCTGTTCAGTTTCTTAGGTTTTATCTTTTATTGATCTTTTTTCGGTATTGAACTGAACAGCTTTGCCTCAGTTTTTAAGAACTGCTGACAATATTTTCTAATTTTAATGGAAATGACAAAACTTCGAAATAAGTGAAATGATGCAGTGTTTATAGAACTTGAATAATTCAAAGAAAACAAATCTCTTGCTCACTCAAACAATGGCAATAATTATTTTAGACAGACTTCTAGTGGTGTTTTGCCGTCTAACTGGTCACATTGCAAGAGAAGAGTATGGATTACAGCAGTGTTTTTATGCTTTTCCACAATAAATAAGATTTGATTCAGGTGATCACTAATCAGTACCTCATAAAGCAGAATGAGGTGCTTGTGTAGGAATTTAACAGACACTGGCATGGAATGGTTGTCATACTCACAGAGATGCTGATTTAAAGGTAAATTGCAGTGGTCTCTTATTTATTTTCCAGAGCTGTAAATGCCAGCAAGTAAACAGTCAGTTCATGGAGTTGATGTGCTGGAAGCAGGAATAATGGGCAGAAATAAGGATCTCAGCGACTGACACAGGCCTAATTGTGATGGTTAGAGTACTGGGTCAGAGCATCTCCAAAGCGACAGGTCTTTGGCAGTGGTTATTACCTACCAAAAGTGGCCCAAAGAATGACAAAGGGTGCACTGGTGACTGGTTCATAGGCACCCAAGCCTCACTGATGTGGAGTAAATGCAAGTCTGTCTATTCCAACCCCACAGAAAAGCTACTGTAGCACAAATAGCTGTCAAAGTTAATGCTGACTATGATGGAAATGTGTCAGAACACCTTTCTGCATATGGTACTGTGTCACTGCAGACCGGTCACAGTGCCCATGCTGACCTCTCGATGGCAGCGATGGTGGTGTCAGTGTCAAGATAATGTGCCCTGCCACACTTTAAAATAATTTAAAGTCATGTCAGTTTAGTCTAGCTATTGTGGCATATGCTGCACAAACTAGTCCAGTCTTTGGAGACCCCACTTCAGATGCTAACGTCTTGGTGCCAGATACCACAGCACACCTTCAGAGGTCTTGTGGAGAGCATGCCTCGACTGGTCAGAGCTGTTTTGGCAGCATGAAGGGGATCTACATAGGTGGTTTAAATGTCACGGCTGATTGGTGTATTACACCACAAAAAGACTGCTAGAGGTAATTACATTTAAAGTCATACCTATGATGTGCTTTATTTTATTAATTACAGCACGATACAATTTCAGTTACTTTATATATTGGTCTTCAGTAATATATGTTGTTTGGAAAACAAGAAAACATTACTGATAAATAATGTAGTGTGATAATCTACATTTATGTTGTCTTCCTCTGAATTCAAAACTTAAGAATGTTTATTTTGTTATAATCAACCAATTATAATGAAGTTTTTAAAAGAATGAATTGTTGGATTATATCCTGTGAAAAGATCAAAAGAGAGCTCTCAAATTCTCAGAATTTCTCTTCTGCACCTATGTGTGCAGAAAAGTGACTCATAGTTTATCTCCAGTCTCTAGAAATATTTGCAGTTTTGCAGTTGCGGTAATTTGCAAAGAATGTTTACTCCAAAAGTCATCGATTAGCCAAGATATGTTTTGTGGTTGAAGTTTGCTTCCTCAGTCTAGCACTGGAGATACAAGACTAATTTAGCTGTCTGGATCAGCACACACTTGATTAGGACCATGTCAAGTTTTTAAATAATCCCCAACAGATCTTCTCTAAATAATCATTAAGAGAAACATGCAAATTATTTAAAATTTGAATATAAGAAGCCTTTTAAAATAGCAACTCTGCAACTGATCTGAGATCAGCGCTCTAAACTGTTTGGTTAATAACACCTCTGGTGTCCGCAGGATGGCAAAAGGCGGTTTCAGGAGGCCATCGCCAGGAAAAAAGTTCGTTTGGACAGGTAAAAACTCAGAATGATAAAATGTGTCTTGTATAGATGAAGCGACACAGGAAGCAACTAAAGTCAAAGCACACAAGCATTCACCCGTCGTGTTTACCATAGATACACACGTAGCTTTTAGACAGATGTTTGCATTAGAGTTTAGGCATATAAAAATGCTACCTATGCACAGCTTGCATGATATTTATTGATATGTTTTCTGAGTTTTACTTATTTTACTTCATTAACTTTAGATTCACAGAGACATTAATAAACATGTCTATCATTTTCAGCCACGGTCCTCAAGCAGATATAGAAAAGACAAAGGCACTGATATCAAGAAATAAAACTGCATAAAACATTTTTTTTTGCTTAAACAGCTGTTGAAATAATGAAGATTATTATCTTTTAAAGGGCCTATCTCAGGAAAACTGAATACGGAAACCTCATTGACCTCATTCCATGCTTCTGAACATCCAAACATGAGTAACGGATGCCTGCGTATCAGCCCTAATGGTCATGTAACAAGTGAAACTTATTCTCTTACAGGAAGTACATAATCTCCTGCAAACAAAGTGAGGCTCCTCTCTCTGTGCCATGGGATCCCAGTAATCAGGTACTCTCACTAACACAGAGTTCCTGACGACTTTATTAGAAACCACTCCCTTGTAGCCACACTTTGCTGGTGTACAGTGGGAGACTGTAGCCGGTCTGTTGGTGTGCAGTTTTTGTTAGTCATCCTCTACCATTTCATCAGTGGTCAGTTGCTTCAATGCTGAATTTCAGTAAAAAAAAAAAAAGTCTGTTCCACAGATGTACCTCAGCTACAACAACGTTTCAGCGCTGAAGATGCTTGCTGCTCGGAACAACTGGCTCTTGACCTCAGAGAAAAATAAGGTCAGCATTTAGTAAACGGTGTACAGTGTTTTTAAACAGTATTTTTAAACCGGTGTGCTTCAAGATACTTTAGGAGGTCTTTATACACACACATATATATATATACTTATGGGTTATATTTAAGATTGTAAGGAAAATAAGGGTTTTCTAGATAGCCCCATGCTGGCTGCTTGTGTTGACCTTTGAAGTAATTTCTAAAAAAAATTGAGACACCAAGCATGACCTGACTGATTGACTGTATAAAGTTTAGACTTTGTTGGGGCAGCCGATGGCCTGGTTGTTGGGGAGTTACCCCTGCAATCAGAAGGTTGTGTGTTCGACTCCTAAGACTGCCACTGGTACCACTGAGGTACCCTTGAGCAAGGTACCATCCCCACACACTGCTCCCCAGGCACTGCATCACTAACTGCCCACTGCTTCACTTGGTGAATGGGTTAAATACAGAGAAGAATTTCACACTGTTCACATTGGGTGGTGTCTTCACGTGTGACTATAAGGGCCACTTTATGTTACCTAATGTTACATAATTAGGAGTGTGAGACACTGTTAGATTTGAGCCCTCATTATTCTGTTCTCAGGTCAGTCTGTACACTCTGGAGGAGAACCACATGCTGTGCTTTAAGGTGGAGACTTATGTTGCTATTGCGGCAGAGCAAGTGTTTCTGCTTTTGTCTGACCTCAGACGCAGAAACGAGTGGGACCCGCATTACAAGTACGTCAAGTTCGAGAACTCTCACAGAAAAAATGTGCTGTAAAAAGAAACAACACAGGCACATTTATAATCTGTAAAAGTTTGGGGACATCTAGTCTGTTAGATGTTTAAATACAGTGGATCAAGTTTTCTTTGTCGGTTGAAGTCTAAGCAGATTTATGTATAGGGAAACAAAACCGCATTTTCTGGCAATATTAGTAACAATGCTAGCTTGGGAATAAGGCGAAATCTTCTTGTTGTGATGTCAGCACTCATCAGCTTTCAAACAAAAACACTTTTGAACCAAAAGAGTTACAATAATTATATTATAATCTTTGCCAAAGATTATATTATAATCTTTACCAGTAGTTTGGAAAACTGCCTGATCATTATTTAGGCTCTTCATATAAAGGAAAATACTTCGATGGACATAAAGATGAGTGCTGAAGCTAAATGCACCTGAAGCATCATTAACAAAAAGCTGTTTTTCCTGATAATGCAGTGAATATTTAAAAAGGAGAACAGCCAGCAATATCATTAACGTGTGATCTCGTCTCTGTTCCAGATTACGAACAGCTGAACTGCTTAACATGTTTCTTTTCTGTGTTGTGGGGAATAATGAATAAAATTGCAGAGAGTGTGCTGTAATAAACCACGCAGATGAGGATGACACCATTTACCGCGTGGTCACTCCATCTGTTAGCAAAGGAGGAAAAGTGCAAGACTTTATTCTCCTGGCCTCTAGGAGGCGCCCTTGTGACTCTGGGTAAGGCTAATCCCTTAATTATAAAATACTCTTTTTTGGTGCCTTGGGTGGAGTGACCTTCAGAAAGCAAAGTTTGATTTAAAAATGTAGTTTCTGCTGCTGCATGATTGTTATCTATAAAAATGGATAAAGTAGGAACAAAATTCAAGGTTCAAAATATGCTTTTAACTGCACAACATATTTTTATGTATTTTTTTCAGATAAAAGTAGACAGACAGAGTGACACATACAGTGTCAGAAACAACACTCTGAAAAGTGTTATTCATTGATATTCAAATGTGTTAGGCGGTTTCACTGAAATAAATGATGTAAACATAAGATATAAACTGTCATTTTTAAAGCCCTTTTTCCCCCTCACAGTGATCCCTACTGGATCGCACTTCGCTCTGTCACCCTGCCTGCGTACCCACCCACTGAAGACTACAACAGGGGGGAGGTACTCTGTGCTGGTTTCAGCATAAAAGAGGAGGACTGCGCTCTCACCAAGGTTTGCTTTAGACCAGGCCTGGATAAATACTCCAGTGCTTGCACAGTGTTGCAGCCCCTTTCAGTGCGAGTAGTGCGTTCACACAGGGAAATGCAGCAGGATGTAGTGTGTTTGTCCTTGGATAATGTAATAGACAGAGGCACTAGTGGTGGTGGCCTAGTGGGTAGGATACTTGCCTCTGGACCAAGAGGTCATGGGTTCAAATCCTACCTTCAGCATACCACCACTTCACCACCGGGTCCCTGAGCAAGACCTTTAACCCCAGGTTGCTCCAGGGAGACTGTCCCCTGTAGTTAGTGTCTGCTTAATGCCGTCAATGTAAAGTCATGAAAGATGAACATCTTTGTTTTATTTTCATAGCAATCAGACAACTTATTTTTCAAAGTTCACACTACAGACCATAAAACATAACTTTCACTGTTTTTTTTCAATGACTAAGTGACATTATGTTTTTTTTTGGTAATTGTAAACTGGTAAATCTTGAAGGATATAAACGGTTCACACCAGTAGCTGGACCAGTTCAAATAGAGGGAAGGAAAAATGAAAAGACAGCAGTGCTATTTTTAGATCAGGCCACAGACCCTTCTTTGTAAGGCTTGTACGAGTGTACTAAAGCACATGGAGCAAACTGGCTAGGTATTACAGCTGTTAAAGTGCTTCATGTTTAAATGATTCTTACTTGTGTGTGCATTTTTCAGCTGTCCTACTACAACCAGGCCACTCCTGGTGTGCTGCCGTACATCTCCACTGACATCGCTGGGCTTTCCTCCAGTTTCTACTCAGCCTTCGCCTCCTGCAGTGCTTTCCTGGAGGAGAACAAGAACAGTCTGGCCGCTCTGCCCTCACCTGCCCCAAGAGAATCGTGCTGGGAGACAGTTTGAGGGGAAAATTATTTCTGTAATAGTTTAAGCTACTCCGTAGAGTGTTTGTCTGCTAGGGGAGAAAGGATGCTGCTGAATAAGTGTTTGTCCAGGAATACAAAGTGTAACATCAACACAATTTGTCACTAATCAAAAAGTAAACCAAAAGACAAGAGGTTGTGTTGATGGAACATATTTTACAGAGTATTTAACACATCTGAATCATGACCTATGACAAACTATGGCAAATGCTCACTTTACAACCTTTTTTTTTTTACAAACCGTCCAGCCTTTAATAACGCTTGTCTTTTTTGTAGGGAGTGTTTATAGACTGTGCTATTTATCATCACTGTCAAAAGAAAAGTGCTCTGTATTTAAGGGGTTTTTTTTCTTCAAGTCCCTTACACTATATTTCATAAAGAATGGACCAACAGAATTTTGAAACAGGAACTCCTTACATTTCTATATTTGCAACAGATAAGCCATTTTTTTCTCCTGTAGCGTCACCATTTCCGGGATACGAGATTTTCTTATGACAGTGATAATATGCTATACTTAAGCTCTCACATGTTAACTGGCCAGTGCATGGCTTTGGTCCACCTTTAGCAGGGCTTTTGAAAACTCTGTACGACTCACTGGCCATCTGTGCCATCTGCTGGACAAAAACTCTCTGTTGCGCTGACATAGAGTTTAAATTTGGGTACTGAAATGCCATCTCTTGGTCACTATAAGTGATAAGCAAGTGGGTGTTATTTCTTAGATAATTCAGGCCTCAAAATACGTTCCTGGAGGGCAAGGGCACTGTAGGTTTAACAATGCTTTCAAATGTATTTGAAAAGTGAGGAAAATATAGACCTTTTAAATGAGGGAAAGCACTAAACTGTGCAGTGCTGTGGCCTTCCAAAACTGCAGTACAACAACGCTGTTTTAGCAAATACTTGCCTTTTTCACAGTGATTTAATAGGCGTTGTGTTAAACCATGTGATCACAGCACTCGTGGGCAACCTCAGTTTTCAGTAAGGAAACCAAAATGCTTCTGCTCAGCATTTCAAAATTACTGTGCGAGAGCTTAGCTGAGGTTGAAAAATCCCCCAATTCTAATAAGACACAATGTAGTGACATCATTTTGGTGATGTAAATAGAATTATGTAACTGAAAAAAAAAATCACCTGTCAAAATAATAATCATCAAGCTGTTTGACCTGTTTTCAAAATATCAAAATATTAAAAAACAGGACAAGTTTTAAGTGCCCTTCAGTACTGCTCAATGTATATGTAGTACTCCATGCATATGCATTTGTGCAATGATGTTTAGAGCCTGTGGCCAGTGTTAGAAAGCAAGGGTCAGTTCCTCTGTGGGCATTTTGAATTTGTTGTATTACACAGTTAGTACAGAGACATTACATAGTGCACACTTCGAATATTAGTTCTGGTACTGCATACAACAATATGGATATTTTCTACCTCCACATATGAAGTACTGATTGGTTTTCATTTTATTAATTAATAAAATAAACATTTAAAATAATAAAAATCTGAATGTGCCTGTTGTACACAGCTTCTTAGTTGTTAACTAATGATAAGAATATTGTGATGTAAGTGGTATTGTTGTTAAATAACAACCAAAAAATGACTGCCAATAATTTATCATTTATAATTCATCCATTACAAGAACCTGTCATCATTTTGATTACAATAAAGTAGATGATTGGGTCTTGGTTTGTATGGATGTGGATTATACTGATATCCATGGTATTTCAGTTCTAGTAAGACGTCTTCTCAGTCATCTTTAAGGTGGAATGCGAGCGTGTGTTGTCATACAGCCTGTTTGTGTGGCACTGGACGCAGGACCTCCACCTCATAATGACTGGATTTGATATGAGCCACTCTGGCCTGTGCGGTTAGGAGGTCATAGTGCTGTTTCTGGGCTAGTGAAGTGTGCATAGACATCCGGGATGCTACAGCCTCTGCATGGGTAATATGTTTTCTGCAGGAAGGAAGATAAAATGCACCATTAACAAGTAACTGAAATATTTGGAGACCCTAAAAGTAATAGCAAGCTACTAAATTGTGCGAAAGTAACCGTAATAAATGACAAACTGTTATTTAATGACTGCATTTTCAGAGCAAGGTTGTAAAATTACAGTTTTTGATGTGATAAAATGACACTGTCCCCAAAGTTCTTGAGGGTTACACATACTTTTCTGTACAGTATCATACCTGTTCTCCAAGTATCGGGGGTATTCTCCAGGTTTTAAGATACTGTACCTTTTCTTTAGATATTTAGAGTCCAGAACCTGTTGTTCAGGTGTGTACAGTGCGGTTACCAGGTATGCAGGGTGCTGTACCTGTTCTCCAAGTATCGCTGTATAAGTAGCTTCTGAGCTTCAGTGTGCTCCTTGCTGACAGCAACCTGGTTTCTCTTCTCTTGCTGAGCATTGCTAAGTCTTTGTTGGATACAGTGTCTTGTGATAGTTTTGGCCAACGAGTTGTGTTGCCTGCTAAAATGGATGACCATCTCCTGGCCCAACACTCTCCTCCTTTTCTCCTCCTGAAAGCTGAGGTGTTTCTGACGGGCAAGCTGCAGTTTCTGCTCACATTTGGCCTTTTGCAGGCTAAGTGCCTTTTCCATTTCGGCCTTGTCTTGGTCCTGCTGCAAAAGTGCCTCCCTCCTCCAACTTTCCATGAAGTTGTCACGACACCCACGGGCATAGTCACGGCGGGCCTGCAACTCCGCGACACGCTCCTCCCTTTCTTTTAGATCCCGTGCCTTCTCTCTTGCCCAATACACCCTCTCAATCGCCCTGAATGGGACCAGGCTGAAGCAGTCATTGCACCTACCAGTGGGTCTGGAAATTAACATCATTTTATTGATTGTAGTATTCTTATCAATACATTTACGGCATTCAGTAGACGCTTTTATCCAAAGCAACTTCCATTCCCTAACTACAGGGGGACAGTCTCCCTGGAGCAGCTTGCTCAGGGGCCCAGTAGTGATGTGCTGAAGGTAGGATTCGAACCCTCTTGGTCTAGAGGCAAGTATCCTACCCACTAGGCCACAACCCTCCTCCTATTGTTAACAGACATTGTACTTTTCTACCACATTTATTGGTTCTTCTTATTTTATCTAAAACAAGATTGCGTGGGTAGGATCGTGACTGCTCCACAAATTCTCTAGGTTTCATTCATTTACAAGCAGTTTAATTTATAGACATCTCTACCTTCCAATAAAGCTCTTCTCTGCGTTGATTTTGGGAAGACGGGGCTTTGCTCTGGAAAGATTATCAGGTTTCTGTAAATGGAAATGATCAATGGCTTCCCGAACCTCCTGTCCAGCAGTTTTTCGGGATATCAGCATGTGGGCAAACGGCTCAGACAAGTACACAGTGGCCTTGTAGCCAAACAGATGAAAAGTCTCTGTGTCCATTCCCTCATCAGGCATGTTGTCTGTAAAAGCTAGAGGACAGAACCTTGATAGTGTTGTTAAAGTGTATTGATACAGTGTGAACTGGAATGTTTTAACTGATTACAGTTGGTTAGAAGAATATTCAAAAAAGGGTACACTTATTACTTGCCCAAAATAAATTATTTTTAAACATAAAATTATTATTACAGTGCTTTCCAAAGCTAGAAGGAGGCCTCCTGGAGGCTCACGGTCCTGCACATTTCAGTGTCTTCCCTGCTGCAAAACATCCACTTCAGCTCATTGATGGGTTGTTAATGAACTGATTAGTTGGATCAGATGATTGGGAGCAAGGAAAACACTGAAATGTACAGACCAGGGGATCTCTGCATATTTTAGTGGATTGACTGTATTATCTAGCCAACTGCAGCATAAATAATAACAAATGAAATAAATCAAAATTAATCAAAAGATGGTGAGATTTCATAATGCACCAAATTGTTGTGAGTTTAGATCCACACTCTTATAACTGATATTCCAAGTGGTTTACTGCACCTCTGTCAGACTCATTGAGTTTTCCATCGCACGGGCTCCCATCATCGCTCTGATTAGGGGTGTTACATGGCATCCTGAGGTTCTCCACGTTCTTGCCGTCGAATGATTGAGTGCTCATTGTTGCCCGCAGCATCTGATATATATAAAGGAAAGATATGATCAGCACAGTGGCCAACTTTATTCAAACACTTTAACAAACAAATATGATCTAACCTCAGGGCTGTCAGCCTGCTCCAGTTTACTCAAGCTGACACACAGCCTTTTTACTACTGAATCTCTCTTCTCCAGCTTCTGTGAGATGGAGAAACAAAAACAGATTACAGAATAGAAGTGAAGCAATCACTAATTAAATAACACATATGAATGCCCTGACTGAACACTTGTTAAAAGTCCTGGACTTAGTGTTATCTTCCATTATATATTCTTTAGAGTCAATCCCCAAAGGTGTGTGCGTCCCTGCCTCATGCCCGTTGAGCTCCATGAGGAACCACCTTGGGTTGCTTTTCCAACAGGACTGAAGTTACAAACACCCCAGTGGCTCAGAAAAAAAAGACTGTTGGAAGGCATCTAAAAATATATATATATTTTCTTTACATGAATAAACACTCATGCAGGCATGATTCTAACGATTAATTTCAAGCTTTTTGGTGTGAGCCTTTACAACAAAATGATTGTGAAATCACATTATCATCTACAGTCATATATCAAAGCTTGCACACTCCTGGTAAAACTGTTTTGTTGATTTGATTTTCAAAGTAAAGATAAGCTAACATGTTCTACACAAAGTCTTAATATGCCTTTTTTGTGCTAATTTTAGTGACAAATTATAAAATGTCCCATAATTCATACACAGGCCACATTGTTTTTCCCAAAGTGTTAAATTCAGCAAACTAACAGCAATTCTGCATTAAAAGGTACAGAACTGTTTCCTCTTGTCATGGTGTGTTCTGAAAAGTGACTCATGATGCTTTATTTTTGTTTCAGCAAAGGCAGGATATGTAGTCAGAGTAAATAAGCAGAAGAATGTTAACAGTCAAAGCTAACCAGAGCTGGGAGTAAAGCAGCTTGAGTTAAACGGGTGTACAGGATAGAATGAATCCAATACTACAGCACTGACTGGAATAACGCTTCAGCAGGATTGTGGAAGGACAACAGAACAGTTCACTAACAAAGTGCCTGGCCTGGTGGTGCTGCAGCTTCATGGCAAACAGGAAAACACTTCAAAACAACATTACGAAACACTCCATGGTGTGGAGAGGAACGACCCAGGGAACATCAGGTCCAGCTGCAAAGTTCTACTAACTCAGTGTCGAAGAGGAATTACCAGGGGTACAGTTTTCAGCAGAGCTTAGGTCCAGCTGTTTAGGTCTACCGGGTTACATTACATTAACGGCATTTACTGAACAGTCTCCCTGGAGCAACTTGGGGTTAAGGGTCTTAGTATGCTAAAGGTAGGATTCGAACCCATGACCTCTTGGTCCAGAGGCAAGTATCCTACCCCCTAGGCTGCCACCAGCACCACTTCAGCATCGAAGAGGAATCGCTAGGCATTCAATTTTCGATATTCTGTAAGGGGAACAAATGAATGAACGCCAACCAGTAGGCACGATGGTGAACAGATAACAGCTCAGGCCGTGTATCAATAGAAAAGGTAGAACAGGTGTACATAATCAGGTAAACAGGAGAAACCAAAATGCCAGGGAAAAAACAGGAGGAGCGGGAGGTGCCAGACTCATAGCTCCAATCAATCAGATGGTGGGGGTGTGGCACGTAAAGCATGCCATAACACCTCTAGACGATTTGTACTACTAAATAAAACAAGTCATTTGACCAGGGATTCCCAAACTTTTGCTATTGTCCATTTACATACGGCCAAACCGTTGACTGGTACTGTATAAAATGCATTTGAACACTGCCATACTTAGTTCATGGTGTTAGGAAACAGAATGCCAAACCAAATAGCATTTATTTCGAACAGAATATTCCAGGACTGTAAATTTCTATTCAGCAAGGTGTTCATTCAAAAGGCAGTGTTTCTTAAGTCTTCTGCAGGCTTATGGAATGCCTTCATTTACATCTGACCTTATAATCCCATCAATTAACACAAGCTCAACACTGCAAGATAAACAGCTCCGTAGCTTGGTGTTTCCACCTCAGCATCCCTAGCGCTGTCTGTTTAATTCTTTAAACATTAGTTTAGTGTGGTGCTAAAACACTCTTTTAAGTAAACTAAAGAACCTTTTTCAATTCTTCAGTTTTCCAGATACTTTTGGGACCAGTGTATCTTGAAATGACTATACACAGGAAGAAAAAACTAAGTTGAATTTTGGGGGTTGTTTAAAAAGCTCCATTGTTTCTATGTATCAGGAATATGAACTTTATATCAATAAAATTTATATTATGATATTTTCCACTACCAAACAAATGACAAAACAATATTGTGATAAACCTAGCTTGATGTCATACTATTTCCATTTTTGTCCAATAGAAGACTAAAAGAAGGGTATTCCCCACTGCAGATGTTTAAACAGTTTTGTTTCCACTTCCGTTGACTTTCTAATAATGGTTTAAGCAGTCAAAGTTCAGAATTTTATTTGTGCTGGGCAGGCTGTTTGGGGTTATGATAGGACAAAATCCACTAAACGAGACGTCACACAGGTTATACCCTTTAGTTATGACTGAACCAACTTTGTAGCAATTTCTGATTGAAGTTTCTTTTTGTACATAAACTCTGTGATAAATAATAATTTACCAAGTGCAAAGTACACTTTAAAATCTGGATAAAGTAGGCAGCTTTAGTGAAACTTTAGTGATACCAGGCTGATCTGCTGATCTGTCTTGCACTCTTTATTCCAGGATCTTGTGGTGATTTCCGGAAACTGAGGGTATGGCTGCGCACAGATTGGTGTTACCTGCCTCTGGAAAACTCTCAGAAGACGCGGCTGGGGACATAATCTGCAAGAGAATCAATTAGTGAGGTCATTTGGTGACTGGTTTATCAGGTTGAGAAATCTGTGGCGTTGTGTTTTCACTGGATTAACCCCTTCAACTATTGGGCTTAAGACAGTTATTAGTGTCATAATTCAAAAACTACTACTTAATGAGTAATTAGATCATTCATATCTAATATAAATATACAGTACCTACTATGAATTAATTATTAGCTACAGTGAATTATTCAGCATGACCTATAAATATTCAATAACTACTACAAAGCTAATGTGTAGGTTTGGTAACTTATAGGAGTGAAGAACTGAAGTATGGACTCAAACATAGGCCCCTGGATTTTCAGTTGTGTGTGCGGGTGTGAGTGTCTGTGTGTGTGCACGTGTGTGAGAGAGAGAATAAGATTTACCCAAGGCGTTTCCTGGTGAGATGTCCTCTAATCCATTTTTGAATAATCATGATTGGGCAATAGTTAGCCTGGGTCCGATTTATTACTGTAATTATTTCCTGCACCACCTTCATTTCAGCCTGGAATGAATCCTAAGTGGGAGAAGGAATAGAACATTGTAATTGTGGAATGGACATACAAGTGTAAGTGTAACGTGTCCATTTGTCATACATGAACACCCCTCAGCACAGCACTGCTGACAGTGTGAACAGTGTGAAATAGTTCTCTTCATTTAACCCATTCAGCAAGTGAAGCAGGGCCCAGGGAGCAGTGTGTGGGGACGGTCCCTTGCTCAAGGGTACCTCAGTGGTGCCACTGGCAGTCCTGGGATTCAAACCCACAACCTTCCGATCACAAGGGAAACTCCCTAACCACCAGCTGCCCCAATGGACACACTGTCTGGAGTCTCTTGTTATATTAATAATTACTGTTATTTTATTGAGTAGTAACCCATACAAATTAATTATATACTATAGATTTAAATATTATAAATCTGACAACAAAAAAGTAATGTTAGAAGTTTCATTCAGTATTTAATTTTATAAGGAATAAAAACAAGTTACTTTATCATAAGGCAAGTTCTATTTACACTTGAACGTCATGTTATACATTCACCTGCAACAATGTTGTTTTTATATTAGTGAAATGGTGATTCCAAACATTTTAATGGTAAATTATATTAATTAAAGATGAAGGTCATCAGTAATAAATCAGTACTAACCATTTTTGAAGATGGATACAGATTTACACAAAAATGAGGAGCCATTCTATTAAATTTAGAAGGAAGATGCCAGTTTTCAACGATCTCCTCATCTGAGATGATGCGGTTATCCAGGGCCTTCAGAGACCAAATGCTGTTGACAACACTGTGCCTGTAGTTGTGCTTCAGACTGAGCGGTGTGTCGTAGAGGGTTAAGGCTGTTAGTTTCAGACAGCTGGACAGAGAGGCGATACTTTTTATTTCTGCAATGTTGTTGTCGTGCAGATTGAGCAGTTGTAAATTTTTCAGACTACTCCAGAACGAAAGATTGGGAAGTCGGGTAATCTGACAGGAAAAAGCAAAATGATTAGCCACAGAAGTTCTTCTAAATGATCTAAAGTTTTGTAATTTTGTATAAAGTGGCCCCTTATATACACAAGAACACACCACAGCACACAGTGTGAAATTCTTTTTTCTGCATTCACCAAGTGAAGCAGCGGGCAGCCAGAAACACAGCGCCCAGGGAGCAGCATGTGGGGACAGTAACTTGCTCATGAGTACCTCAGTGGTGCCACTAGCAGTCAAACCCACGACCTTCTGATCAAGCAACTCCCTAACCACTAGGCCACCAGTTGCCCCAAATATTTTGTAATAGTATAGTTATATCTTAGTTTTAAACCTTTTTGATTACATGTAATTTTCATATTTTTTTGGTAAATTTGGATTTCCTTTTGTTTTATTAAAAATGAGTTGCCTCATTTAAGCAACAGATCAAACTGAACATGAAGCACGATAAAACTCACGTTTAGCTACATAGTTTGATCAGATTTGGGCTTGGGCAAATAGCCAAAAGGAATGTTTAAAATCTGGGAACATTAAAATGGACATTAAAAACGCTGATACATTGAATATAGTTACCCTCAGACTCTTATTCAAGAACTACTATGTTGTTATTCTGTTTTGTAGTTATGAGAGTAAGGACCTGACGCGTAGACACAGAAACAGACCTAATAGGTCAGTACTAGTAATCAAAAGGAAACGCTTAGCCTAAATAAACTGACCAACCTGGTTCCCTTTTAGATCCAGTTTTACCAGGTTCACACACTCTACAAGAGGATCTATCCTGCTCAGAAAGTTGTCAGCCAGGATGCATATTTTCAGTGCTTTGCAGCGTCCCAGCTCCTCCAGGTTCTTTAACAGTAGGCTGCTCAGGTGGAGCAACAAAATGTCCTGTAGGTCAGTGGATTTTTCGTTAGGTAAAGCGCTACGACCGTGGTCCAATATCAAGGCTTCAGAGCAGTTCAGCAGAAAAGACCTCTGTGCACTTAGGGCCTCCATTTCCGCTTGGTCACATTTCCTTTTGGCTGATACTAGAGGAAAGCAAACAATCCATATGTATCATTATACCAGTGAAATACTGCAGATTGAAAACCATATTAATATCAAACTAGAAACTACTTCAATTCATTCAGTTACATGTGCTTAAGTAATGGATAGGTTTGTACACTATATGGAAAAAAAGTATTGGGATGCCTGGCCATTCCACCAGCAGGGACTTTAATGACATTGCATTCAAATCCATAGACTTTAATATGGAGTTGGTTCCCTCTTTGCATCTATAACAGCTTTCACTCTTCTTGAAAGGCTTTCCACAAGATTTTGGAGTTTCTGTGGGAATTTGTGCCCATTCATTCTGTAGAGTGAGAGCAGAATGAATGTGCCCAGGCACTGATCCAAAATCAGTGCCTGAATCAGGACAAGCACTGATTTTGGATGAGAAGGCCTTGCTCACAATCTCCATTTCAGTTCATCCCAAAGGTGTTGGATGGGGTTGAGGTCAGGACCCTGTGTGGGCCAGTCAAGTTCTTCCACACCAGACTCATCCAACCATGTCTTTATGGAGCTTGCTTTGTGCACTGGGGCACAGACATGCTGGAATAGAAAAGGTTCTTCCCCAAACTGTGTCCACAAGTTGGAAGCATGGCATTGTCCAAAGTGTTTTGGTATACTGAAGTGTTAAGATTGTCCTTCACTGCAAGTACGGGGCCTAGCCCAAACCCTGAAAAACAGGTGCGTCACAATACTTTTGTTCATATAGTGTATTTAAACGCTACCACACTGACCACTGCTCAAGCAGCCTATATTTATGAAAAAAGGAACTGACACATTTAGATCCCACTTCCTTTTTGAGTTTAATTACCACTCACTTTATTTGGTTCAGCTCCTGGACTGCTCGCAAGAAGGAAATGTAGTATAAGCATTTCCTTTTAGAGCAAAAAGTAGAGTAGAAAAAAGCCCAAAAACTGTACCGAGAGGTGGTGCACTAGAAGTTCAACTGCAGTTCTGTGTGGAGGTCAACGTTAGCAGCTGGAGGTAGTAGTAGTAGTAGTAGTAGTAGTACCTTTTAGGTGCTTTTGAGATTTCTCATGCAACATGTGCAATCTTTCTGATACAACATTACTGTGTGCAACGTGCAATTTTCTGGTGCATTACTACTGTTTCTTTTGAAAGTCTGTACATATATACTGTTGTATTATACTGTTGTGTTGTATAATATGGGTTATGCTTCTTTCTTTTTTTGTTCTGTCCACTAGTCCACTATGCAAATTGCCCACCTGTGAGACGAATAAAGGGTTGTCATATCTCATATTTTATTCATTTTGGTAGCTACTTTTACTTCTATTTGTGTCGTTTTACCAATTAAAGCAACAACACTCCTACCTCGGCGTGGCTTCGGGCTCCTTTGGATTTAAAGATCTGTCCTCATCACCTCCACTCTTACTTCTGTTGGTTGTAATACTAATGTTAAAGTTGTCATGGCAACAGGAACTTGGAGGGGTTTTTTTTTGTTTATTTTATTCCAACTCACTAACTTTATATATTATCTTATAATACACCAAAACCGTATTATTTTAGAAAGGGGAAAAATAAAAAATTAAATATATTTAAAAAGAAAGTGAAGACTCCGCTGTCACGTGACCCGGAATGCGGAAGTAGTGGAATGTAAATACAGACAGACTGCAGTGCTGAATGAAGTTAATATTTTCATTAGATTTTTTCTCAAACACTTATTGCAGAGAGCTTTAAAGGCAGTTGTCGCTGTTTTTTATTTTGTGTTCCTCTTCTATCTTGGCTTGTTTAGCCAGCTAATCTAAACTTGCACTTAAGTTTAAACTGTTCACAATGACAGGACTCACCATCGACCAACACCTGCAAAAAGCCACCAAGGAGAAGCTGGATAAATTCAACAGAATAAGGGGTAAAGTTTATTTATATAGCTCATTATCATTTACAAAAGGTCATTCAGTGTGCTTTAAAGTAAAATAAAGTAAAGTGGCCACTTATAGTCTCGCCACTGAACACCACAGCACACAGAAATAGAATACAAACTAAAACAGCATTGAATAAAATAATGAAATAGATAAAAGAAATAAAAGAATACATAGAAAATCCATAAAAGAAAATTGAAAGTGCAGTAGAACTGCAAATATTTAAAAGAAGGAGGAGAATAATGCAGTTTTAGCAGCTTTTTAACACATTGTGTGAACAACCTGAATTTATTTCTCTGCATTTAACCCATTCACCT
The DNA here is from genome assembly GCA_037576975.1 of Alestes dentex. Lineage (NCBI taxonomy): Eukaryota > Metazoa > Chordata > Actinopteri > Characiformes > Alestidae > Alestes > Alestes dentex. Next base: position 18,508,791 of record JBBIGA010000016.1, on the reverse strand, counting down.
AATGAAGCAGTGGGCAGCCAGCAACACAGCGCCTGGGAGCAGTATGTTGGGTACCTTGCTCAAGAGTATCTCAGTGGTGCCACTCACAGTCCTGGGATTCGAACCCATGACCTGATCACAGGGGGAACACCCTAACCACCATCTGCATAAAATAAAGAGAGACATGAAAGAACACACAGAAAATTGATAAACGAAAATTGAAAGTGCAATAGAAGAGAAAAGTGCAGTTTTTAGCAGCGTTTTAAAGCTGAATACAGTTGGTGCAGATCTGAGAACTGACGTGCAGTTTAGTGACTAAATGACATTTAACCATATTTAGTTTCAGCTCGTTTCACCACTGCCTGGTTAAAAAGTACAGTTGTTTTGTCCATTTTCCCCACAGTTTGTGTTTTTTTCGTGATTTATTTTGAACTTGAGTGTTTTTTAAGGCAGGGAGGTAAAACCTGGAGAATTCTGGGACCTTGTGGTTATTACTGCAGTGGACGAGGACCAGAGAGCTGCATACGAACTTCAGATCAGAGAGAAGTGCAGCAGGAAAGAGCTTCCACTTGGAATTAGTTACCATGTGTTTGCAGATCCTCCAGGATTTAAGATTGGCAAGTACATCAGATATTTCATCTAACCAATATATAAGCTACAGTGCATCTGGAAAGTATTCACAGCGCTCCACTTTTTCCACAATATCCTATGTTACAGCCTTATTCCCAGATAGATTAAATTAATATTTTACCTCAAAATTCTACACACACTTCCCCATTAGGACAAAGTGAAAAAAGTTTGTTTGAAAGTTTTGCAAATGTAGTAAAAATAAAACATTTACATAAGTATTCATCGTGTTTGCTCAACACTTTGTCGAAGCACTTTTGGCAGCAATTACAGCCTCAAGTCTTTTTGAGTATCATCCTACAAACTTGCCACATGTATTCTTCTGTGCAGAACCTCTTGAGCTCCATCAGGTTGAATGGGCAGCATCGGTGCACAGCCATTTTCAGATCTCTCCAGAGATGTTCACTCGGGTTCAAATCTGGGCTCTGGCTGGACCACTCAAGGACATTCACAGAGTTGTCCTGAAGCCCTTTGTTATCTGGACTGTGTGCTTAGGGTCGTTGTCCAGAGTGCCCTGAAGCAGGTTATCATCAAGGATGTCTCTATACATTGCTGCATTCATCTTTCTCTCGACCTTGACTAGGCTCCCAGCTCCTGCTGCTGAAAAACATATCTACAGCATGATGCTGCCACCTCCATGCTTCACTGTAAGGATGGTATTAGCAACGTGATGTCCATAGAGTTCAATCTTTGTTTCATCAGACCAGAGAATTTTTATTTCTCATGGTCTGAGAGTCTTGCAGGTGCCTTTTGGCAAACTCCAGATGGGCTTTCATGTGCCTTTTACTTAGGAGAGGCTGCCGCCTGGCCATTCTACCATACAGATTGGTGGAGTGCTGCAGAAATGGTTGTCCTTCTGGAAAGTTCTCCTGTCTCCGCAGAGCAATGCTGGAGCTCTGTCAGAGTGACCATCTGGTTCTTGGTCACCTCCCTGACCAAGACTCTCTACCGTGATCGCAGAGAGGGGCCAGGCAGCCAGCTCTCGGAAGAGTCCTGGTGGTTCCAAACTTCCATTAACGAATGATGGAGGCCACTTTGCTCATTGGGATCTTCAGTGCTGCCGCAATTTTTCTGTAGCCTTCCCCAGATCTGTGCCTCGATACAGTCTCGGAGGTCTATGGAAAATTCCTTGGACTTCATGGCTTTGTTTGAGTTCTGATATGCACTGTCAACTATGGGACCTTTTGTAGAAAGGTGTGAGCTTTTCCAAATCCTGACTAATCAACTGAATTTACTACAGGTGGACTGCAGTCAAGTTGTAGAAACTTCTGAAGGATGATCATTGGAAACAGGATGCACCTGAGCTCACTTTTAGGGTTATGGCAAACGCTGTGAATACTTATGTAAATGTTTATGTTACTTATGTAAATGTTATTTTTGTTATATTTGGGAATAAGGCTGTAATATAGGATATTGTGGAAAAAGTGGAGCGCTGTGAATGCTTTCCGAATGCACTGTAAGTTGTCCAAATGGTAATATGACCCTACATGTGGTGTTTATACAGGCAATGGAGGCTCAACCTTACATTCACTGCAGATTCTGAGGGACAAGTATGGGGAGGCCCTGTCCAGATTCAGAGTCATTCTTATACATGCAGGTAAAACTAATTTAAATTTGAATCCTCCCTACTTACACTACAACTGTTCTTTAGTTAACTGCTTCATTTTTAATTATGTGATTAAACAGCCTAAGCCAAATAATGAATAGTCACTGTTAGTAGTGGTGTGGTTTTTGCAAACTGCCATGGTTTTTGCAAATCTTTATTCCAGTCAAGGAGAAGTTGCTTCTACTTGCTTATTCAGTTGGTCTCAGTCTTGATTAGTTGCATGAGATGAACTCTTTCTTGTTTGGAATGAAAACCTGCTGTCACTTTGTTGATCACTGGTGACTCTTGATTTAAGAAATACTAACAGTAACGTACATTTGTCTGGGAAGTTGCCACTTTTTCTGTCAAAATCTGATATTATTCTCAAACTACATGACATATAAAATGTACTGATACACGAATGGCATGATTTTTGTCCATGCAGGAGGATTCAGTCAACGCTTACCCAATGCCAGTGCTCTTGGGAAAATCTTCACTGCACTTCCTCTGGGAGATCCTCTGTATCAGATGTTGGAGCTAAAGCTTGCAATGTATGTTGACTTTCCACCACGCATGAAGCCTGGTGTGCTGGTTACCTGCTCCGATGACATCGAACTGTACAGCGTAAGTGATAGCATTGTGTTTGACAAGCCAGGCTTCACAGCACTAGCTCACCCTTCGCCCCTATCTATTGGAACAACGCATGGAGTGTTTGTTTTGGAGCCAGCAGAAAGTTCCCAGATGTGTGATGTGGAATATAGAACGTGCTTCCAGTTTTTGCACAAACCAAGCATCAAAAGGATGTACAAAAGTGGTGCAGTGTGCAAGAAAGCTGACATGGACTGTGTCTACACTGATAGCACATACTATGTTGATTATGGTACCATGTTGACACTGCTGAATTTGTTTAGAGATATCAGCCCTTTGAGATGTGAAATTGATGCTTATGGAGACTTTCTTCAAGGCCTAGGGCCTGGGGCGACAATTGATTATACCAATAACACAGCCAATGTTACCAAGAAGGAGGGCAGCCTGGTGCAGGTCAGAGAGAAAATTTTCCATCGTCTCAAAGGAACGCCGCTCAATGTCATTCTCCTCAATGAATCAAAGTTCTACCATCTGGGCACCACTGAGGAATATCAGTTCCACTTCACTGTTGACCCATGTCTCAGGGCAGAGCTTGGCTTGCAGCCAGCTGCCTTTAGCATTTGTGAGTTGGAGAAGACTGAGAAAACAACTGCATGCGTTATGCATAGCGTTTTACACTCTAGTGCTTCAGTATCTGCAGGAAGTGTAGTGGAATATTCCAGACTGGAGGCAAAAGTAACAGTCGGCACAAAAGCTATTGTAAGTGGATGCTGGATTGGTGCAGAACTTTGTGTGCCCAGCGAAATCTTCATACACTCCCTAAGTGCCACTCTAGACCACAAGACGGTCTTTGTGACTGTAGCTTTCAGCATCCGAGATGATCTAAAGAAAAATGTTTCTAGTCCTGCAGATATGAACAAGCTGGAGCTGTTTGGAGCTTCTCTGGAGGAGTGCGTGAGCCACTGGGGGCTTTGTTCTGAGGATGTGAGATTTTCAGGGGAAGGAGGTGTATGCAGCCTGTGGAACTGCTGCCTCTTCCCAGTATGTGAGGACATAAAGAGTTCCTCTGCTGCAACACTCAAAATGGTCTGTGCACTGCATGGAAATGAGAAGTTTTCTTTACCCAGAAACACCAAACTGCTTTCTCTGCAGGAGATCCTACAGATCAAAGACCTAGACCAGATGATGTTGTTCAGAAAAAGGCTTTTTGAAGAAATTATTGCTAAATGAAATGTGGCAGCATAGTTTAGAAATACTGTGAAATTATGGTTTTCTCAACCCCCAAAGTTTGCTTCTGGAACTGCGAAGCTAATGTAGCCAGCAAATAGTGGATGCCTTTATCACACCAGTGATTAGGCATCCAAACCATGTTAAGTTGTTAAGCAGTCTCAAAGACTTACTTGAGTGTGAACACTGTTATATATAAACATGGACGAGAAGGTCAGGCTAGGATGGCCACTAATACAGTTTTATTAGATGGTTAACATATTTTTCTAAATATTTTTTGCCAAATAATCACTTTCCCACATAATCAGTCACGAGTCCCACTCAATGCCCTTGTGGGATCCCCAAGAATTACATGTAGGTTCCAGCACTTTAGGGAAAGAGGAGCTGCATAATTAGTTGTTAAACTGAAAAAGGTGTAAAAGAAGTGGGTAACAACAGCACAGTGCATTGGTTCTTCTAGACTGGGAGCTTGAGAATACTGACAAAGAGTAAAGCTTTGTAGATGTCTGACTGATAACCTGTTAAACAAGGTGATTTTCTGTGCAGTGCAGACATCCAGATGATTCAGGATATGGGGTTTATTCAACAAGCACAGTCATTGCTATTTCTTTTATAAAAATCATGAATCATTTGAATGCATGAAGATCCGCAAAATTGTTTTGCAATCACTCTTTTTTTTGTACTGTGAGTGTACTTTGAAAATGTCTGAGAGGCTACCTGAGAAAAACTGTCTGGATGTGTAGATGTGTAGTGTTTATTAGAATAAATGTAGAAAAAATTAGTAGAATTTAAAGGAAGCAGAGCGTCATTTGCGGTTCTTGCTGTGTGTTTGAGCTGGTTAGAAGAACCCACATTTGGCTCTTCTTCTGGTTCGTCCAACAGCACACCTGGGAGGTCTTCACCAAGTAGGGCTTCTCAGTTTAGACAGAAAACTTAAGCCCAAAGTCAAGCATATCCAGGAGGAAACGAACCGAGATACTCGAGTTAGATTATTCTTAATCTGGGGTTTAATGTATCTGTCTAATTGAGAAATTCTGCCTGATTCATATACATCTGATTGGTTGGACATGAATAAAATATATCAACACACTCTCCGTCTTCTTTCTGCCATATGTAACCAAGTAAATCCAAAACACCTTTTTTTTAAATCACCACGATCACTGTGTGTTTTATGGTTTATTTATATTTACTTTAATGGTGACGCCTTCCAGATAAAAAAATATGATTTCTATGTTTTGCGCAGTACTACAGATCTCTTTTGTACACCCTGACCCCTAAAATAAAGGAACTAAAGTTGAATTCTGTCACTAAAGCCTCCATCATTAGATTTATGATGAGTTTGTTCATTTTATTTTTAGATAGGAGTTTGAGGGTGCTTCATTTTTACTGCAGAACAGTATCATGTCCCCTTTTTTTGCTGTTACACCTGTTGTTTGAGGAGAATTTGAGAAGAGAGGTAGATCCAGCCCTATTACAGCTCTCCCTCACTTGTTCAGGGGGTTCAGCTGTCTCTGCTGTCAGACATTCCGCTCAGTTTATTTTTAGCAGGAGGTTCATGATCCTGGGCTTTATCTGCCCCATGTCTATTGTGTTTGAGACTGGAATAGTGCTTTAGCTGCATGACACTTCTCTCTGATCTCTCAGTGAAGGGTTCAAGCCGAACAGTCCAATGGGGAATTATAAATCAAGACCCACACAGACATGTACAGGTAAAGACTTCTGATTCCAAATGACTAAAAATAACCTGTTATTTAGTTTATAATCTTGAGACTTTTTTGTATTACTGTGGATTATTCAGTAAATCGCAACTTTTTTGTAGACTTTTTACTTTTATGCAAAAGATTGAATACTCCTAATTAAATTGCATGTTGATGTGAAAAGCATCCTCTACAGACGCCATACAGATGTGGCATTTTCCTGCTTATGACATTTCTTTTGTTGTTGCTTGTGTTTTTGTGTTTTTTTTTGTTTGTTTGTTTTTGAGTTTAACATACTGGAATAAATCAAATATGTCATTACTTTTTAACAAGCCATATTTTGTTTGCTCTCCCAGTATGTTAAATAAAGTAACTTTGCAATAACATTTGAGATGTTATTGTAAATAACATACAATAACATTAGAGATGGTACCACCCAGCGCTGGCATCAGGCATGAAATGACTGGATCAGATATTTGAGGGGGAAAAAAAACCAATCCTTTGTAACAAATCTAATCTGTTTGGATAATACTTGTATATGAATTTCATGCATTTTTTATTATTAGGGCTTATACTGTAAACCCATTATAAAAGAAATACTAAGGTGTTTTCAGATGTTTATGTATCTGTAGAAAGTAAACAGAGGATACAAGAAGAAAACACTAAAATATGCAGGTCAGTGGGTGGGGAATTGGGAAACATTGGTTTAAAAGAACACGTCTCACATGTGACAGTGATCCCTTGGGAAACAGCCAAAGGCTACATGTTTCATGTTTTATCTGCTTGTTTTAATGCCAGCTTTTGGGACAAAACATTTTCAATGTAAGGTTTTAACAACAGTTTGGAAAAGAAAGCTGTCAAATCATTATTTAGGCAAAATCTGCTCTTTATACCAAAGAAGACACTTTGATGAAGGTGAGTGTTCAAAATAAATATACCCAAAGTATTATCTCATAGTTAAATGCTTCCTAAACATTTTACTGAGGTACAAAGGTTTTTTTCTTGCTTAAGTAACAGCAAAATTCCAAAAGAAGGCAAAGTATCTGATGTTACCAGATCAGGTTCGTCTCTTTACCCCCCACCTCCACCCTGCTGTGCTGATGTCTTTGTAGACGAGTGGAAGAAGAAAGTAAGCGAGTCGTACTCAGTGATCATTGAGAGGGTGGAGGACGATCTGAGGGTCAAAGGGGATGAGCTGACGGAGCTAAAGCATGTGTTCAGGTGAGGGAGGACGTCATTCGATCCTCATGTTTCTTTAGTGTTAAACATTAAAAATAAATAGGTATCCTTGGATCACTAACCACTAATTAATAGGCGAGAACCTTAAAGACAAGACAGTAATTTCCAAAGTTAACGGACAATGTTTGAAAAGCATTGCTTAAGATTTCTTAAAATATTTAAATCAAATTTTAATGTCAGCTTTATTCTTGAATATGCTTCTATAGGATGAACATTCTTAGCAAATTATGAAACGGGATTATATTCATATAACAGTATGAACAAAGCAAATAAGGCTGGAAACCATGTTTCTTTGTGTTCAAATGATACAGTGAAGCTTCTGAAAAGTTTAGTAGCGATGGCTTTTAGCCTGTAATAGGGCCTCATGTAATACTCACTTGGCATTCTTCTGTGATGTTTTGTGAATTACACAGCTCAGATGAAGCCTTCAACAAAGTGAACCTTAACTATCGCACGGAGAACGGCCTCTCACTGCTGCACCTGTGCTGCATATGCGGAGGTAGGGGTTAAATAACAGAGAAGTTCTGTAAAGGTTTTTTCTTTTACCTACCCTGGAGTGATACAAGTATTCAGACTATTTGGTTTTTGCAGCTTAATATACTTTCAGTGCATATATACACTTTAATTGCATTTAATTGCACATGTCTTTTCGCCATTTAAATATAAAGATATACAAAAAAATATGTATTCATAATTATAAGCAAAAAATTGATATGGAAAAAAGTATTCAGATACTGAAATGAACATTAGTATGTTGCAGGCAAATACAGCTTTGATACATCTGCAGTAAGAAGTAATTCACTTTTGGCAGAATTGTGGTTCAATTTTGGCCCATTCCTCCTGTCTTTAAATCACCAAGGTTATGAGAGTTCCTCTGATGGACTTGCGTGGCAATAGGGGCCTTCATCATTTTTTGGAATACAGTTATTTTAGCTGTATGTTTGAGGTCATTGTCATTTATCTTCTCCCCCTTCTTGGCCATGTAGATTTAATTCTCCTCTAATCTGGCCCAGTATATTTTTTTTGTGTTTTCTTCGATGGTGTGTAATCCCCCAGTATCATTTTCAGGAAAGCATCTTTATATCATGATACTCTTACAACCATACAGCACTGTGGCTCTGAAGTTCTTGGAGACTTGTTTGCTGACTATTTTGTATAACTGTTGTGGCGGCCGCTTTCAGGCCAGCCTCAGTTTCTTTCATATGACTATTGGCTTCTCACCTTCCTTATTATTAGTCTGAGAGACATTTTCTGTTTGGGGACAAGTTTCCACTTTCATATTATCAAATCTGTGCCTGTTCATTCTGTAGAGCGTTTATGAGGTCAGGCACTGATGTTGGATGAGAAGGCCTGGCTCGCAATCTCCACTCCAGTTCATCCCAAAGGTGTTAATTGGGATTGAGGTCAGGGTTATGTGCGGGCCAGTCAAGTTCTTCAACACCGAACTCGTCCAACCGTGTCATCCAACCTATGGCACAGTCATGCAGGAATAGAAAAGGTTCTTCCCCAAACTGTGTCCACAAAGTTGGAAGCATGGCGTTGTCCAAAA
>JBBIGA010000016.1:18481273-18495243 GCA_037576975.1 Alestes dentex | reverse complement strand
AGGTCTCCGTGCTGTTTGTGTGTCTAGAGTGAAGGATCTCCACACATGTGACGAGTGTCTGTCTCCTCTGCTGCCGTCTCTCGTCTTGTTGTGGTTTTGTGTTTTTATTCCACTCGTGCCAATGGTACCGCCCTTTTTATGAAGGGACTATAATGATTGGTTAAATCACGGGACGCGTGTCAGCGTCAGCCAATCAGAGGCAGAGACTGCACTATGTACACAAGCGCGCGCACAGAGAGAGAAAAACACACACGACTAGTCGACTTCTCTCAGGGGGGCGTCGACTTCTCTCAGGGGGCGTCGACTTCTCTCAGGGGGCGTCGACTCGTGCCTCTGAAGTCGACTAGTCGACTTTTCTGTTAATGCCCTAAAACAGTGATATTAATCTCCTTAAGAAGCCGCGATTTAAAAAACAGTAAACACACCATTCTAGTTCGTATTCTGGTGTACATATTGATCACGTAACTGCACACCTGGAACGGTAAAGAAGTGCTGAGTTGTCATTGGCTTTAGCTGCAATTGCCACCAAAGGCAGTAGGTGGGTTTTTGGACCTTCATCTTTGGATGAATCTTAATCTGCAGCTCTTGATGTGACTCTAGGTTTAATGGTGAGAGACGTGTTTTCTTTGTGGACTATGAACACCTTGAACGTCTCTCTGGATAAGAACGTCTGCCAAAAATAAATGGAAATGGAAATATAAAGCCAGAGAAAAGAAAAATTCAAATGAAGATCTTTTCTTTGCAAGTGATTTAGCCTTTCCCATAACATTGGAAATTTGTCTCAGTGATCAAATTCAAGTGGAAATCAAAGAAAGGAAAGCACACAGTTCCTTGATTGAAAAGTTAGAAAAAAAGACATGAAGCTCAGTGTTTTGTAGAATAACAAATTACAAAAAAAGTCCAAGAACTGACAGCCAGCTGTTTCAGAGACTTCAGGATTTCAGGAGCAGGAACCGATGAACCTCCCTTCGCTCCGGTTGTTCTCCACTACGCTGCGCTTTGTCATATTTGCATTAAAACCTCATTATGAGCACTGTAAACACTCTTCAGTGTGTGTTTTAAGAACAGCAGTATGGCAGGAGAGGACAGCGGAGCTTTTTTCTCACTGAAACAGAGAATCAGAGAATCCCTTGAAAAGCACAGCGGACAGAATCCTCCGGAAGGGATTACAAAGATAGAGCACAAATTAATGAGATTTGCTCTCTCGCCGCAGTGGGTTTTTCCACCGCAGTATTACAGAAATCACACTCACAGGGGTAAATTAATTGCCCCGAATTACCTCCCCTCCATCCAGTGTGTTTGTCTGCACTTTCCTTCGTGTCTCGCTGTATTAAAGGCGTTCGCTTGGTGGCGCCCGTATTTGGGTCGCAGTCTCTGCACCCGTTTTCACTTAACCATCATGATAACAGAGCCCCTGCTGGTCCGGCGACGCCAGCGCCGGTGGGACGGGGATCCAGGGACGGTTTCGGCTGGGTCCCCTGGGAAAGCTTAGTGTGATATTGTTTCAGAATAAATCTGTTGGTGCTGACAATTGAATAAAAGAGTTCAGAGCGCAAATGCAAACAAAACAGGCGGGGGAGATTTTTAAGCCCTATTCTGTCAGGGGTCAGTCTGTGTCTGTGTGTTTCTGCCCGGTTTTCCGGGTTCCTCCCACAGCACAACACTAACTTGCCCCTAGCTGTGTGTGTGTGTGTGTGTGTGTGTGTTTGTGTGTGTTTATCCTGTATTTACATGTGTGTTTGCACATGTTGCAGTGTCACTGTACAGACCTCATTTTCATACAAAATATAAAGAATGTGTATGTGTATATATATACACACATATCTATATATCTTTATATTTGTATGTATGAAAGAGCACTTGTTGCATTGAAAGGACAAAACAGAGAATCTGTCTTGAGGAATGAAGAGACGGCTCAGGTGCTGCCTCCACCTCTCGCTCACTCTATCCCTCCCTTTCTCTCTCTCTCTTTCCCATTCTCTCTCTCTCTCTCTCTCTCTCTCTCTCTCTCTCTCTCTTTTGCAAACACTTTCTATTTGCGAATTTCCTTTTATATCTATATATATTGTACTTCAGTTTTCTCCTGTTTTTCATTTTCCAGGAAAACGTCTCATCACACATCAGCCCTGACAGCTCCACATTCCTCCTTTAGAGCTGTCACTTCAGATTATATTATTAATCAAGCAATCTACCCATTATTTTGATGATTAAACAAGTACACAGAGTACAAAAATGACTTAAAGAGTAATAAATCACACAAAGCATGTCAAAAACTCAAAGATTTCAAAGATAGATGATTGGAAAAACATACATCAGGGCATCTCTAAAAAGACCTTAGTAAAAAAGTAACAACTATAACAAAACACAATGTAAATAAGACAACAACATACTCTTCAGTAATGATGTATACACAGAGCCATAAATGTCCATATACTAATTGTTTCTTCTACTATATTTTATTTTATTTTTTTCAGAAAAGTTTCAGAAATAACATAACTGACCTTTGAATGAAACTGATTTATAAACTGATATATGTAAATGACCTCCACTCTGATTGGCTGTTGTGCACTGGGCCACAATCCAAAAGCAGTCCAGGCTGAAAGAGGTCATGGATATATTTATATTTTTGTGACATCACAAAAATAGCACATTGGGCTGTTTTTGCAGCCTTATTTCCACACTGGACTGTATGGACTTGGGGGTAGTTCTCAGAAAGCCCATTTTCTAAAACGTGACTATCCTGTTGCTCAGTGATAGGGGCCCTATAATTTTATTAGAAGGGTCTGAGAAGCAGAATGTGGTCTATTACACACACTACTGCAGTCTGGAATAATGGAGTGTGTTCTCAGTCCAGACTCTTTATGAGCAAATAAAGTTAAAGGTGTACAGTATCTGCTAAATGAACCTTTAATAGGAAGGGAAAGCCCTGGCGCTATGGTAAATCTGCCAGAATTAACATCGACAACCAAACAAACACCAGGCTGACGGTGAGAATACACAGACACCAACACACACCTGTGTCAACAGGAAATGGGGAATTCTCTCTCTCTCACACACATACCCCCCCCCCAACACACACACATATACACACTCACACATACACTCACATACACACTCTCACATACACACACACACACACACTCACACATGGTTCAAAACACAGCTTTCTGAAGAGACCGATTTCTTCTCTCCCTCTCTCTCTCTCTCTCTCTCTCTATTATCTGATTGAGACATACAGTCTTTACCCATCTTTCTTTCTGTCTTTCTTTTTACTCTCTCCTCCTTTCTTTACTCTCTTTATGAACTCTGATTGAGGACAAAACATTATATTAATAGCTGTTTATGCACATATGTAAAGGTGTGTGTGTGTGTGTGTGTGTGTGTGTGTGTGTGTGTGTGTGTGTGAGTGTGTGTGTGATGTGTACCTATACGCTTCAGCACATACTTCAGTTTAAGGGGAAACTTCTGTTCATTACTGAGGACAGAGACAGTCAATAAAAGAGCGAGTAAATCAGCAGGGCTGTCCAGTCTAGACATGAAATGTCTAACCCATCTAAACACACACACACGCACACACACACACACACACACACACACACACACACACACACACACACACACACACACAGTCAATAGGCTTCTGGATTAATGCAGCTAAATGAGTCCTGTACATCTAACTCTAATCCTGTTTCAAGACCCATTCAAGGGAATTTGAAGAATCTCTACTTTGTGTAAAGACCCTATTCCTCTTTTAAGAAATTTAATTTGGACGAATGGAACCATAATCATTTTCAAATAAAAACTGAAACTTATTTTAAGGTCACTTTCTGTTTTGCGGAGAGCATCCAAATTTCCTCACAATGTCAACATTTTCATGTTTTTCATGTTCTCCACGTAAATCTAAACATACAAACACACACTAACCCAAGAGTCGTGCCTCCCTGGTTATGTCCATTAGCTGTTGTATTATTGCCACTAAATGATGCCTGTACATCTCACTCTGTGAACTGGGGGATTGTGCTGTGCTTCAACTCAACCCTTTGGGATGATGCCATAAAAGATCAATTTTGGGTTCTTAAAGAAGCTTTCAAGTGAATGTGAAGTTATCCCAGGAGCTGTGCGTCCAATCTTAGGACCACTTAAGAACTTTCATTTGTTAGAATGGAGCCATTTTCAAATAAAAGCTGAAATGTGTTTTTTGTCCTCATAATGTTAACATTTTCATGTTTTTTATGTTGTATGAGACATCTGGTCCCCATAAAGATCTAAACACACACACACACACACACACACACACACACACACACACACACAGTACACGGCCTAGTATTGCTAAAGTCAATGCGAAAGAAGGCATATGGTGGACGCAGGTGCATCAGCTGTAGCTCTTCCACAGGCACCATTCCCAGACGTCATTCAGGCGAACACACCAAGGGACCTTGAATTGCACTTTGCACCCTTTTCATTTTTTTCCTGAGCTTTAGGCTTGATGGTCCCTGTACATTGCGCAAAATATCCAAACATGTGTTCTAATTAGTGAAATCAGCTGTAAAGAGACCATATGATAGAAAACCATTGAAGATATATTGTCAAAATGTACCATTTACTCCCCAGTCCATACAGCTTCTATACAGAATACAGCAGCTCCACCCATCCAAGAGTGTTTCAGCCTGGACTCCTTTTTCAAAGAGGTACAATACAGGGAGACAAATGGGAACTTTACATATATCAAGTCATTCACATATATCAGTCTTAAAAGCACAGTATCACAAACAGTATCACAAACATCCTGTTAAATGAAAAGTGATAGAGACTTTGTCATGTAGAGATTGTGATGTAAAAATAAATTATTTTTGAAACATATGTTTCAAACTATTTTTGAAACATAAAACCAAAAACATGTCATAAATAGACCTCCAGGGAAAAAATGCAAGAAAAATGTGAGGTATGGGCCCTTTCATGTGCATTTGATTGCATAAACAAAGCATGTATAATCTCTAAAAATGTTCATGACTCTGTGTTCATACCGTCGGCTGCAAAAGCATCACAGCGACCATAAGTCATTTATTTTCCATGTGAGCCAGCGTCTTTCGTAAAGTATGTCCAATACCAATGTTGGCCCAAGGGTAATAATCCCACTTCTGCCACCAGCATTGTGCTGTGGAGCACTGGACCCGTGTTCTCTAGAGTGATGGAGCTCCAGCCTGTTCTTTTGGGATGAACGATTGATCATCCAACGTCAGCACCTAACATCACTCCTGCTTAATTTAATTCCAATTAAATTCTCACAGCAATATTCCACCATCTACAGCAGCGAAGGGGAATTAACTAACGTTTGATACCACTGATTTTAGAAAAAAATGGTATGTTTCTACAAACATTTTGGACATATGATGTAGGCTAGGTGTTATTGCAACCTTCTGGTTACAAGGAACAATCTACAATCAAGAACCTTTCAGTATAATTATGCATTTGCCACTGAAACATGTCTGCATGTCAGTGTTTCAGAATATTCCCCCTCATCCCTCTTGCACACAAACAGTACACAGATTGAACATGCAGATCATCTCTAATGTAGCACTATGGCACAAACGGTCAAGCGTCTAAGCACGATGAATTATTTCTGCCTTTTGCTAATGTAAGGAAATATTTATATTGTTGTTAAATATTCATGGGAACAGGAGACGAACAGTGCCTACACTGCCATAGTAGGACGAAATGGTGCTGTTTGACATATGCAGGCAGACACAAACGCCCACACATATCTAACACGACATGCAGCACTGAAAGGAAGGCAGAAGAGAGAAAGTGTGCGGGTGCGCATGTGAGTGTGTGTTTGTATGTGTGGACGTGTGTGTAAGTCTCAGAGGGGACAGCCTGCCTCTTTTCAGGAAACCTACCGCATGACTACATTGTCAGAGCTTTTGCCCAGATGTTATGTTTAGCTAAATCATTTAAGCTCCACCAAGCCAGTAATGGAAATACATACAGCAAACAGAGATCAGTGACGGTTCTTAACATGATTCTCCCTGGAAACATTTGGACCTCATCCTAGTTTTACAATATGAGATTTTGGGAGATCTCGAGAAAGAACTGTTTCAACACATTGATTGAGTTGTGTTTCTACACACAATGTCAGACTGGGGACACATTTTTCAGCTAATTTTATTTCTATTACAGATTGATACCAATTTTTCATGCCTGACGCCAGTACATTAGATTACATTACATTCATTCATTTGGCAGATGCTTTTATCCAAAGCGACTTAGGATACAAGGACACACTCAAGTTCCAAGACAGTGTGAGAAAGAGTAGGGTACTAAGTGCTACAATCTTTATGTAAAAGTAGTGCTAGAAGATAGATAGTACTTCAGGAGAGGAGATACTCTCTGAACAGATGAGTCTTGAGGAGGGTTTTGAATATAGAGAGGGATTCTGCTGCTCTGGTCTGGTCTGGACTGGGTTTGCCTTGTGTGTAGGGATGTCAGAGTCAGACAATCTTCCTTGGAGGAGGAATCTTGCTCAGGAACCCCATGGTGGTATGCTGAAGGTAGGGTTCGAACCCATGAACTCTTGGTCCAGAGGCAAGTATCCTACCCACTGGGCCACCGCCACCCCTCGTGATGATGCTGTGAGTATTTTTCCCCTCTCTTAAATAACTAAACTCAGTATTATATTTTTCTAGGGGCACTTTGCTTAACCTAACCTTAACCTGCTTTTCAATTCCTACATAGTGCAATAAGTAAAAAAACATTTGAGACACAGCCTTGCTGCTTATCTGTGTAACTCGTTCCCTCATTTGTGCATCTCTCTTTACAGCATATTGCTCAAAGTTTATCGAAGCATTTACATGACAGGTCAGGCTTTTCATGATATCCGACCCAATAATTTGGGACCATATTTGGCCAATGCTAATACTGAGTATGGAATCGATAAACCCCTATTGTTCAATTTATCTTGAAATTTTTACACAGTATAAAGGGTAACAGGTCCTTTCTGATCATATAACCAATATATGAAGAACATTTTTCTTCACGTCAGGTGGAAAATGCCAGCTGGCCTGTTGTGTGGTCTTTTGATATGTAAATGGACAAATGAAAAATGGAGCCAGAGTACTTGGAATAAATCTACATTAAAGTCACATTGAGTGAAATATACCATATGCATAAAATATGCATAAAAATGTGTCCGGTAGACAAAATGAAGGGAGCATCTGAATAAATGAGTGGAGAAACACAATAAGTGCAGATATTCCCAAGAAGATGTACTGCATCACACAATTAAAGCAGTTTTTAATCCTGCCATATTCTGTGGTGTGAATAAAATGCTGAGCAGACCCAGCTGATTTTGGATCAAGATACTTTCAGTATCACAAAATTTTAAAGAGACTTTAAAAAGAGGGTTTACTACTGGAGGCAGTAGCATCAGTCATAAAAACTGCTCAACTATTGTTTCAGTACTATTGTTTCAGTAGGGGCAGTGACTAAAATGATATCTGCATTTAGCTCTATAGGAAACACATCAGTAAATGGAACTGCACATTCATGGCACGTTCATTTGGGATGGTCCTAAACTGCGAAATTTCAGAAATGGAGAAGAGCAACAGTTCCTAAGGTGACTGAGAATGTCAACATAGATCAGATTTTGTCAGCAAGAACAGTTCATGAGAGAGATATTATGGTAGAGCTGCTGTGCATAGACCCCTCATTACAAAGACAAATGCACACTGAAAGGGACACAAATGCTGATCAACAGTGATGTGGTCAGTTGACTCATACTTCACTTTATTCTCCACATTTAAGGGGGTGAATGCGTGATGTACACAAAGAGAACAGTATAGGCTTGAATGTTTCACCGCAAATAAATATAAAATTCACTTTTAATCTGAGGTGAAACATTTTTATTCTGATAGGAGTGGTCTCTTCCAGGATGACCATGCCCCCATCCACAGGGCACGAGGGGTCACTGAACGGTTTGCTGAGTGTTGCATCATCCCAGAACAGGTCTAGATTTTTTTTTTATGCTTCTCCACACAAGTTTTAACTGCGAGTTTGAATGATCAGAT
This sequence comes from Alestes dentex, assembly GCA_037576975.1. Classification (NCBI taxonomy): domain Eukaryota; kingdom Metazoa; phylum Chordata; class Actinopteri; order Characiformes; family Alestidae; genus Alestes; species Alestes dentex. Next base: position 18,487,177 of record JBBIGA010000016.1, on the reverse strand, counting down.
TTAAACCAAAGACATCAGTATAAGGGCTAAGAGCGGGTTGAGTAGACATCCAGGGGAAGTCATTATAGATTATTGATGAAGTGGACAAACTGGTGGTGTGATAACTGTGTGAAACAACATTTATTTAGGTTAATTCATTTATATACAATACATTGAGGGCAAAGAAGGAATGAAGTGGGGTTGGGCGTTGGAAAGTGTGTAGAATCACAGTTGTTCAGCAGGGCTGAAGTAGAGTGGGACAGAGGGGTTCTAATTAGTAGTCTAGCCTCTACTGCATGAAGGGAATGGCCTTGTTAAGGCAAGCTTGATGTTTTTGACCAGCTGAATGGAGTAGAGGGGGTACTTCTCCTCAGCCCTGCCTACCCCGAGGGCCGTACTTGCGTCTGCATGAGCCCAGGAGTGTCTCCAGAGCCATCTTCACGAAGGCCTGGAAATTACTGCTTCTCTCCCTTCGGCTGTCCTGCAAGGGGAAGAACCACAAACAGATACCTTTACTGGAAACACACAGAAAGTGCAGCCACATTTCTTCCCGCCGACATGGCATGCCAGAGCGTAACGGTTTATTAGTCACCTTGGCTCTAGTTTTTGCATTCAGTGCATTTTTAGATTCATCTTCCTCTGATCTTCCGCAGCCTAAAAATGCCCCCAGCTTATCACACCTCATTTTTACCTTTTTACTAAAAGTACTTTACATGGACAGTACTACACTTTCAACTAAAAAAGTGTAGTATATTTAGTAACAGGTACATATACTTAAGTTAAAGTTCACTCAAATGTACCAAAGTAACGGTTTTGTGGATTTATTACTTTTTTTATTACATGTTAATTTGAGAATACTTTCACTTCTACTTGAGTGGCTTATAAATATGAGGATGGAAAAACATCCATCCATCCATCTTCTGAGCTGTTTATCATTGACCAGGGTTGTGGAAAGTGCTGGTGCCTGTCCCCGCACTCATCGTGTGAAAGGAGTAGAAATACCCTGGACATGTTGCCAGTCCATCATAGAGTCTTTTAGTTTTTAATTCCCTTTTCTCTCTTATATTTTATTATGTTACACTGAGGACATCATCTACACCGTGACTGGGCACATCACTGACCAGTGAGACTACTTTACTCAACTCTACTTTTTACTATAATCATTGTATATGGACAATACAAGACTTCGTCATAGATGGACAATCATTTTTACTAAGGGTTTTTATTTAAGTGCCCATATGCGCATCGTATCATTAAGTAAGGTGTAACTGTGCGACACAAAACTTGTATATACTACTCTACTAATATATACTGCTGAATGTTGTTTTTTCTGTCCACACACGTGCTGAACAATACTTTTGCTCGAAGTTCACCTGCTGCACTTCACAGTTCCTCACTTTCATTTCTACATAACATGTGCAGTAGTTTCATTATAGATACTGAACAACTGATATTAGTTACCTTAAAGATGAATTAAATAATAAGCTTTGGGTTTGAGGTGTTAAGGTGTTGTTTGGTACACACTCCCATAATGCTTTAATGCTGCTCTCCAGGCCGTGTGACCTTTTCTATACGATTAAAAATGGAGGCCTGCTTAATACCCTCCTCATTGCAGTGCTGTCAATGCTTACCTCCTTGCTTCTTATTGTCATCTCCTTTCTGATCACCTTTCTTCGGCTGCTCTTTAGGACTCTGAGGCTGCTACATGGAGGAAAGGACACAAACAGGCTTTTAGCATGACCAGATGGCCCAGACTTCTGAAATAAAGAGTGTGTCATCTCTCATAAATCCTGAAATCATGTATTCTATCTTCTGCTCAGGGATGCGCCACACAATGCCTGTCCTATAGTAGTAAATCAGAGTGTTAAACTGCCGCCCACAGGAATCTACTTTAGATAAGTGTGGGCTCCTGAGTGCTTTGCTGTAAATTTCACGTTGGAGTTCCTTTTATATGACTGAGCTGAAAATACTCTAGGCCGGTGGGCAGCGGTGTTTTGAAGGGGGCTATATTTACCTTGGTGGCGGATTTCTTGTCCGACTTGTTACCTGCAGAGAAATAAGAAGGATTTCAGAACATTTTTAAAGTCATCAAGTGCAGCCCAATTTGCTGCGTGTCTTCACACACGCTCTTAGAGGACACTAGTAATCCATGATTTAAAAAAGAAAAATGTACATGGCATTAGAAAAGTTACTTTTCTCATGTTCTATAGTTTGCCTCCCCCCCGACTTTCCAAGTGTACCTTTTGTTCCAGGCATTTTGGCTGTACTCCAATGTCTCTGCGTCCTTTTTGAAAATGAGGTGCATGGCCCTAGCTGCTTTGCTCATTTATTGCTCCGGATGGTGAATGGCTCCGTCACCAGGGCCCTTCGGGAAAGAGCGCTGGGAAAAAGCAAAGAGCCCTGTCAGCTGTGGCGCTCCACGGCCCTCGAAGCGTGTCTCTGCTGAGGTCAGGCGAAACCGTGGGCACCCCAGCTCCTTTTGTACAGTTAATCCTGTTATTGTTATGAAAATGATGGACATTTTGCCCTTATTGCTTACTTTGTCCAGAACAGTATAAAAGTGAACAAAGGATCAATTTTCATCCAAAATTTCTGGAAAGCAACTGTACATATTATTATGACTTTCATATTCAACACCAGATAGGCCTGCCTGAGTCTTGAATGTTCTGCTGTACCCATGTTCTCATAGACATATCATGATTTATTTCAGAAACCTCTGAGATCCCGCTGAAATGACAAACATTATAAATGAGATGTCTAATGTCTAGGGAAAGCACAGCAAAGCCAGATGATGACTGATCAGCTTCCCATTTAAATTTACTGCTTAGAGTAACTTTAAAATAATACAATTTATAACCTATTATTTAGAGGAGATGTGTACCTTAATCTGTTTTAATCATTTGGAATCGTTTAACAAATCTGCGTCCCTTTTGCCATTTTTCAGTTCAGTTTAACAAAATGTGTGTTATTGTGTTATTTTTGCATGCCTGTACGCAGTAATATATGTGATGGGTGAACTGACTTTATTTTCTGTAACTTTAAGAATCTAACGGTGGAGGATATATATACAGAGCAACTTTTAGAACAAAATCAAATTTAGTCAAAATTTTTTGTCAGTTTTTATTTTACATACATACAAAGTACTTACTGCTGTTTACAAGATGCATGGACCAATACATTTCTTACTTGTGAGACTAATGGTTTATCTTATCTTATCTTTTCGATAGACCCAAAATTTCAAAATGACAATAAAACCTTGTACTATACTTTTTTGTCCAATAGTATCTATAAGCATTGACCAATAGAGAAGATAGAGGCCTAATAGATAGATAGATAGATAGATAGATAGATAGATAGATAGATAGATAGATAGATAGATAGATAGATAGATGGATAGATAGATAGATAGATAGATAGATGAACATTTTTTTTCCATAGTCCATAAAATAAATCTGCAAAATCAATATAAGACTTCTATGGCATCACTGGTTCATCATTCACTTGTGGATTTTGTGGAGAGGATCTGGGTGTTTCCTTGTAACTGTCATCACATAACTGGATTTGGTGGACTAATGCAATCAGGGCGTAGCTGAAATCAACCCTGTTGTTCATTCAAATAACAAATAGAATTCATTTGTTGGTGTAATGGTCAGGCGTCCCAATACCTTTGTCTATGTAGTGTTGGTGTAATTCAAACGCCAAATACAATGCACTGTAATTAAAAAAAGACTAACAGTAACGCTGGATCGATCCACAGATGTTATAGAGATCAGCGCGATTCCAGGCAACGGGAAAACCGGCGGTCACGTGACTTCATCCGTCCGTCCAGGCAAAATGAGCCGGTGAGGATTTGGAGGTAGGAGAGCTGGATAAGGATAAAACACAAAAGGGAGGGATATTTAAGGAAACGAGGAGACAATTCAGGATCGGAACTATGTAATTACGTTGTCCAGTGAGGTGCCTGGTGGTGTACTTGGCTGGTGGCCCGCTCTGTCAGGCTGGGTGTAGCTGTTTAGCTCCTGTGCTAGCTGCTTGGTTTCCCTAGCATTGAGAGCTAACTGTTGCCTAGCAGGACAGCCTGTGTTTTGCAGTGGCTAATTGGGGTTTCTGACATCAAATCCACCTATTTTTTACGTCTTTTTGGGTCAAGTCTGTCGAAACTTTTGCACTAACATGAATCTCTCGCCGGTCATGCAAAGTGTAGGAAAATAATTTGCTTTGTTTGGTTTAATTTGAGTCTGGTGCAGCTGTTCCTTGTCGTATTGGATATTCAGCAGGATAGAGTCTTGCTACTGTGACATGTCTGTTTTTGTGTCTGCATGTTTATGGGTTATTTTTTACCCCCAAAGGGACCTGGCGTGAACCCAGCTGCCCTCAGCGTGTGTGGAATGGCTGCAGTTTGGCAGCAAGTGCTAGCAGTGGACGCAAGGTGAGCCCTGGCTGATTTACTAAGGATGGAAAAGAGTGAAATGTGATTGACAGATTGACACACATACACTATATGGAAAGAAGTATTGGGACAGACCTGTTTTTCAGGGTTTGGATGAGGCCCCTTACCTATAGTGAAGGGCTTAATCTTAATGCTTCAGCATACCAAGACATTTTGGCCAACTCCATGCTTTTAGCGTTGTGGTCCCAATATTTTGGGAAAGCTCATTTCTGTTCCAGCATGACTGTACCCCAGTGCACAAAGCAAGGTCCATACCTTTGGGGTGAACTAGAATGGAGGTTCTGAGTCAGGCCTTCTCATTCAGCGTCAGTGCCTGACATCATTAATGCTTTACAGAATTACTGGGAACAAATTCCTGCAGAAAGACCTCCAAGAAGAATGGAAGTTGTTATAGCTGCAAAGGGGGGGTATCTCCATATTAAAGTCTATATGTATTTGATTGCAGTGTTGTTAAAGTACTGTTGGTGTAATGATCAGGCGTCCATATAAGTGTGGCTTGTATAGAAGACCTTTGCTGATAGAACAGGATTCTGTGGAGCAGCTGCACACAAGCATAAGGTCACCATGTAAATTTGAAATGCAAACTAGAGAGATATTAAGTCCTTTCAAAGACTGGAATGTGGAGCAGTGGTACTATGCTTTCTGGAGTGATGGAGCTCCATTCAGTACCTTTGGGATGAGTTGGAGTGTAATAATCCAACTAATCATCCAGCACCTGACCTGAATATTGCTTTTGTGGCTCAATGCAGTCAGATCCTTACAACCAAACATTTAGTGTGAAACCTTCCACAGAAAAGTAGACTTTCACTTTGGCAAAGGCAACCCCCCCCCCCCAAAACTGGATTAAATTCAGTGTGTGTAGTGTATCTGCAGAACATCACCAGAACATGCCTCGTTTATCTTAGAGGCATTAATAGTGCCAGCACACAGAGCCAGTATTTTTAAAATGATGCAGAAGTAATCTTTGATTGCTCTGTAGAGTTTTGCTGTAGTCTTTTTATTAAAGATACAATTGTGAGCAATATTTTATGTTTTTCATGTACGTATCTGCTGATACTAGTACATAAACATTTTTAAAAAGTAAATTAGAACTACAGCTAGCATAATATCTACCAGATATTTTAAGACAGTAAACCAGTGTCAGCTAAAGATTTGTTTTTTCCAGAGTGCAATAATTAAGTTATCAAATATTGGTTGTACGCAGTTATCTACTAATACAATATAATTCCAATTTCATAGTGCATGTATTTGCACCTGATTTATTAATGTTCAACTGAATTTTCAGCTATTAATTCAGTTGAAATTTCACATTTGAATTAATCAAATTAAAAGGTACTAATGTTATCAAATTAAGCATCCATAATGCACTGCTTAATGTTAGTATTGTATATCTCATCGCTGTCTTTCTCTCTCTCTCTCTCTCTCTCTCTCTCTCTCTCTCTCTCTCTCTCTCTCTCTCTCTCTCTCTCTCTCTC
>JBBIGA010000016.1:18469321-18481173 GCA_037576975.1 Alestes dentex | reverse complement strand
CTCTCTCTCTCTCTCTCTCTCTCTCTCTCTCTCTCTCTCTCTCTCTCTCTCTCTCTCTCTCTCTCTGTGTCTCTCTGTGTCTCTCTCACTCTCATTCATCTCTGTCTTTTGCTCCCTTGCTCCAGGTACAATGCATACCGCACGCCTACGTTCCCCCAGTTCCGCACGCAGTACATCCGCCGGCGCAGCCAGCTGCTCCGTGAGAACGCCAAGTGTGGCTTTGAGCCGGGGCTGCGCAGGCAGTACCTGCGTCTGCGCAGCCAGCTGCTTGCCCTGCGATATGGGCCTCTGTCAGAGCAGAGCAGCTTCAGAGCCAGCAGTGTGCGCAGCTCCCGCACCACTCTGGACCGCATGGAGGTTAGCGCCAGGTTGCAGAGAGGCAGATAGGAGGATAGATGGAGAAGTAGAAAACAAATTTATTTGAAAAAAAATTCAAATGACACTTGATCTAAAGAGTTAGGATTGACTTTGGGGTGTAATAATGCACATATAGATATACATATTAAAGCTCCAATTTTTAGATTGTTCAGAGATTGAGATTCAGTTCAATATGTGATAATCTGTTAATATCTTGATTCTACAAAGCTGTAATTAGATACTACACATATTTGATTCAGCGCAGATAAATCCACATTTTATTGCATTGTCCTGTTGTGACGCAATGATCAGTGCACCTGTGCTATAAACAATACACAAACCAAATCATATAAAAGCCCTACTACTGTATACAACACCTGAACCTCTTCACACAAAACCTGATACTGAATACCGACCCTGAATCATCTCAAAAAACACCTTATACTGAATACAAACACATGCACCGCCTCGTATAAAAACTCATAGAAAAAACATACACAAAGTACAAATAAAATATGCTCAAAATCTACTTGAAGCTGAAGCTTAGAATGATCTATGACAAAAACATATGTAACAAATACCAAAATATGTCACCAAATACTGCTTTCAACCTCCCAAAATCCACCAAATCAAATGTCAACATGTCACAAAAGCACCTTTAAAATGTAGCTGTGAGCAGTGATGAGGGGGCCAAGCAGTACACCTGGGCAGAGTTGCTTTGGCAACTTGATCTGATCATGTTAAAAGTGTGGCTTTAAGCAATGATATCAAATTTAATGCCAGATGACCAAAGATTGAGTGTACCTGAGAAATACCCTCCGCCTAATAACTTTTACAAGACTTGATCTGAAAATCAGTCTATGCCAAGTTTTTAAAACATTTTTAAACATTTTGATAAAATCCAGTATGGCAGCTCCATGCATTAGGTTGCTACGACAAGTTGCCATGCCTTGGCCTTGGGACCTCACAAGGCATCAGCAGAAATGTGAACCTGTCATGTAAGGCAATCACATCAACATTTATGATCTGGAACGCATGAGACAAAATTCATTGGGCTTCTGTAGAATGGGGTCCTGAGTCCAAGTCTGGTTTTGGTACATCAAATTGTGTGCACATGCGCTTTGCAATTTGGTGGTTTTAGAACTTGCTGATATGATCAGGCTTTTATGTGCTAAAGTAGTCTCACATAACCAGATCAACTCTCCAAGATCCTCTCTTTCTTTTTTGCCTCATCCCTTTCCATCCCATGTCTCATCTTTCCTCTGTCCACTTTTTATTTCCCTCCATGCTTTCATGTCCATCTGTTTTCTATCTGTGTCTCTGTATTCTCTTTTTCTACACTTGTCCTTTTCTTTTCATGCCACTCCTTGTTTCTTCCTCATTGTGGCCCTCTCTCCTTTTATCTCTCTGTCCATTCTGGCCTTTCTTCCTTCCTTTTCCTCTCTCTGTGCCAGGACTTTGAAGAGGACCCCCGTGCTCAGGGTGCCCGAGGTCATCGCCGGTCAGTGAGTCGTGGTTCTTACCAGCTGCAGGCACAAATGAACAGAGCAGTGTACGAGGAGAGGTATGCGACTGATCAGTTGCATGTTCACCTTTCATATTCACTTTATTGAAGAAAAAGTTCTATAGAATATCTAATTTACACAGTTTACTCCAGATTATTCTGAGCTAAAAGATTTGGTGACCAAATTCGCTTATTTAGTTTGGAATTACAAGTCAATTCAAGTCAATACGAGTCTCAATAGGAGTCGGCTTAAAATTTTTAAACATCGCTATGAATTCTCTCAACCGGCTCAAATTGCATCCAATTCTTTATTCAGGTAGCTCAGACTTGTCAAAGTGGTTTAGGGCACAGTATTACTTACTGTGAGCTATAAAAATAAACGAAACTCCATTGCCACGGGCAGCTGTCTTGGAAATAGGTAGGGCTGGAGAGGACTGGACACCATTTCACATGTTCTCCTGCCATTTGCTTTGTTCTAAATGATTCTCAATTTTCTGGAGAGTTCCCTCCCATTTACACTGTTTTAGATTGTTTTCGTAAGTCCACAATATGTCCATATGTTCTTTTGTTCTCCATGCTTTCACACCAGTTGAATTGATTTATTAGGTTTTCCATAAACATTCTAAACCCCACTGCCATCATTAGAAAGCTGGTGTGAATCCCCTTAACAGTCCACGCAGCTTCATAATGTAGCTAATGTGCTTTTGTTTTCTTTGCCAGGCCCCCGGGCAGTCTGGTACCCACTTCTGTGGCAGAGGCGAGTCGCGCTATGGCAGGTGATACCACTCTGAGTGAGAATTACGCTTTTGCTGGCATGCATCACATCTTCGACCAACACGTCGACTCAGCTGGTAAGAACACTAAATCAGAGGTGTCAGTCTACTGAAAGGCCTTATATTTTCTACTCCATTATCTTGTAATAAGTGCAGTACCAGCCAAATGTTTGACCCCTTCCCAAAGCTGTGTGTGTGTTTCACCCTAGATCTTTTTTTCTTAAGTCTTATGGAAAAAATATTAAAAGAAAAAAAAAAAACATTGAAATGCACCCGAAAAGTGCTGCCAGTAAAGTCTCAGCGTAGTTCTGTATTCTGAAAGCCCACTGGAAAAGCATCTCAGGTGGCTTCCCCATGAGGGATTCTGAAGTTGAATTTATGTATATATCATAAACTCCATGGGTTTATTTCATAGTTTAGATGTTTTCCCTGTTATTCCAAAATGTGAAAAATCAATATATAAATAACTGTGTTCAAAATATCCAAATTATTGAAATTGTATGCCCTTAGCTTTACATTAGACGGTGATGTTTTCGTGTACTTATTACCCTTTGCGGCTGTATTGCTTCGACAGTGCCTCGGCTGCATTTTGCCAACGACGACAAGCACCTACTTGCTTGCTGCTCATTGGACGGCACCTTGTCGATCATGACACTGTCCCCGCCCCCACCCACGGTTAAGGTGACACTGAAAGGGCATGCGGGGCCTGTGACTGACTTTGCCTGGTCGCTTAGCAACGACATCATTGTGTCCACTTCGCTGGATGGCACGTTACGGATCTGGAACACAGAGGATGGGCGCTGCATCCGTGAAGTGGTCGACCCAGAAGCCAGCGAGCTGCTCTGTTGCACATTTCAGCCCATGAACAACAACCTCACTGTGGTGAGTGCTGGCAAATATGTAGGTTTGGCCAAAATTCAATATGTTAAGTTATATTTCAAACATAAAGATAAAAAGATCTATTGTTATTGTTGCATGGATGTATTCAGTGTATTTTAAAAGTAGATCTGGATGGTTCTAACATATTCTAATAATAAAATTAGATCTGAAATATGGCCAAAGCAACAATTTTTGTTTATTGTTAACTCTTTGTGACATTGTAAGATGCTAAACTCAGTACAGTCACAAGTTGTTAATGATAATATTCTACATTATTTTATTGAAAAAAAAAACAGTTGCAACAGTTACAATTCTTGATATTTACAGGTCACGTTTAGCCTGATTAATAGATAATTTCTTGATTAATTACCATGAATAATTTACTATAAAAATAATTTTTTGTAGCATTACAGAAAATAATACCAATATAATTTGACTGTGGTGAACTTTTAAGATGTTGCATAGAATCTATTCCTGAAGAATTGTTGAGCCATTCCTGCAGAGTACGTTTACTTGTTCTTTTCTCTGTACAGGTCGGGAACAGTAAACACTTGCTGCAGGTGGTGAACATCTCCACGGGAAAGAAAGTGAAAGGGGGCTCCAGTAAACTGACCGGTCGAGTGCTGTCTCTTTCTTTTGATGCCCCTGGGCGAATCCTGTGGGCTGGGGATGACAGAGGGAGCATCTTCTCCTTCCTTTTTGACATGGCCACAGGTAGGAATGATGCAGATCTAGTAAAAATAAAGGAATGTCAGTAATGTGTGCATGCGTGCGTGTGTGTGTGCAAATACGTACGCACGTGTGTATAGACACCAATCAGCCATAATGTTAAATCGACATTTTGACTCTTGTCATTTTAGAGCTTTGTCTCACTTGAAACACTTCAAGTTCAATAACTGACTGTTCACTTGCTGGCTAATGTATCCCAGCCTGTAACAGGTGCCATTGTAATGATGTATTAAATGTTATTTGTTTCATCTTTCAAGGTTTTTTTTATATTGTGGCTGATCTGTGTGTGTCTATTTGTATGTTTACAGTACTGTGTAACCATGAGCTCCTTTGATTTATTAATTTTAACTTAATCTGAATCAATGGTGCTGTGGTATATTTGTAATGTAATGATAATTAATTTTATTGGTACCATCCAGCACTCATAAAATGGTAATTAAAAAGTGGCTTTACGTACCTGACTCCATTTGAGAGTCCCTTGTGAACGTACGAGGGTCAACTAAAGCCGTTATAATAACATCTGATATCAGCATTTGATCAACAGTGTAGCCGTGCTGAGGTTAGTTTTGTTCCACAGGGAAGCTGACTAAAGCTAAGAGGCTGGTGGTAAGCGAGGGAAGCTCCATCTCCAGCATCTCTGCCCGTTCCTGGATCAGCCGAGAGGCTCGAGACCCGTCTTTGCTTGTCAATGCCTGTGTCAACAAATTACTGCTTTACAGGTCAGAACACACGCTTTTGCTGTATCTGTGAAAACTCAGGACCACCTGCTTCCCACCTCCAAGTGTTTGAGGATGGGGGGGAAATGCTCCCAGTACTAAAGCACTTGTTTGTCTGGTGTGGAAAGCTTTTATTCGATACGACACAGTTTGTCTGCTGTGGAAAGCTAGTGAAAAGCTTTTATTCTGGAATGAAAGAGTTGTTTGGTCAGCACTTGACTCAGAAGACCATTTCTCAGTAGGATGTCACACAAAAGTTGGGAATGTAACTCTAAGAAATCAGAGCTCTTGAGAAACGGACTTTCTGTCTGAGAAATTTGAGACAGATTTTCCCAAAGAAAATTCTCAGTCTGCCATTTAGTCTGCCAGATACAAAGGTGTTAAGATGTCTCTTTAGAGAAAAATGATGAATTGATTATATGTCATGGTTGATAAATGTCATTACATCTCTGCAGGGTTGTGGATAACGAAGGCACCCTGCAACTAAAGAGGAGTTTTCCCATCCAGCATGGCTCCCAGCCTCTCCACAGCATCTTCTGTCCGCTCATGTCCTTCAGGCAGGGGGCTTGTGTTGGTAAGGCTAATTAGACAAAGCTTTGATGCTTTGATGAGGGCTTTTTTTCTTAAGGGTGGTATAGCGCGAATCTGTTTTTAATTTGTTACTGAAGTCCACCTGTCATAACATCTGTGTCATTTTATATGAAAAATCAGTCAGATATTTATGCAATTTTTCAACCTTTCAATATCCCTCACAATTAAATGGGCTATTTTTGGTGTCTTTGATTGATATGTAAATGACATCTACTCTGATTGGCTCTGATTATTTCTCTGTAAAATTGTCTAATAATATAAGTCAAGATTGATTAGAAGCATTGATAATTGAGCTTTTTTCAAATAGCATACAACTTGCCTGCCTTATCTCAATGCTCAGTCCATTTACTCTTTTACTTCTCTTCCGTAACGCAGTGACTGGCAGTGAAGACGGGTGTGTTTATTTCTTTGACGTGGAGCGCAACACTAAGGCCATCGTAAACAAGCTGCAGGGTCACAGCGGCCCCGTGCTTGACGTCAGCTTCAACTGTGACGAGAGCCTGCTGGCCTCTTCTGACGCAACAGGCATGGTCATCATCTGGAGACGTGAGCAGAAGTAACCACAGCGGCTCCGAGCTTCTCCTGCCTCAGCAACAGCAACTTCAGTGCTCGTAACTTCCAGTCGTGTGCAGAGAATTTACAATCCTGCCGTTAAGAAAGTTGATAGAAGGTCCAGGCAAATCCACTTTGTCTGGTCTTGTGACGCTGTTCTAAATGAGACTCAGCTTCTTGATTGTCTCATGTCGGAAAGTTTCACATATCCTGTCCTCCCTGTGCAATGTTGTTAGTTTGTCGGTTTAGTCTGCGCCTGCTTGAGACCATTTGGAAAATTCATCAGTGCTTTACCGTCAAAATGTATAAATTAAATGAATGACCTAACAAAAGAGAGGGATATTTATTAGTGGTATGTTGTGGACAATGTGATGTATATGTGTGTGCGTATGTATGTTTGTAAGGAAATCTTTGCTAGAGAGAGTATCACTGAATGTTTTAATACTGATCAGGTCAGCTGGCTTTCATGACAACACTACTGTATTTATGCCTTGTTAAAAACTAATAAATTTCATCACACTGGTTAAATTGGTTTTGTATCCATTACTTATATCTTATATACGTATATCTCAAATGTTACACTAGAATTAAATGTAGGATTAACATAAGGAGGTACATAAATATTGTGATGTCTGGAAAAATTAGGCACTGGACAAAATGGGCTCTTAATTAGCCAACAGCAACCAGGCAACAGTGCTGATACATCAGACATAGTCAACCTGACCTAGGCGATAGGAATTTATTATATGTGCCTCCAACCAAAATGCGTTATTTCTGTAAGCTTAGTGTACTATATCAGATTTTTAAATTGATGATAGATCAGATTTCTGAATTTATGAAGTACTGAAGTTATTCATTGAATTCTTCTGCTTTAATGCCAATCCATCTATCTATTTATCTATTCAGATGGATGCATTGAGCGTCAGCTTTGTTGTATGTGCAAAATTTTGTAGGCACCTCATCTAATGATGAGTTTGTTCCCCCCTGCAGTGCCTCTTCTTCTCTGGAAGATTTTATATGATGGAACATTTGAGAGTGTCTCACTGTATTCAGCCAGGTACTGATGTTTGATGTAGTTCTGGATCACAAAGGCCGCTCTAGATAGATGGATAGATATTTTTTCTGTATGAATATTTATACTGATCAGCCGTAAACTAAAACCAGTGCAGTGTGATGCTCTGGGCAAAGTTCTGCTGGGAAACTGTCCTGGCATTCAAGTGGATGTTACACAAATAATAATATATAATAGCTGTGGTCTCTTTTAGTAGAATGATGCACCCTGCCTCACTGCAACAATAGTTCAGAAGTAGTTTGAGGAAGAGGACAGAGTTCAAGGTGTTGAAATTCTCTACATTCAGAGCCTGACATCCTAAATACTCTACAGAAATAATATGCTCAAAGTCCCACAGATACACCCCAAAATCTTGTGGAAAACCTTACATTTATGTTTATGTATTTGAATTAGTCGCTGTTAGTGTAACGTTCAAAAGTACGTCCCAATACTTTTGTCCATATTGTGTACTTATAGTGACTTCTAAAGAAGAATGGCTGTTGCTATAAGATACTGGACATCTGCACGTACACTTACAATAAATATTGTAATATTAACACAACCTTCAGCCATGCGCATCCACACACACACACACACACACACACACACACGTAGGTCATTCCTGAATATTTGACATCTATTTTGGTCAGTCGTTCCAATAGTTTTGTCAATATTAAATGAATCAATTAATAAATAAATCCGTAAACAAATACCTTCATTTCTCATAATATTAAAATATTAATATTTTATTGTTTTCTACCATAGACATATATGTCTGGTTTTCTATCATCTGTGCACACGTCATCTCCCAGAGTTCCACGGGACTAGGTAAACGGAAGTACAGTTTCAGCGGGAAGAGGAGTGAAGTTTGAACCGCAAGTAAATACAAATATTAAATCTCTTGCGTTCCTTGAGGAACAACATTCTGCTCTTTTGAACTCTTAAACTCAGTAGACGCAGGGCGGTGAAGCTGTGAAGTCTACGGGTGGACTGGAGGCGGGTAGCTGATTTGTGTGTGTGGGTCATGAGTAAACAGTGTTCAGAGTGAAGAAGACTAAGAGCAGGGAGCTGTTTTGGTGAACAGACACTCCACACTGTTTTAACAGGACGACAACTGCATCATACAGCACAATGAACTCAGCTGGGGAGAAAATGTCGAGTTTGGTTCAGGAGATGAAGAGATGGGTGACTGAAGAGCTGGAGTTTCCTCCTCACAAACTCCCACACGACAGCTACATTAAAACGTGAGTAACTGTTAAGTAATAAGTTATATAAGTTACATAACGATTATTACTTGCGTATTTATATGGAAACGAATGATATATATGTATATATGTGTATATGTATATATGTGTGTGTGTATGTGTGTATATATACATACACTTATGGGAACTTCTGCAACATAGTTGGGAAGAACTTTCTGCAGAATGAACGATGAGACATTGAACCGCTTGAATTTCACTACAGAAAAATTGGGGTGTTGTAAAACTTTTGACCTTTAGTGTATGTATGTATGTATGTATGTATGTATGCATGCATGCATGCATGCTCTTAAGTACTTAAGTAAGCACCACTCATTTCCAAAAAATATTCACTGATGATTATTCACCGATTTTGAGCTAAACTGTAAACTAAGGTAAAAAAAACAAACAAACCTGAATTTTACAGCAAATTTTAGTTTTAACATTCTAAGCCACAAATGTGCTCCACTGTAAAACCCTTTATAGACTTTGATTTTCGTGCCGTTGGTTGTTTAGATTGTGTGTTGGACCTGGAACTTCAATTTGGAAATATATCATACAGCATGTTTACCATGAGAGGTGAGTCCTGTTGTCACGTTCAGGCTACTGAAGTTTACTTTTGCATTCTCTTCAGTATGCACCGCTTGTTTTCAATAAATATATGCTGATTGTTCACTGATATTGAGCTAAACTGAAAATCAAGGTCTTAATTTTGCAGCAAAGTAAAATGTCACTAGTCTTACCACATGAATATTACTACTGATGTCAGTGTTACTTACATACTACAAATCTCTGCTATGTGCAATAATGTTTTCCTAACCTCCATCTGTGTTGTTAGAAATTCAAAGTTATTTATCTATAGTATTTATACCCAGCATTTGGATATGTAGCATAGCGTATTTCATATTGAGATTTTTCTCCAGATTTTAATTTTTATTGGACGTATTTAGAATTCAATTATATTTTGTTCTTTTCTCTGTGTGCATGGGCAGTCATAGCATAAGCAGTTTCCTCCAGAATCAATAAATTGTGTGGTAAAGCTCCATAAGACACCTTTCACCCACTTCCCGATATACTTGCTGTGTATATGGAAACTGATCTGCAAAATCTTCCGATATAGAATTCATGCCACAAAAACCATCATGTTAACAAAATGCAGGGAAACCAATCAGAGTAGAAATAATTTACATCGGGCAGCTGGTGGCCTGGTGTTTAGGGATCTGTCCCTGCATCGGCTGTGGGGTTGAATCCCAGGGCTGCCAGTGACACCACTGAGGTACCCTTGAGCAAGGTACTGTCCCTGCATCCTGCTTCCCTGGCCCTGCGTTACTGACTGCCTGCTGCTTCACTTGGTGAATGGCTTTAAATGCAGAGAACAGTTTTGAGCTGTTCACACTGTGTGCTGTGCTGTAGTGTGTTCATGTATGACAAATGGACACTTTACACTAAGTGTAATATAAGGCAAGTCTTAAAATAAGGCAAGTCTTAAAAGTTTGTCATATAGCAGTCTGAAACTTGCAATAACAAAAAAAGGTGTAGAAGGCAGAAAAGGTAAGGTAAATGATTTTTGAAGCAAAAATGTACGCCGCTTAACCTTTTATGTCTCTTTCAACATTATAATTTTTTCTACAGGAATGTGAGGGTTATCAGAGGGAATCTTCAATGGTATCCTTTTTCCTAAGATCAGAATTCTCTTTACTTTTCATTTTCAGAGTTCACTTTACTATGATGATGGTTGTACAAAGGCAGTTGTTTTTCTTGATATTTTAATTCCCAAGGTACAAGACATTACAGGACAAAGAGGTAAGTGAAAAAGCTTTGATCATTTTGAATGGAAACATCTAGGTTCATATTCATCATATGTCTCAGAATATGAACACTGATCAGATCTCATCCGTTTAGGTTGTTTGGTTTAATCTATCTAATTTATGTTGGGGCATGTCTGATGACCCACTCACAATCAAATGACTGGGCTTTCTGATGTTGCTTATCAATTTATGGAGCCAAACCACGTAGTTGATCTAAGAATGGAATTGTATCAAACCTGAAACCTGCATTGTTACACCCCTGGAATAAATCGAGCTACGGTTAGCATTCTCACTCTGAGAAGTAATGAATATGGGCCTTGATCAATGCAGTAGAGTCAAAGACCTGCTGTCATACTGCCTATCTGCTGATACATAAATCTTGGGTCAAATCTTTGGCTGCATTAAATTCAATGGGATTAAAACAGTTGCGTTTTTGTACAGTTAAAGAAGGTGGAGGGACAGAATGAAGATGCTCAGCGTCTGAAGCTGCAGATGGAGATAGAGGAACTGCAGACTGAGCTCACTCAGTTAGACCAGAAGATTAGCACAGCAGAGGAACAGCTCACTAATGAAGGTAAAGATTTCCTTTTAATTGCATTCTCTGCTCCATCTCTCGTTTTGCCTCATTCTTTAACTAGGGCTTGGAGATAGACAGTGTAAAATAGTGTATTTGAGGTTTAAAAATAAAAGTAATGGGTGAAAAAAAAACAAAAAAAACTTTATAACAAATCTATACCAAAACGTATTGTTTTCTTGATACTCTGTCTCTGTGTTCTCGGATTCTCGTTCTATGGGTAGAGAACAACATGGGCAGACACTGGAAGATGTATGAGGAGAGCAGATTGAGAGAGCCGATGCTGGACTCCTTCAGGCAGCGGTGTGCAGCTGAGCGAACCACTCTCACAGAGAACACGCAAAAGATCAGCAGCCAGTGGCAGGCGTTAGAACAGCTCTCCAAGTAATCCCAAAAACATTTTATTGTCTGTGCAAATATATTTAAAGCCTTACTTTCAACTGAGGTGATTCTAAAAGTTATATCTGTAATTCTAATCCAGGACGAATCTGGAGTGTGTGTTGTTTTAACAGTCTGAAAGTAGTAATTGTGAATACCTTTCTGCAATTGGCTGAACCCGGAGCCCCCTCAGTAATATCTTTCCTTTTTCAGTTCACTTTACTGCAATGAACTGGTGAAACTTGTTAATCAACCAAGTTGTGTATTGTGTGGTTATTGTCACTGATTGCATCTTGTGGTATAAGTCTATACCCTATATTATATTTTTTGACACCTGCTCGTCCAGTGTTTCTTCTGAAATCAAAGGCAGTAATAGGAAGGCTCATGTGCAGTTGTTCCAGGTGTTCCCCTCTCTGTTGGCAGTGTGTTTCATTGTAGATCACTCAGGTAGTAGATCACAGACAGGAAATGTACAATATTACAAAAGCTGTACCGGTGAAGTTTTCCCTGCCTTACTCTTTTTTTTGCAGTAAGGCAGAGGTGAAGTTGGTGTTTGGCTCTTCTGACAATGGAGACACTGGCACATCTACAGAACCTATGGTTTTAGTAAGCATGTTAATGAGTGTGTGTCCGTGTGTGTGTCCGTGTGTGTGTCCGTGTGTGTGTCCGTGTGTGTGTCCGTGTGTGTGTCCGTGTGTG
>JBBIGA010000016.1:18451907-18469221 GCA_037576975.1 Alestes dentex | reverse complement strand
TAACCGGCGGATTCACTGACTCGGACTATGCGATTCCGATTCGGTTAAAGTTAACCGATGGATTCACTCATGACTCGCCAAGGACCCGGGGAGTCCGTTAGGAGGATTCAACCTTGCCGGAAGTTTGAAGGATTGTAGATTTGTTGGATATGCCTCATTTTTAAGTGTGATGGTGCAAATAAACTGTAAGTTATGCAATGTTTATAGTAGTAATTGATGTTTTAATGATTATAAGATGTATTTATGTGACGGAGTTTACAATTTAGACATGTTGTTGGTAGGACTCAAAGGATTCGGTTCAATGGAGATCTCAGATTCGTGACTCATGAGTCATTTAATGAGTCATGAATCACACAGTTCTAAAACAGAGACCTTTAAAAAGTTTAGCTTCAAGCTGATTTGCGTCTCATGAAAGTCTCATAACATGGCTACTGAAAACAGACCAGATGAGCTGGAAGCCCCTCCTGCGTCTTTTAAATGGAGCGTGTGGGATTATTTTGGGTTCCCAGTGAATCACGACGGCAGTGGAGAGTGAATCGTAGATCGGACAAAGACGGTGTGTCGGCGGTGGCCGGCACCAGCGTGCTGCTCTCGGCAGTTACAGCTTCTAGATAATTAGTCAGTGCAAGTTTTCACTGTGAGTTTTTACTGTGAGGTTGCTTGCAGTTTTCACTACAAAGTTGATAAAAATGTGAAAATATTCTTGTGCCTTATTTTTGTAAAAAAGAAACTAAAGTTGCCAGTTGGCAAAAGAATGCTATACCTGTTTTGTAATCCATTCATGAAAATATAAGCAAGAGTGTGTGTTTACTGGTTAATACACTGATTTTTAGTTAAAATAAACGAAAACAAACCGAGCCTCATGCTTTAGAATTTTTTGTTAACTTTGCTGTATCAAACCGTACCGAACTGTGATGTCAGAACTATAGTGTGAACCGAACCGTGACCTTTCTGTACCGTTACATCCATAATTTTGACACTGATTGCAAGTCAGGCCTTCTCGTCCAACATCTGTGCATGACAAATATTCTTTTGACCGAATAGCCACAAATTAAGTTAGATATACAGCTTTGGAGAAAAGCGATTACTGCAATTTATTTTTAAATCAGCATCTCTATGAGCATGACAACCGTTCCATGCCAGTGTCTGTTAAATTCCTACACAAGCACCTCATTCTGCTTTATGAGGTACTGATTACTGATCACCTGAACCACATCTTATTTAATGAGGAAAAGTATAAAAAAAACACTGCTGTAATCAACACTGTAATCCTCTTGCAGTGTGACCAGTTCGATGGCAAAACACTACTAGAAGTACATCAAAAGTAATTATTGCTTTTAAGAGTGAACAAGAGATTTATTTTCTTTGAATTATTCAATTATTCAAGTTTTGTAAACATTCCACCATTTCTCTTGTTTTGATGCAGTTCTTAAAAACGAAGGCAAAGCTGTTAAGTTCAATACTGGCACCTATAAAAGATCAAACCTGAGAAACTGAACATTTTTGCAGTGGTCTCTTATTTTTTTTCCAGAGCTGTAGATATAGATATATAATATAGTATATAGTCCAGTTAGGTAGCATGGCATTTTAAACTATAAACTCAACATTAAATAGCAAACCTAAATGAGAATAGTGTGTTAAATTAGATGTTTACTACCATTTTCAATTGCTTATCCAGCCCGGTAGCAAGAGTTATGAAAGAACACAATTATAGGTGGAGCTTGGATAGGCCAGTTTTTTATGCTGGAAATCTGATCTTAGACAAGCTTAAATAGGGCATCTTGCATACATACAGTATTGGTCTCAGTATTAAAGGAGATAACATTGCCCCATTCTGCTGTATACTAATACCGCCTTTGCTGCATCACTACTCTACCTTGCTGAATCAGAGCCGGCCCGGAGAACTTGCTCTTAATTATAGTCTCACTCAATTATTTAAGGGACGTTAACAAGCTCATCTGTGTTAAGAGCCAGATAGGCAAAGTGTCCTCTTCTAATGTAGCCCTCGCAAGTCACTGGATACAGCCACTGCTGACCACACAGAGTGTTACATGACTAAAATCAGGAAAGCTTTTTAATAGGGTACAGTGCTTTAAGTAAAACAAAAAAAAAAGATCCATTTAACATTGAGTCACTTGTCTTGATGGAAAAATTTCAGTTATGGCAAAAACAATCTTTTATTTTTTCATATCCCCCAAATTTACCTTCAATTAGCAATGCTAAATCTGCACTGCAGCCTCAATAGATGTCTTGAATAACTGGTGCTTTTTTATACTGTTTAAATGGATTACAGTATTTAATTAAGTAATCAGACTTAATTAAATTAGTACATAAATTTTTACCCTTATCATGATAATATAATACTGATTATGGTATTCACAGAGTGAAGCAGTGGGCTGCCGCCAATGAGGGGTGCCCGGGGAGCAGTGTGTGGGGACAGTACCTTGCTCAAGGGTACCTCAGTGGCGACACCAACAGTTGGGATTTGAACCCACAACCTTCTGAGTGCTGGGCTGACGCCCTAACCACTAGGCCATCCAGCTGCCCCCAAAAAACCTAGTTGTATAAGACAGTACATGCGCAAATAGGAGAAACTAAAACAGATGTAACAGTGGGAGGTGGTACAGTCTACCTGGAGCATGGGTGGCCAAGAGCTCGGTCTGGTTGTGACCTGTTAATCTTATCAATGAGTTCTCAGCATAAGATGTCCCAGGAGCCAACGCCACTCCTCAGGACTGCACCCTTCCCAGTCCATCAAGTATTGAATTCGGCCCCGCCGCCGCCATGAATCCAAGTGCCAGCATACTTCCATTCCCTAACTACAGGGGACAGTCTCCCTGGAGCAACCTGGGGTTAAGGATCTTGCTCAGGAACCCTGAAGTGGTATGCTGAAGGTAGGACTTGAACACATGACATCTTGGTCCAGGGCAAGTATCCTACCCCCTAGGCCGCCACTCCCCCCCACACCTGGTGAGCTGGAGCACCCTCAGTCTCGATTGCCTCCGGGCGATCTGGCTCAGCCACTCCCTCGTCCGAGGGTTGACAAACCACAGACCTGAGTAAAGAAACATGGAAAACAGTTGGAATGTGGAGGGAGCTGTAGTTAAAAGTGACAGGGTTAACTAATAGAAAATGGACTAATATAGCTCAGGGACATTTTAGAACTGGGAAGGTTCAGACACAGGTCCTGCATTGCACTCTGTCACAGCAGTCTGATGCCCAAGCACACGTTCAACAGCCTTAGACCGGTAGCAGAGTGGCGCAGTGAGTTCTATGCATATTCTGCCCATGTAAGCAGTCATACTGCTGGGTATGTTAATAAGCCCAGAGTAACCTGCTGAGTTCCTGTATGGTGCTTTCAGCCTTACCATTGGACTGAGATTGATAGCCCAAGGTCAGGCTGACGGTGACACCCAATTTGATGTAGAAAGCTTTCCAAACACGGGTCACAAGCTGGGGACCTTAGGTTGCTGTTTTCTTTGAAGTGGGATCCAATGCCCCTCGCCTCCATAGTACAGGCAAAGCCTCTTTGCCTGTCAGTGGGTACATTCTTTCGTTGTTAGCTGGGAAGCTCCCAGCTAGATGGTGGTGGGTGATGCTTCTTCGTCCAGTGGTGCTGGTCCAGCAAGATGGTCAGCTCTTATGATCCCATCCAGATCGAGGCCAATGTTATAGCAGGCCAACTCAGTCTAGATATCCCATTCTATGAGTCATGGAATAAAGGTTGATCTTTTCCAGGCTTTGGAAAGCTTAGGGAGCTAGTCAAATCTTAGTCGAATCGCAGCACAAAGTTCCAGCAGGTCAATAGCATATAATTCTGGAAGCGAGGCATGAGGGTGGCCACTTTATGGCAATGAACTTGATGTGGAGTGCATGCGAGGTCAATGCTGGGCTCCTGGCAACAGACAAATGGCAATGGCCTGAGTTGGTTGCTCTTGGAGCTGAATAACAAACAGGGAGGCTTTGTCCAGGAGCAGGGGCACTCCTGCTGCATCAGGGTAGGTTTGTTCTTCTGTCCTGTTTGCGAATGGCTCAGGGAGACGTGGCCATGACAGCTTGATGCTATCCAGCATGTTAGCCTTCACACATCCTAGCTAGGAGGTAGAATGAGCCAAGTAGAAAACATGTTTTTAAAAGGAAAGAGTAGCCTAAAAGGCAGAATTAACCATTTTGCTTTGCCATTAAACGGTTACAGTGTTTTGTTTTTTTTTTGGTTTTTTTTTTGTTTTGTTTTTTAGAAAATATCATCATGCCTGCTCTTTTTCCCCATGTGGGCTAACAGTTAACAGTGAATTCAGTTCCTAAACTTTCTGGGGGTTCTTTTCCCTGTGCTGATGGTTCTACTACCATGTATTTGCCCTGTATTTCAGTTGAAGGGAGACTTTTTGGGGTATCGTGTTACAGTTGGTGACAGTTGCCTCTCACGATGGGTTTTGGTCTTTGTCATGAGAGAGAGTTTGCTGTTGGGCCAGCACACTGTGTTCCAGAATACCAGCAAAGCCAGACAGCTTCAATGACTCTCATTTGTACTGATGCTATTAGAGAGAAATGTCATCTGAAGGGAAGGAGGCAGAGCAGGTCACATTTCAGAGCCTGCTCCCTTTTTGCAGAACCATTACATCTTAACAGATGTTCAGCACTATCCTGAAACTTTTTTTATTTCCCCCAAGTATACTCAAAACAGTGGTTTTATGGATCAAACCACTCTTTTTAACTGAACTAAACTGTTTTAAGGGCTGTTATATGTAAATGGGATCATGGCTGTGACATTCCAACCATGGCAAAGAACATGGTTGGAATGTCACAGGTTGTCAAATTAACAGATTAATTTTGATCAGTTCATCAGAAAAAATAACGCGTTAAAAAATTAATACTGATTAAATGCATTCCGTGCTGACTTTTCAACCCGGTCCGGTTCTTGCCACAAGTGCTCTGTAAAATGAAGGAGGAGACGAGAATGCCCTGCTTGGCCCAGTGAATGGAAAGTTTATGTTTAAAAATGGAATGGTTGATAGAAGTATTGTTGTCTGCAATTTATACAATAAGGAATTTTTGTGTCATCAGAGTACTAAAGTCTAAAATACCACCTCAGCGCAGAACATTTAAGAGTAAACCCGGCAGTCCGAGCCAGCACAGCCCGATACCAGCACCAGCGGCCAGCCACACTGGACCAGTCACTCGGATCCAAACTGAGCACGTCTACCTGTGACCCACTAACTAACTCCCCAGAAAAATGGTCTCTTTTCCGAATTTATATTGAGATGCCTTGTATGCTGGGCACCGGGGGTGACACACTTTTAAAAAATCATTAGTTTCGTCCCCCTACTTATCCACCCTGCAATTTGCATGAGTGAAACACGAGAGACGCTGAGTGCATACGCCGCGTTCCCCCAAAGATAAATATGCACTCCCTTATGCAACTTCAGATCATTTAAATAAAGATTCTAAAGAGTTTATAAACGTCTAAATAATAAAAAATATATATATATATATATATTGATATTACACATCACTATGCTGAAAAAATATTGCCGTACTATAGGGTATCGATTGTTTCCTCCACCTCTAAATGGGACAGTAACTATGCATGTGTGACAGTAATAATTCTATGTGTAGCAGTACTGCTGCAGTCTGTCACAATAAGTGAAAGTGGACCGTATACCAGTCCATCCTTTATACTTTGTCCAGAGATATGAATTTCATAATTACTGCCATACGAGTGCACCACAAACGGGAAGAACTTGATACTGCAACATCGCAAACAGCACGAACACTTAGCACTGATGTGTTACTAGAGACAGCAGATTAGCACGTAGCGGTGGTGACAGTTACAATGCAAAAAGGCTACATAAAAACACTCTAAAAGTCATTAGAGGTAAGATCATCAACCATCAACACAGAGGGGTCAGACACATACAGGGGATCCTCGGGTTACAATAGTCTCGACATACGACGTTTAGAGTTTACGACACTCACTCCCATAACTACTTTGGTTGCACGCGGCGGAAGAATACACATTACGCAGAATATGCAGTAATGCGGCATATGAGTGAGGGAGTTGGCGTCCCCCAGTATGCTTACCTCCGCCATTTTGAACTGTTAAAAGTGCAAGAGTTTTTCATTTTTCTGTTACTACAGCACAGTGTACAAGTATAGTATATTTATAGCCTTCTCCTTTTTCTGTGGCTTAATTGTGTTTTTATGTACAAGATTATGATCTTATACTGTGTTAGGATCGGTAAGTGACTTAGACTAGGGTGTATTTAGACTTAGACCAAATTTCGGGTTACATCACTGTCATAAGAAGGGATCTGTGTCGTAACTCAAGAACCACCTGTATTCAGACCTCTTTGGAATGATAATTTTCCCAAGTCACTGCATATGACCGTAAAAGCAAATGCTGGGTCGAACTAAGAAAATCAATTACTTTTAATATGTAAGAACGATCCTCTAAAGATGCTAATGCTCAGTCTAGTGGTAGTTTAGCCAACATTGGTTTGTCTTTGAGTAATCGTTTTGTATCCTCATCCTCAGTTTAGTTTTTAAGAATAATCTTGAAAAACTGTTTTTTTTTTGGCCAAACATGCTACATCACAGTACAGGCTCGGTTCTAGCTAACTGATGCTAAAACTGCACCCATTTCTAGGATAAAGACTAATATCTGAATTGAGTGACTGGTGTTAGAGTGACAGCTGAAATGTCTTCTGTCCATAAATGGGTGGAAGGTGTTTTTTTGTCAGTTACTAAATGGGCGTAGAATAGAAATTTGACATCATTGAAATACTAGCATCAGTTTTAATTTTTTCGGCATATTGCCCAAGCTGATTGCTGCTTCAGTGTGTATCATTTGACTTGAGTGTTTTACAGTTTCAGTGCATGCGTTACAATGCAAAAACAGTAACAATGCAGCATAACAGTAAAGTTGCCATTTGAAGAGCAAATTTCCAAAACTCACTCTGTCCAAAAGCATTTTTTTTTTCAACAAAATTACTTGTTTTACCTATTGGAAAGCAATTCTTACAGGAAATAATTTTTTTATTGAGATTTTACAGTTACTAGTCATTTTTCAATGCCTGTTTCTAAAGTGCAACTCCTGCACATTTTAGTGTGGGCAAATTTGCGTAAAAAATATTTTTAAGTAAATCGATATTCAATGTCATAAAATGATGTACAGGTTTAATATTTATATCCTACCACATGACACAGCATAGAGTCAATGACAGCTAACTGCATAAAAATTGTAAGAGACTTGGGTAAGTAAGTACCACTCCCGACTGTGCGAGTGGACTGAGTGAGTTTTGGTAGGTTATACTATTGCACACAAAGAGGTAATGTAAAAATATGCCAATAGTAGTGTTACCTTAAAAATCACAAAAAATGGACTGAGTGAGTTTTGGAAATTTGCTTTCCATTTGTACTACAGTGTTG
The DNA here is from genome assembly GCA_037576975.1 of Alestes dentex. NCBI lineage: Eukaryota > Metazoa > Chordata > Actinopteri > Characiformes > Alestidae > Alestes > Alestes dentex. The sequence continues at coordinate 18,461,793 of JBBIGA010000016.1, read as the reverse complement.
CATTGTGTAAAAGTGTGTAACAGTAGTGAGTAGTAATGCAGTAGTATTTTGGAGACAGTAGTGATGCAGTGTTATATTAATGACACATTGTGTAACAGTGTTTTGTGTAATCTAGTGTTACAGTAACTACACAATATAGCTATGATGTTTTACTGTTAACCTCTGTTGTGACACATTATGATGTTAGGAACAAAGCATGAAGCTAGTCTGCTCTTTTCTTATAAAGCAATGAAAATTTAAATACTGTCTCTTTTCTGTGTCTCTTACAGGAATCCTCATATTCATTTGCACTGAAATGCCTTATCAGCCTTTCCACTCTAATTCTCCTCGGTCTGATTATTATGTATCATGCACGAGAAATTCAGGTAAGTGGCCGAGTCAGCTCTGGAGGCAATTAGAGAGAGGGAGAAGGAGAGAGAGAGTAAAGATTGAGAAGTTTAATAGATTACACTATTGGCCCTTATGCCAAATCCTAATGACTTGGAAGTATCACCAAAAATAAATGTCGGGGCTGTTGTAACTTCTGATGCCTGCTATGCAGTGTCAGTGCCATTTCATGAAGACCATTAAGCTCCTTATAGTGAGCAGAGTTGTATATATAATGCCTGTGTACCTAGAGTTAAAGGATGTTGTTGATAGCTAATAGAAGGCATAATATAATAAAGGTCTTCCGGTCACTGGCATGTGAACATTATTTAGTGACTGGGAATGCTATTTGTAAGTATGCTCACTGAACAGATGGTAAACTGAAGGCTCTGGTCTGTAATTACAAGCGCTGTAGGCATTCCCAGACATGTTACACATGGGGTCAAAGGGCAGAAATAAAATGATGTTATGCTAATAGATTTTGTGAGAAAACTACAAAAATGTAAAGTGTTAATCTCTGCACTTTACACTTTAGCCTATGCATGAACATTAGCTTAGGAATGAAAACGCACAAGTGATATAGTCATTGTGTGTGTGTGTGTGTGTGTGTGTGTGTGTCAGTGTATATTAGAAATATGTTATATATAGATAAATAGATTGATAGATAGATAGGGATAGGTATATAGATATAGATGTATACACCGATACACACACACATATATGCACACACACACACACACACACACACACACACACAATAAAATCAGATTGACAGTTGTTTTGCTTTTCCATCAAATGTGTTCATCTAAGACATGTTCGGTGTCTGGAGTTTGCTTATTTAGTTGTATACTTCAAGATACTGTAATGGAAGCTATGAAGTAATAAAAATGTATATTAAATGTATATGTTTTCTGAGACTGTCACTTTTATTTTGTCAAATTAGTTGTTGATTTCCACCTCCCTCAAGCTCATAATACTGTTAGTACTGTGAGGGTGAAACTTAGCATGTGCTGCTGTTAGACAGCCCAGCACGCATGGAGGAGAATGGAGCATCAGTTCTGTTATGTCCATTAAGAGGTCCCACCCAGATCAGAGTCGGTTGGGCTCTCTTAGTCATGGATGGCTGCAGTACCACCAGGGATCAAACTAATGAGCTATTTGGATAGGGCCAACACTTTAAAGCCTTGACACTGTTAAAAAAACTTTTCCAAGACAATGCTAATTTCTGATTCCAGTATTCCAGTAGTATTTTCGTATCAAGTTTACAGCTTTGCACATGAACTTTAGTATCAAATTTACCGCTTTGCACTTTGGCCAATCCAGATTAAACACAGACATTTATCTGAAGAATATAATACACATTATTATAGATTATCATTATTATAGATGATCATCATTTATTTTCATATTTTAGCATTTCTGGAGTGATTCCTTCAGAAACGGTACTGGCATAGAGCCGCTGGTTTTTACCATCTGACCGAAGCCCATTGGTTGGGCAAATGTTTTCCAACCCTGGTCCTGGAAGCACACTGCCTGGCATTGAGCTCATGAACAAATTCCCTCACGCAATTGGTCCTACCTTTTGGAAATCAAAACATGATTTGTTGATTTTTCTGTCACTTTCTTAATATGTTGATGGTGAATCTGACATTTGGCCTTCAGTCCAAATTGTCAAGTCCTTACCAATGGGAGACATTGCTTAGTTCAACACTATACGGGCGAAAATATTGGGACACTTTACCATTACACTAACAGGGACTTTAATGACATTGCATTTAAATACGAAGACTTTAATAAGGGGTTGTTCCCCTTTTGCACCTATAACAGCGTCCACTCTTCTTGGAAGGCTTTCCACAAGATTTTAGAGTTTCTGTGGGAATTTGTGACCATTCATTCTGTAGAGCATTTATGAGGTCAGACACTGATGGATGAGAAGGCCTGGTTCACAACCTTTTTTTTTTCATTCAGCCCAAAGGTGTTGTATGGGGTTGAGGTCAGGGCTCTGTGTGGACCAGTCAAGTTCTTCCACGCTGAACTCATCCAACCATGTGTCTTTATGGACTTTGGTTTGTGCACTGGAACACAGTCATGCTGGAATAGAAAAGGTTCTTCCCCAAACTGTGTTCACAAAGTTGGAAACATGGCGTTGTCCAAAATGTCTTGGTATGCTGAAGCAATAAGATTGCTTTTCACTGGAATTAAGGGGGGCCTAGCCCAAACCCTGAAAAAAACCCAGGTGTGTCCCAATACTTTTTCCATATAGTGTATGTCACAGAGCAACTGTGATTGGATCATTGTTGGGCATTTCAAGAATTTAACCTCAATGTTTCCATACAACACTTCATATAAAAGCAGTAATTCATATAAAAAGAGTAATATTGTGGCTTCTCTTAAATTAAAATAAATGTTTAGTTTCAAGAAGTCATTAGGGCTTCTCTAAAAGCCTCGAGGGTTCCCTTCTGTATTTAGGCGTCACAGTGGTTGCTGTTACTATTTCAGCACCTTGTATGTGTTGTTCAGCTGCAGTGCAAGACACTAAAAACTAAATTCTTGCCACCAAGTATAATTGGCTGATCCAGTACATTTGGGATAAGGTATTATGTGTTTCAATGATCTGTTAAATGAATGAGAGTAAGTATAGAAGCTATATTTGGTGGTACAGTGGTGGCTCATCATCTGTCCGTGTCTTTTTTCCAGCTGTTCATGGTGGACAACGGTGCGGATGACTGGCGGATAGCCATGACGTATGAGCGGATCCTCTTCATCGTCCTGGAGCTGCTGGTGTGCGCCATCCACCCGATTCCGGGACACTATGTCTTCACATGGACTGCGCGGCTGGCATTCACCTATGCGCCATCTGTGGCGGACGCCGATGTGGACATTATTCTGTCCATCCCCATGTTCCTCCGACTCTACCTGATTGGTCGCGTCATGCTGCTACACAGCAAGCTGTTCACGGACGCTTCCTCACGCAGCATCGGCGCCCTCAACAAGATCAACTTCAACACACGCTTCGTCATGAAAACCCTGATGACCATCTGCCCGGGCACCGTCCTGCTGGTCTTCAGCATCTCCTCCTGGATTATAGCGGCCTGGACGGTGCGCGTGTGCGAAAGGTGAGACGGACTTTGGGCAGTTTTGAACCCTGCCGTATCCACGGGGGCGGATGAGTAGGTTTTTATTGTTCATATTTTATGGTTCACATTGTTCATTGTTGTGTTTTTTGCCCCCCCTCCCCTACCCCTCCCACCCCCCACCCTACATTGCTGCTGGATAGGGGTCCAAAGTGAGTCTGTGTGTTTTGGTTTTTTTTCATCCGTGAAAAAGTGGAAAATTGTCAATTTGGCCCATGACTTTTACCGAGCCTGTCTGGATGGGTCGTGGTGATCCATTCTGTGGAACAGCAATCATGCATTCCTTCCCCAGTGCATTGCATTGCTGACATGCTGGAGATCCCAAAGTCTTGAATGAATCATTTTATTCTCAATTTTCATAATCGGTCAGTTCTATTTTTATTTGTTTTTCTCGTGCTGGTCTGTGTCAAGCGCGGTCCAGAGGCTATGCTAATTTTCATTTTGTCTGTTATTATTTGGATTTTGGGATTTTCACTTACTCGACGCCATGTGCGAACATGTCGTCTTCATTTTCATGATATTGTATTGTTTATTTTTCCCCAAGGCCCTTTTTTATGTTTGACTTTTGACCTGTGCTGACTTGCTATTCTGGCTAGGGGAATACATTTGGCCCATATCTTGGGGGAAGGTGAAGGCCCGGCAGGCTGCTGTGTGTAGCTTATCCGTACCCCAAGGTGGAAGAGAGCACTGAAGCGAAATTAATCAGGTCACCCTAAGCCTTGTGGCTTATCTCTGCACACTTTTTTCCCTTCTCTTTTCCCCAGATTATGATCCAAAACCACCTGCTCTCCTCACCCACCATTCCATATCATTCAGCTGGCTGTTGTAAGGTGTAAAGGGTATGGTTGTTAGCTAGCATGAAGTATTCCCCTCACGGAGAGCCATGTTTCTGTATGAACGTATAAACTGACTGAACGTTTGGGCCTATGTTTTGTTTTTGTTTGTTTTTGTTTTTTTTGTACTTTTTAATTAACTTATTTATTATCTATTTGTTTAGCTGTTGTTCTTATTCAGAGCAGTTTTGTTCATTTTGGGATTTAAATGCTTTGATACAGAATTTCACTAACAAGCTAGTCACATGGTCAATGCTGATTTGTTGTCCAAGTGATGTGATATCATCTAAATGTTCTTTTAAATAGTTTACTTACTTTTAAATGTACTTTTACATTAAATCTAATGTCCTTTACGACTGTATATAATGAGCAGTAGCAATGAGTAGATTACTTTTCAAAGGCAATTACAGTGCTATAGCTTTAAGAGTCTTTTAAACGTATTAAAAATACCAGCACACCTTTGACTGCTGCAGTAAGGCAAGTTAAGCTGATGCTGTAAGTGGCGGTGTATTTCCCCGCCTGTTGGCTGGCAGGGTTGGGGTGTTGGAGGGACTGAAAGCCGCTATGTCAGCACCTCAGGGACCTGGGGTATGGCGTTGTTCCCCAGGCATGGCCCAGAATGCCGAACGCTATGTCCCTGCCTTAAATCACAGGTCGTTAGGCCAGTTCGGGCTTCTTCTAATAGCACTCAAGTTAATTAGTCCTCTTTTAAACTCACAGGCAGCGGAGCAAGGCCATTGCTGATTGATTAACAGGTACATATGTGCTGTACGCCACTATGCTACCGTCAGCACACCCGCTCATCATCCAGTCTCACAAAACTAAGCAAATATTCTGAAATGGTGGAAGTAGTAGGCTTGTCAGAATAGCCCAGGAATGTGTATGAACTTTTTGACATTGCGTACTGATCCAGCACAATATTTTCAAACTGTAATCAGGAATCATTGTATGCCTGATCACTGTGAGTGTAATTTGTTATGAAAATTGATGTTCGGCTAGACCAGTAGTTCCAAAGCATTCGCAGCAGCCACAGTGGAGTAGTTTTAGTAATAAGGCACTCACAAAAATACAAAAATACAGGGTCCTCGGGTTACAACACTTTCGACATACGACGTTTCGAGTTTACGATACTCACTCCCATAACTAGTTTGGTTGCACGTGCCGGAAGAATACGCAGTATATGCAGAATATGCAGTAACGCAGCATATGAGTGCAGGAGTTGGCATCCCCTTGTACGCTTATCTGCGCCATTTTGGACTGTTAAAACAGCAAAGGTTTTACACTCATTTTTAGTCATTTTTTCCTGTTACTACAGTGCAGTGTACAAGTACAGTATATTTATGTCCTTTTCCTTTTTCTGTGGCCTAGTTGTGTTTTTATGTTCTAGATTATGATTTTATACTGTGTTAGGATCGGTAAGAGACTTAGGCTAGAGTGTGTTTCAGCTAACACCGAAATTTGGGTTACATCACTGTCTAAAGAACGGATTTGTGTCGTAACTCGAAGACCCCCTGTACTTTGTTCAACAATTAGTGGCATGCCACTACAAACATTTAATGTTAGATAAACTAATTGATTTTGGGCTATTAGTGACAGTGACAATAATCAGCTATTAATAGAAAAAAGGTTTCTTTTGTGGAACCACTGTCAAAGCTAGGCATCTGGATGCATCCTGACAGAGTAAAATAGGCATAGAAGGACTTATTCTATTCATGAACCCAATATCTGTTTTTTTTGTTGTTGTTTTTTTTTTGTTTGTTTTTTTGCTAAAGAGCTTATAAATTCTAGACTTCGTGCTTTCTGGTTAGTTTGCACATGGCAGGTGCTGAAAGGGCTCCTTTTAGATATTGTTAGGTATTTGAGCCAAAGCAATATGAGTAGTAAGTAGTACATAATTAGGCCACAGCGTATAAAATATCACAAAATGAAATGAAATCTTGAGCCCAGAATCGACAGTCGTATCAAACCTGAAACCATGTGTATCGTTACGCCCTTACTTTGCAGTGAAAGTGAGCCTGTGAGTCGATCGCCACTTCAGCCTGTTTGATCTTGATGCTCTCTGTGCAGTGTGTTATCTGAATTAATGATGCCTGTGGATGCGGTAACATTGCCAGCATGCTTGGCTCTATACTCTGCTTTATGCTTGTGTAATGGGCTGTGTCTCTCACGATAGTTTTACACTGACTCGTTCTCTGTAGCCGAGTGAGCCTGAACACAGAGGGCTGCCGGACGGACACACACTTGCTCCCTCAGAACAGCACAATGCAGACACCACTCCCTTTAAAAATGATCTGCACCCAGCCGCTGTGCTAGAACGCTGTGTATGTGGGCTTGGCTGTCTTTTTTATCCAATTCGCTCTGGCCTGGTCATCCTTGTCTACAGCAGTCTTTGCAGATCCTTATTGATACTTCGCTTTGGGCCCTCATGCAGATTGCCCTTCAGATGGAATTGGGCTTTTCAAACGATGCCTCACTAAAATCAGGCAACTCATTTTTTTTATGTGCCAAATATATGAACAGTGTCAGATGTCCTGGAGCGCTCTGATTTCAAAGAGCAAAAAATGCAGATGCTCTGTTGAAGTTTTTGGGTGAATTTTGTTAGAAGTAGCAATAGCAGATAGCTGTTATGTTGTTATGGCCCAAACCTGGGTCACATATGGCACTTATTAGTAGCCCATATATCATATGGACTGAAAAGTGCACCTTACTGTATATGGTTGCCACAACCCATATATTTATGCATATAAATGCAGTTATGTTTATATACTATTAAGCAATTGGTTAAAAAAAAAGGATGTATTTTTTTACATGCTATTTAATAATGCAACTGCCTGTTCCACCTTTGAACCAACACTTTCCGAACTGACCAACCATGCAAGTTTACCCACTTTATCCCAAGTTTTAATTTGATCTCCAGTCCACTTCTGGACCGTCATTTCATATGTTATTTAGGCCACAAGTAAATGCTGGATGTGGCCTAAATGCTGTCTGGAAAGAAAAATGCTAATAGTCTAAACAGTTTCAGCTAAACTGCTCTTTCAGAAAAGGCTGATTTTGATAAAAAGCCCAAATAATGTGAGAAAAATGAAATGTTTTTGCCGAAATGCTTAAATCTACAAAGTTTTGAAGTAGTTTTTGACGTTCAGTTTTTGACATTTTCACATAATTAGCTAACATAGTGAATCATTCTGAAGAAGCATTCATGTGTGGAATGGGGGAAAATCCACAAATCTGTTGAATCCAATGAGATGCAGAGCTGTAGGAAGGATAAGATCAGTTTCAGCATCGTACAGGGAGACAACATCAGATGCTAAAAGGCTAAAAACAATGCTAACCTGAGGCAGCTACTTACTTAGCTAATACTGTGTCAGCATTTTCTGATTTACTGTACTTTGTCCTGATCTAAATAATGTGGAAATTTACTTTCCTAAACATGTAGTTATTTGTAATTTCCCCAGATTTTATACTCTGCGTATACAAAAAGGGACAAATATACAAAGCTAAAAATCAGCGTAGAATTTTAATGACAGTCTAGTGAGTGGCAAACAGAATTTTACAGATGACACCTATAATCCCTTTTTTGTCCTGCCCCAGTTGCACTGTTCCTTATTAACAAAGCCGTTACGCTGTTTTTTCTCTGTGTCCTCAGATATCATGATAAACAAGAAGTCACAAGTAACTTTCTGGGGGCGATGTGGTTGATCTCCATAACCTTCCTGTCCATTGGCTATGGAGACATGGTGCCGCACACCTACTGTGGGAAGGGTGTGTGTCTGCTGACCGGAATCATGGTACGCTTCCACTCGTGATCCTTACACTTCATGAACAAATTTAATGTCTAATAATAAAATAATAATTGTTAGAGTTAATAGTTCAATACTGATTTAGTGTAGTAGTACATAGTCTAAGCTAGGTACTTTACTAGATATGACAAGTCTTTAGAAAACACCTAGAAAGATGACAAATAATGGACTGTAATGATCTTTTTTGTGCCTTGAGATTTGATCAACACTTTTTAAATATGTCATTGAGATCATTCGCTTTGTTGTAATTTATTACTAGACGTGAAATGTATTAGAGCTTGAACGGGTTGAACATTTCTTTGCTTATTAGTAATGTGTTCTTATTAGAAAAAGTGGAGCACTAGCATCATATTAGAGGTATCATATACATTTTATATACATTTTATTATACAAAAATGTTCAGTTTTTCAGGTTTTGCTAGTATTGAACTGAACAGCTTTGCCTTATTTTTTAAGAAATACAACTATTGTTCTTTAAAGCATAATTTTAAAGGAAAAAAACAAAAGATCAAAATAAGAGAAATGATGTAGTGTTTCCAGAACTTGAATAATTCAAAGAAAACAAATCTCTTGTTCACTCTAAAACAAAGTGGCAATAATTACCTTTGACGTACTTCTAGTAGTGTCTCACCATCCAGCTGGTCACATTGTAAGAGGAGTGTTGATTACAGCAGTGTTTTTTATACTTTTCTTCATTAAATAAGATGTGATCAGTAATCAGTACCTCATAAAGCAGAATGAGGTGCTTGTGCAGGAATTTAACAGACGCTGGCACGGAATGGTTGTCAAACTCATAGAGATGCTGATTTAAAAATAAATTGCAGTGGTCTCTTATTTTTTACAGAGCTTTATTTTTGTACCAGTTTGTTTGTTATGAAAATACCGTGGAATGTTGAATATTTACACGGAGTGAAACTTTCTAGAGGAAGGAAAACAGCACAAAATTGCCAAATAGTAAAAGCATAGATGGAATCTGATCTGACAGGACAATGTATGACTTTACTTAGTCAATATCTTCCAGTGGACCTTGGATCAACTGCACACATCAGATGCGATAGATACTTCTTTCTCGGTTAAAAGAAAATAAATAGTGAAGGATACATTTTTGTCTAACACATATGTTCCCATCAGTATATTCATTTGTCCTAAAAAAAGGATGAAGTTGTATAAATAGCTCAATAAGCCGCAATAAGCAAAAATTGCAGCAGCAAATATGAAATACAGGGACAGAAAAGTGAAGAGCGATAAAATATAGACTTAGAGCTCTGGGAAAAAAAATAAGAGAGCACTGCAAATTATTTTTAAATCAGCATCTCTGTGAGTATGACAACCATTTCGTGCCAGTGTCTGTTAAATTCCTACACAAGTGCCTCATTCTGCTTTATGAGGTACTGATTGGTGATCACATCTTATTTAATGGTGAATCAAATCTTGTTTAATGAGGAAAAGTATAAAAAAAACACTGCTGTAATCAACACTCTCCTCGCGCAATGTGACCTGTCGGATGGTAAAACACTACTAGAAGTACGTCAATTAATTATCGCCATTTTGTTTCAGAGTGAACAAGAGTTTTCTTTGAATTATTCAAGTTCTGTAAACACTACATCATTTCTCTTGTTTTGATGTTTTGTCATTTCCTCTAAAATGATGCTTTAAATAGGTATATTTTTATTGGGAAATTAGGAGAAATGTTGTCAGCAGTTCTTAAAAACTAAGGCAAAGCTGTTCAGTTCAATACTTGCACCTATAAA
>JBBIGA010000016.1:18433776-18451807 GCA_037576975.1 Alestes dentex | reverse complement strand
TGTGTGTGTGTGTGTGTGTGTGTGTGTGTGTGTGTGTGTGTGTGTGTGTGTGTGTGTGTGTGCACGTGCTGTGTGTATGTTTGTGTACACTTTAAGGTTTTTAAAACTGTATTGTGTGTTTCGTCTGTCTTGTCTTAAATCACTGCAGAGCTCAGAAGTAAGTTGCGTCTTCTATCTTTCCTTCCCATCAGCCTTTCTGTTCATTTTCTTTAGTCGTATTTACCGATATCAAACCAACATACGAATGTTTGAAGCTGGATGCTGTATTCCTACCTGTTTTTTTTCACCGACAGTCTAAAATTCAATGGGTTTTTTGCACGCTTTATTAGGCTGCTGCCACTTTATGGGAGAAAAAAAAGAGAAATAGCATCTTCTCAGCTTCAAATTCATCAGCCTTTTTCTGGCACCGAAAGTCCATTCATCCAATCTGCACCTGATCTCTATCTGAGTCTGCACTGAGAACTGAGATACACACTGAAAACCTCCAAAAAACCTCAAACAACCTCCTAAATGGTCCTCAGTATTGTCTGTCCCAGGTATGGAGATCATGTATTTTATATACTTGTAGCTTAAAATAATTACATTTCAAATTTTATCAATAATTTGCTGATTTCAGCATCTCAGCGCTACATATTTGGATAATATTTGCGTGACTATTGGTTTCAGATGTGAACGTTTGTCTTGTAGCTTGACAGTTACACTATATGGACAAAAGTATTGGGACGTCGGCTCATTACACCAACAGGGACTTTAATGACATTGCATTCAAATACAGAGACTTTAATATGGAGCTGGTCCCCCTTTTGCAGCTATAACAGCTTCCGCTCTTCTTGGATAGCTTTCCACAAGATTTTGGAGTTTCTGTGGGAATTTGTGCCCATCCAAACATGTCTTCAGGGAACTTGTTTTGTGCACTAGGGTACAGTCATGCTGGAGCAGAAAAGGTGTGTCCACGAAGTTGGACGCATGACCCTGTCCAAAATGTCTTTGTATGCTGAAGCATTAAGATTACCCTTCAGTGGAAGTAAATGGTTTTGCCCAAACCCTGAAAAACAGGTGTGTCCCAATATTTTTGTCCATATAGTGTACCTTCCAAATATTTGGCCTGTAGTGTATGTTTTGGATTTGTGGAAAGTGAAATCTGATTTGTTGCTTGTAGCCTCAGTGAGCGCACTCTGATTCTCTGGTACGTCTTAAAGTAGAACGAAAAATAGCAAACATGCAAAAGCCTTTTTTCTCCCTTTAGTTCAGTGAAGCCCTTTTTCTTTTTTTGCCGCTCAGCTGAGAGAACTGCTAAGCGCACCGCTCATCTATAATACATTCCCTTGCACTTTTGTAGCAAAATTCTCCTTCCATCACCTAAATTTAATGCATATAAATGTCTATAAATACCTGCAGCTCAGTAAGGCATGGTAGAGGTTGTGTTTTAGATTTTTTTATGCACCTTGCAATGAAAATGGCAAATGTATCTGTACGTCCAGTGCTAGAAAACATGGAGGTGTAGGTGCAGACAGAAACAGACCAATTTTGGCCCTCCCAAAATTGAGAATTCATCTGTGAACAACAACAACAACAAAAAAAAAAAACGACACACCACCACCACCAACACTTGTGGAGAAGGTGAAAGTGCGTGGGTTTTATTTTTTTCATACAGCTTGCACTGGAACCTTTTTTTTTTGTTTGTTTGTTTTTTTAATGGTTGATTGAGTTAAGGTTGCTTGGCTGTGGATCGAAGTTGATTGTATGTAAACGGCAGAAAGAAAACACCGAGTTACAGTTGCATTCTGCATGTAGAAAATTCACACATGCACTCGTGTGCTCTCCTCACTAGCTGCTTGCGAATGGCACCACACCCCGAAAACAAACACATCATTTTGCTTGAAATACGTTCACAGTTCTGTATGTATATATATATATATACGCAGTACCAGCCAAAACTTTGGACACAAGTTATTAAAAAGAATGCAGTAGGATTTTAAAAAGATGCATAAAAAGTGAGCTTAGAATTAATAAGCTATTAAAAAACACGAATACATGTTAATGTAGGCTGTAGGCGTTTTAATTCTAAGAGGAGTACAAAATATTTTTGTATTTAAATCATTGATGCTTCATCTCTATTCATATTCGCTGTAGAAACTCATTTTTAGCATTTTAGTTCAGAAGGCCTAAGATTAAAACCACATTCAGCCAAGCTAGTCCAGATGTTTGACTGGTACTGTATGTATCGAATTCAAATGATACATATAATGCAGAGTTTTTGATTTTCATTCATACAAAATGTGTGAAATCTGTAGGAGAAAGGGGAGTTAATGCCATGCTTAGGAAAAAAAAAGGCCCATTTACTATAAAACCCACCCATATCTGTGCATGAATTTATGAATTTTGCATATACAGGATTTATGACGGCACACGACCTTTATACAGGAAAGGACAAAAAATAAAGTTCTCCACTATCAAGGAAGAATGTAAGACAACTCGTACTCAGTACTGTTAAAATAAGCTATAACTCTGTCCTAAATGAAGTTAGCGCAATTTACACTGGTTTGGCACCGCAGTCTCATATCTCCAGTTATTGCCACTTTTGTATTTCCATCATTTGAAAATGCGATTTTCTATTTACCACTGGTTCATTTTATGATAAACAGATGACCTTGAGTAAAGTCTCTTTACATTAATGTATACTGAAACTTATTTATGTTTTTGTTTTTATTGTGAAGAGAGAGAAGGTTTTGTTCTTAATGCGACTATGGATTGTATGAGGGCGTTGTCTGCAAAATTCTGTTGAAATTCATTATGAAGTGTCCATTTGTCATTCGTGAACACACCACGGCACACAGTGAGAACAGTGAAATTCTTTCTCTCCCCGTTTAACCCATTCACCAAGTGAAGCAGCGGGCAACCAGGAACACAGTACCCGGGGAGCAGTGTGTGTGGGGACGGTACCTTGCTCAATGGTACCTCTGTGGTGCCACTGGAAGTCCTGGGATTTGAACCCACAGGGGCAGGGGCAACTCCTTTACCACCAGACCAGCGATCAATTTTGTGCTGTTCACCCTGTGCTGTGGTGTTTGTCATGTGTGACAAATGGACACTTTACACTTTTATTGTTTTGAATTTTGCAAGACGTTTTATGTCCCTGTTTTCTCGTATCACATCTGAATGACTGATATGTTCAAAATAATATTACATTACAAAATGCTTGGGATTTTGGGTGCTTTGGTGTGCCGGACCAGTGTAAATGCTGCATAAGTCAACATGCCTGGCCTTCAGATGAAATACATTGTATGGATAAAAGTATTGGGACGCCTGACCATTACACCAACAATGACTTCAATGACATTATATTTAACTACGTCGACTTTAATATGGAGTTGGTCCACCTTTAAGGCTACAACAGCTTCCACTCTTCTTGGAAGGTTTTCCACAAGATTTTGGAGTTTCTGTGGGAATTTGTGCCAGTTCATTCTGTGGAGCGTTTATGAGGTCAGGCACTGATGTTGGACGAGAAGACCTGACTCTCAGTCTCCGTTCCAGTTCACCCCAAAGGTGTTGTATGGGGTTGAGGTCAGGGCTGTGTGCGGCCAGTCAAGTTCTTCCACACAGAACAGCCGTGTCTTTAAGGAGCTTGCTTTGTGCACTGGGGCACAGTCATGCTGGAATAGAAAAGGTTCTTCCCCAAACTGTGTCCACAAAGTTGGAAGCATGGCATTGTCCTAAATGTCTTGGTATACTGAAGCATTAAGATTGTCCTTCACTGGAAGTAAGGGGCCTAGACCAAACCCTGAAAAACACGTGTGTCCCATTACTTTTGTCCATATAGAGTAGCTGGTAGCTGTAAAGGATTGCAGTAACTGTAGGAAGTTTTGGGGGCACCGCAAAAGAAGCTTCAAGACTGAATACATACCTTTTTCAAAGTACCAGAAAAGTGTATGAAATAAAACAACACATACGGAGGTTTCCTACAGGGTTCTTTTGTTGGATTGTTGTGTTTTTAATTAAATAACTAGTAACACGCTTCCTTGTTTGATTTAGGGTTTTTAACACCAGGACAGGTCCATTCTTTAAAACATCACTGCAAAAGTTTTAGGACCTTCTACTCTCTAGAAAATGTTTTAGGGAAAAAATCTCTTTACTTCCCTATAGCTTTTCTTTTAACCCTTAGAAGTCTGTTATCAGTGATCATTCTGTAATTTTATACAAATGATCTGTCACTCAAATCTCACCCAGTCCTGCAGAAAAACTGTGTTAAGTGAAATTACAAACTTTCATTAAATTTCACATTTATGTTTGTAAAAAGTTTTATGATTTGACAAAAAGTTACTCTTGTGTGAACAGCCTTGTTTTGTGGAAAGAAAAAAAATACTGTTGCCGTGTTTTTGACATTTTCTCACAAACAAACAAAATTTGAATTACAAGTTTAAGACTATTGAAAATAAATGTAATGAATTATATCTTAAGGCCATTACACACTGAACTTAACATGAAATAAAAACATGAAAATGTGAATTATTCAGATGTAATTGCTTCAGACTACACATGCTGGATGCAGGTCATATTTTTGCATCCCTCAAAAAAATGGACAGAAGTATCCATTAAAAATGGACAGAAGTATCCATTAAAAGGGCGAAAAGATCTTCTTTTTTTTTTGCTCCTCATGAAACGTGCAGACAGTGACACGGGGTGAGCTACTTTGCATTTTGGAAAAGCAAAAGCAGCACTGAGCATCTACACTATATGGACAGAAGTATTGGGACGCTTGACCGTTATACTTGCAGGGACCGTACTGATGTTGCATTCAAATACATAGACTTTAATAAGGAGTTGGTCCCACTCTCCTTGGAAGGCCTTCCACAAGATTTTGGAGTTTCTGTGGGAATTTGTGCCCTTTCATTCTGTAGAGCATTTATGAGGTCGAGAAGGCCTGGCTTGGAATCTCCGTTCCAGTTCATCTCAGAGGTGCTGGATGGGGTTGAGGTCAGGGCTCTGTGCAGTCTGGTTAAGTTCTTCCACACTGAACTCATCCAGCCATGTCTTTATGGAGCTTGCTTTGTGCACTGAGACACAGTCATACAGGAACAGAAAAGGTTCTTCCCCAAACTGTCCACAAAGTTGGATGCATGGTGTTGTCCAAAATGTCTTGGTATTCTGAAACATTAAGATCGTCCTTCACTGGAAGTAAGGGGCCTAGACCAAACCCTGAGAAACAGGTGTGTCCTAGTACTTTTATCCATAGAGTGTAGCTTGCATGTCCATAACCCAGTTTGGGCTGCTTTCGGAGATGCTGGCATTGTCCAGGATGAAGAAGAGAGCAACCTGATCTCTATGATGTTTGTGAAAAAAGCTGTAGTTGCTGGGACACAGTGTCAGCATGGCAACTGCAGAGATGGCTATTAATGGTGAGTTCATGTCACCTGCGAAGGGTAGCAAAAATCAAACAGAAAGGGAATACAGTTATGACACATTTTTGCCAACTGAAAAAAAAAGGGATTTGTGTAAGGTATCAGCTGTTCACATGCTGGAATGAATTTATTTATGCTCGAATAAGTTGCACGAATAAATCACGCTCAGTGTGCAAAGGCCCTCACTGTGTAATAATTAATGTCATTACATTTTAATAGCCTTGCACACTTGCAGCAATAACTCTGGACTCTCTATGGGTTAAAAGTGGGTTCAGATCCTATTTTTGCCAGTATTCATGCCCATATTTCCCAAGATTTTTCCTGTCCAAGCCTTCTAATCTTTAAGAAGAGTTTGTGAGGCCTAGAAACCCACCCCCCCCCAAAACACTTCCACACACAAGCCACAACCTTTTTAAACAGAACTTTCCGGGGTTTGTTCATGGCTTCCTCTGGAGGAAAGTCTATCTCTGTCTATCCGTCCCTCATGACTGTAGTTGACTTTTGGTCTTCAATAGCCATTGAAATTAGGTTAATGTTTCCAGCAAGCACTTCGATGGCCACACCCTGGTGTCCCTTCTGTCTGGGTCCTTTATCCTCCCATCTGTTAGCGTGATAAGAGCAGCCGAGTGGCTTTCCGCCTTGAGTAGATGTGAAGAGGGGCGTTTCTGTTCCAACACCCATTGTAAACGAACCAGTGTTGACTTAGTGAGTTTCAAAACATCACCTACTGGTGGTCATTAACCTTTACGGTTCATTTATATCTAGTGCAAATCAACTCAGAGCATGTTTTCATGTCCGCCCTGCATTGTTCAGTTTACCTCAGGTGAAAAGGTTTAGCCAGAAATGCATGTGTGATTTCCAGTTAGCATGTCAACTGCCATCTGAGGTCAATGGCAGCTGGAGCTGCTTTCGCAGATCAGCTTTTAAACAGGTCCAGCACTGATGTAGTTGCATTCAGGCGTTCCATTCTGATTCCTCTTGTAGCGACAGTTTGGCCGAAATTCAAATTTACACCGCATCCCCTCTTATCCCAAATGTAGTCGATCAGCCGAAACATATTTGGTGTCTGAGGTTTTTTAGCATTTCTTTGGATCATAATCACAGGCATTGCCTCAAACCATCCTAAGCAATCTGGGGTGGTAGTAGCCTAGTTGGTAGAACCCTTGTCTGTGAACCTGATGGCCACAAAGTTGCAGGTTCAAACTCCCACTTTCTACCATTGTGTCCTAGAGCAAGGCACTAAACCTCAGTTGCTCCAGGGAGACTGTCCCTGTAACTAATGATTGTCAGTTGCTCTGGATAAGGGCATCCCCCAAATGCCCCTTTATCTTTACCAGCCTTGCTTCTGTGGTTTCTGACATTGAATGAAACACTGTAATCCATAAACAGAAATTACTTAGCAAATCAAATCAGTTTGTGGCAAGAGATGCGGTTTGCACAGTGCTGACTGTTTAATGCTATTGAGAGTCCATTGCTTTTTAGCTAATTAGCCTCACAGTGCCAGTGCGAAACTGAAAACTGAAGATGCAGAACTTTGGACACCAAACTTATCTTGGGTGATGAACTACATTTTGAGTACAAGTGGGTAACTGGGTAAATTTGATTTTTCCTCGCACGATCACTTTAAAATGGGGTACTCCACCTCCACTGCCCTGTCCTTCACTTTTACCCCTGCAAACCAAGCTAACTGGCTGAACTCTCAGGTGCCGCAGTGCTGAGAGGTGCGAGCCAGTGGGCAACTAGGGGACGCTTTGGGACGTTTGACTGCTCCAGCATTCGTTCATCATCCTCATTTGGCCTCTTTTTTGCCTCCTGTGGCTGAATGAGTTTGCATGTCTGATTTGGCCAGTTTTTTAACCTGAGAACGTTTTGCATGTCTGCACATCATTTAGTAGAAAATGTTCCTGATGTTTCACTGTTGTTTTTTTTTTTGTTTGTTTGTTTTCTCCCCAAACCCTTTTTTCCAAATCTACCTATTACCCTTGTCCTCTCCCTCTTTCTCTCTATCTCTCTCCACATATCTCTCACCCATCATTCTAACTGCTATACTCTTTTCTTCTTTCTTTCAACTCTCACTAACCTCTGACATCTTTCTCTCTGTCTTTTACCCTTTGTTCTCGTTCTGCCTTTCTTTTTCTCTGTCCCTCTCCACATATCTCTCATCCTTTGTTCTACCCCTTCTGTCTTTTCTTCTTCCTTCTTTCAACTCTCTTATTAACCTCTTACCTCTATTTCTCTCCAACCCCATCTATCTATCTATCTATCTATCTATCTATCTATCTATCTATCTATCTATCTATCGACCTATCTATGTATCTATCTACCTGTCTGTCTGTCTGTCTGTCTGTCTGTCTGTCTGTCTGTCTATCTATCTATCTATCTGTCCATCCGTGGCTCCTCCTGCTCCTGCATTTCTTCTTTGATCAGACTGCGCAGTGTGAAGATGGAGCAGAGGAAGTTGAACGACCAGGCAAACACACTCGTCGATTTAGCCAAGGTATGTGCGCGGTATCCCAAAACGATTGCATACATTTTTTATACGTTTGAAAACCAAGTAGGGGTCAGAAATGTCACTGTAATACATTCACCATTGTATGCAAAGTATTGTATAGGATTTTTTAAAAGGTGCATTGTGTCTGTTTCAACTGATCAGTATCCATATCGCACACCCCTAATTCCAACATTCGAAAAGCAATGCCGTTGAATCACCAGTCACCCCTAGTTCTGATATAAGTATTCACTGATGAGCCAAAACATTATGGTCACTTGTCTAACATGCTGTTGGTAAAGTGAAGTGGCCCCTTATAGTCATGTGGGAACACACCACAGCACACAGTGTGAAATTTTTTCTCTGTATTTAACCCATTCACCAAGTGGAGCAATGTGCTGCCACCAATTAGGGACGCCCGGGCAGCAGTGTGTGGGGACGGTACCTTGCTCAAGGGTACCTCAGTGATGGGACTACAACAATGTTTAGGTTGTCAAACTGACATCCACATGAATGCCCAGACCCAAGGTTTTCGCAGATTAGCATTCCTCAGAGCCTCACACTCCCTCTACTGGCTTTTTCCCATAGTGCATCCTGGTGTCATTTATGGTGCAGGAAATCTAAAAAATCTTAAAAACCTGTCAACCAGGCGCTGTCTACAGTGGACAGCTGGGCAATGGTATATGGCTAAGAAGCCCTATACAAAGTGTTGTGACACATTGGTCCTTTAAAAACTTGGGTGTCTTCTGCCACAGTGGCCCTTCTGTCAGCTCAGACTTGGAACTGATGAGTCTTGGGCAGGCAGCACCCTCATGGTTCACGCTTTGTCCCTCCTCAGACTGCTATTGGCAGGTAGTCATTGGATGGGATGGGAAGCACCCAAGAAACCTTTCAAAGATGCTCCAGCCGAGTCGTCCGGCCATAATTAGCCCTTGTGAAAGTCACTGAGGTCTTTACATCTGCCCATTTCTCTTGCATTAAACTCGCCAACCTAGAACATTAGGCCAGGCCGTAACATGTCGGTTGCTAACAGAGCATTCATGGTATTTGCCTCATCTATGAGTGGTCCTAATGTTTTGGCTTATTGGCATTGTCATTGTCCCTGTCTCCAAAATGGTAACTTTTGATTTGTGTGTGATAAAATAGAAGTTATGCATTTCGTTTACCTGCCGTGTGCAAATTACGTGTGAGCTGACCGCAATCTCCTCCTCTTCTTCAGACGCAGAATGTTATGTATGACCTAGTGTCGGAGCTGCAGGAGCGCAGTGAGGAGCTGGACAAGCGGATTGGTCAGCTGGAGGAGAAACTGGACTCCATTACCTCCAGCCTGCAGGCTCTGCCTGGCCTGCTGTCCCAAGCCATACTGCAGCAGCAGCACCACCTGCTGGATGGGCTGATTCAGCACGGCCTAACACTAACGCGGCCGTCCTCACAGGCCTCAGAGCGCTCCTGGAGTTCGTCCATCCGTCGACGGAGGTCACCGTCCACTGCTCCACACACGTCCTCTGACAGCGGCTAGATCGCTTACACACACGCACGCACACACACACACACACACACACACACACACATATACACACACTTACATACACATGCGCTCACTCAGTACCACTCACTCTTCTGCCATCCTTGACTAACACTGCTAAAAGACTTTTAGTACTAAAAACTAAAAAATGATGACTGCGACACACTGGAAAAAAAAAAACAAACGTAATGAGTTAACAGTTCATGGTAGACATATGGTTTACGTTTAGCCATTGTATGGCTGTTTAAAGTTAGCTTTTTTGTAAAGCCCTTGTATAGTTACAGACTGGATCCAGGGTGCGGGGGGGAATCGGAAACCATCGCCTGAGAGAAAGTGGCATTTTCTCTCACGAAAAAGTGTGGCGGGAAGAAAAGTGCGTGACAACCAGAGAAGAAAGGAGAAACGATTGATTTCCCAAAAAACAAAAATAAAATAAATGGGCTAACACAGGGGCCTTTGGGAGCTCTGAACTTGAGCCAGTATACACCAAAAAAAAAAAAAGACCCAACAAAACATGGAGAATTGTTAGAAACACAGGAAATGACAATGTAACAACAAAACATTAGACACATTGCCAGATATCCAAAAACGATTAACTGTATTGCCTAACATCTGAAAATTTTAATGGGAAAAAAAATGTTTATGTGCTCAATGAAGAGTTTTTTGCACGTTTGATGAGTTTTAATTTCACTTCTGAGGATGATAGAGTAATAGTTTACAAAAATGACCCCATTTACAAAGCATGTTTGGTAAGCATCAAATTTTAAATGAATCACTGGGTGTAAGTTCTGTGTACTTTTTTTCGGTTGCTGTTATTCCATAGCTTCTTTTTTTTTTATTTTGGATTTTTCTAGAAGGAGAAAGGACGTTCCTCTTTTTGTGGGGGTGTTTTTTTCCCTTTTTTTTTTTTTTTTTTTTTTTTTTTTTTTTAAACACAAGTGCCCAAACTCGAATTTTGCATTGCAGTGTCTAGAGGATCTCAGAAGCCAGAAGGAGTCCTGTGATGAACAAAACACATTTCTTGGTAAACCATCCTCGCCTTTAATCAGAGCTTCCAAGGGTCCTTCACAGCTGCTTTAGTACAGGCATTCTGCAGGACAGGCCGAGGTGGATATGACCGGAGGATTTTGGACCAGATAAAGGAAACACACCCCACCCCTTGCATGTTTCAATGCAAATGATGATGGAGCTAACCTATGGGATGGCTTTATGTTAATTTTTTCCTTTCTCTTCCTTTTTTTCATTTTTTACAAAGATTCTTTTTTATTATTTACCTAGAATTTTTATAGCTTGTAGAGGATCTACTATAATATTACTACAGAGTGGCAGCATAGTTGAATCCATGCATTCCTAGATCAAAGACCAAAAACCACCAAAAAACTAAATGAGAAGATAATTTAAAAGAAGAAGAAGAAGAAGAAGAAGAAGAAGAAGAGACTAATTGCTCATTTGGATATCAATACCATCATAGATCACATGAAAATTAATTGATTAGGTTCCCAGCTATATCTGAGACTAAACTATCAAAGATGTGGTTGTTTTTACGGGTTTCAAAGAAAAAAAAAGTAAAAAAAACTGCCTTTACTATGTGTCTTCGGCCTTGTTGACCAACCTGTAGCAGATGAACTTGATGCTGGGCTCCGATATAAAGAAATAAATCCACAAATCCAAGACTTGAGTCTGTTCATTGAGTCAGAGCGCCCCAAAAGACGCAGCATTCAAAAAGAAAGATGTTATTCTAAGATTATTAAATGAGTTGTTAGTCCACTATCAGTCCGCTGTATAATTATGATTTTATATTTATGTATGCATATGTGTGTGTGTGTGTGTGTGTGTGTGTGTGTGCACACTTAACGGCCAAACTTTGGTTTTATGACCGAAAAGCAGCGTCAACAGTGTGAGAGCACTGGACTGAAAGAGAGAAAATATAAAACACAACGATCAGGGTGACATGACAGTGGACTGTGATCTCTAAGAGACAAGGGACAGGTGAAACTAACTGAGGTCAAGGGAGAAAACAAAGCAGGAGTAAGGACAGGAAGACCTCAGGCTAAGTACTTCTGAGACAAGGACAACCAAGGGTGGGTGCAGCAGTCCATACCATGATATGTTATCATTCAAAAGAGAAGTATCATCGTTAATAAAGACAAGTCACACATTTTCATTAGACAAACAGTGATCCAGTTTCGGCTGTGCTTGACACTACCTCCACCATGTTATTCTGGATCATGGGCAGTATCGTTTATTTCTTCATGTTTCCTCTTTCCATCCTTCTGATGTAAGCAGGAATAGTAACAGTGTCTGTCAAAATTATCATTGGTTGACAGGTGTTTATGCCATGCTCATCCTCTGCCCCTTGTATGATGTCACTGAATGCGGGTTGTGTGGTGTTGGTTGTGTGAAAAGATTTGAAATTTTGTTGCATACCAGTATAGAGTTTTGATAATTCCCACAGCCGTGGGAACACTGTTTTGGAAATTACTGTGATGGGCAAAAAGAGGGGACTTAGAGGGGAGTGTAAAATCCATAATTAATCTACCAGATATACGTTAAAACATCCAAATGTGTAGTAAATGAAAAGCAAAACATTCCATAGGAGTTAAAAATGAATCTGTACGAAGTGGGGTTAAATCATTAAAAATAACAAAGTCAGTAAAATAGTTATGCCAGGAGGGAGAAAAATAGTTCCTTAATTTTTTTTTTTTTTGTAAATCCTTGTTGGATTAAACAAATCCTTAATTGGGAACAGAGGATCTGCATGCTCCAGAGCATGTATTGTGTCACACTCGACCAGTGGGGTTTGTGTGTGTGTGTGTGTGTCTGTGTCTGCAATCAATTTTCGAGGGTCTCGTGAATTTCACTGACAACAACAGATGTTTGAATGAGACTGGAGAGCCCCTACCTGGGAGGGCCCCCACCCTGTCATGGATTTGACTAGCAATAGGTGTGAGAAGGGAGGGTAATGTTTCTTAAAGTAAATTAAAATAAAGTAAGGTGGACTCTTATAGTAACGCATGAAGACACCACAGCACACAGTGTGAACAGAGTGAACTTCCTCTGCATTTAACCCATTCACCAAGTGATGCAGTGGCCTGCCACCAACAAGCGGTGCCAAAAAAACTTGTGGTTGTAGACGATGGTACATGACTTGTGATGCATTTTCATTCACAAAACCTGGACACAACTTCAGCAAGGCAGTCTCAGGATGGTGAAATCTCCTCAACTGTGGAAAGGGGGGACTACCCAAGAACCTGAGCAATATTGAGGAATATTGTGACTACATGCGAGCAAAACTGTTGGAACTGAAAATTTCACGAGCTCTGGGCTGGTTGACCTTTCAGGATGATAAGGTGGAAGCTCATGAAATTATGAATGAATGAAAGATATTTATGTAGTTCTGGGAAAAAAATAAGTGACCACTGGAAATCATTCTCTATAAGTATGACAACCATTTCATGCCAGTGTCTGTTAAATTCCTACAAAAGCACCTCATTCTGCTTTATGAGGTACTGATTAGTGATCACCTGAATCAAATCTTATTTAATGAGGAAACGTATAAAAACACTGCTGTAATCAACACTTTCCTCTTACAAGGTGACCAGTTGGAAGGTAAAACACTACTAGAAGTACGTCAAAGGTAATTATTGCCGTTTTGTTCAAGAGTGAACAAGAGATTTGTGTTCTTTGAATTATTCAAGTTCTGTAAACACTGCATCATTTCTCTTATTTTGATCTTTTGTCCTTTCCTTTAAAATTATTCTTTAAAGAACAATATTTGTATTTGGAAATTAGGAGAAATATAGTCAGCAGTTCTTAAAAACTAAGGTAAAGCTGTTCAGTTCAATACTTGCACCTATAAGAGATGAAACATGAGAAACTGAACATTTTTCCAGTGGCCTATTATTTTTTTCCAGAGCTGTATTCCTGAAGAGTTGTGGTCTATTGCCATTTTGTGTCAAAGAGACAGTTTTAGGATGCCTGACCATTGCGGCAACAGGGACTTTAATGACATTGCAGTCAAATATATAGATTTTAATATTGAACTAAAGTCTGAAGAGCATTTATGAGGTCAGACACTGTTGTTGGACCAGGAGGCCTGACTCCTAATTTTAATTCCAGCACATCCAAAAGGTGTTTGATAGGTTCGGGCTAGGCCCCTTACTTCCAGTGAAGGATAATCTTAATGCTTCAGCACACCAAGACATTTTGGACAACACCATGCTTCCAACTTTGTGGACACAGTTTGGGGAAGAACCATTCTATTCCAGCCTGACTGTGTCCCAGTGCACAAAGCAAGCTCCGTAAAGACACGGTTGGAGGAGTTCAGTGTGAAAGAACTTGACTGGCCTGACTTCAACCCCATCCAGCACCTTTGGGAGGAACTGGAATGGAAATTGCGAGCCAGGCCTTCTCGTCCAGCATCAGTGCCTGACCTCATAAATGACATCTACAGAATGAATGGTCACAAATTCCCACAGAAACTCTTCCAAGGAGAGTGGAAGCTGTTATAGCTGTGACTTCATATTAAAGTCCATAA
Source organism: Alestes dentex (assembly GCA_037576975.1). Classification (NCBI taxonomy): domain Eukaryota; kingdom Metazoa; phylum Chordata; class Actinopteri; order Characiformes; family Alestidae; genus Alestes; species Alestes dentex. The sequence continues at coordinate 18,437,858 of JBBIGA010000016.1, read as the reverse complement.
CTCCATATTTGAATGCAATGTCATTAAAGTCCCTGTTAGTGTAATGGTCAGACGTCCCAATACTTTTGTCCAAAGTGTACATATAGTACAGACCATTGTCCTCTTCACTGGAACATTGTTCTGTATGAGCTTGTCAACTTCAGGTGTAGCCTTAAGATCATGGCTTCGCTCTGTCACCCTTTGCTTGAAGACAGTGGACCATTTCTCCAAAAACTTGGCTATCTTCAGGCATCAGGGTGAAGTCTTGCTCTATCTTACAAAATAAAAATGGAAAAGAACTGGATAATTCATTCTTTTACTTCCCAACCGCATAAGAAATGGTACATCAAGAAATCATGTAAAGCCATCAGCTGTCTCTGAAGGTTCATGGATCAGCTTCTGTCGGGAATATGAGGAAATGTACTCTTGATTTTCTCCATTACTATGGCTTCATCTAATAAATACTTCATGAAAGCAATGGCCTCTTCTTACCGCTCATGACTCAGAGGTTGTTCACTGGACAGTCTCTCATTCAGATGTTGGCCCACCCTCTTGAAAATCACAGAAGATGGATTTAATTCGTACCCATCATTCCACATGTGTTCTGCATGCACCAGCCCATGCGGACTGATATCCAGTTAATGTAACTGCCTTGAAGAGATTTCAGGTACACTACATGGGCAAAAGTATTGGGACACCCTGACCATTACACCAACAGGGACTTTAATGACAATGCATTCAAATACATATACTTGGAGTTGGTCCCACCTTTAAAGTTTTGCCCATATAGTGTATCATCACTTGAACCCCAACTTGTGCCAGAGCTCGGACTGCTGTTGAAACTGAGACTGGCACCAGGTGGGCCTGCACCAGGACATGACTGATCTATTAAAAAACAACCTGCACACACGCGCACACACGCGCACACACACACACACACACACACACACACACACACACACACACACACACACACACAATCACACACCCTGCTGGTTGAGTGTGACACTGTACATGCTCTGGAGCATGAGACCAAACGAACCCAACCGCCTTAATTTTACCCCTTAAAATGACCTTAATTTTGACCTTAATTTCCCACAGAGGAACTTAAGAAAAATTAAGGGAAAGGTGCACAGATTTAGGCTGATTAAGGGGTAAAACTCCTGAATTTTCCCCTTACTTTTTCCAATTTGCCCCTTAAATAATAGAACCTCCTGAATTCATGCCTTAAATTTAAGATCAAGGGGTTTCACACTCATGCCTTAAATCTAATTTTAAGGTAAAATTAAGGAGTTGTTTCACAAATTAACAGCCACTTAATTCAAGAGATTGGTGTATTTTCAGGAGTAAATTAAGGTAAGGGTAAGCACATTTTAAGTACACTATGTTTCATAGTGTCTGCTCCCTACAAAGGATTTGTTTAATCCAACAAGAACTGACAAAATAGATGAATTAAGGAATTATACCTTTCCTTTTGGCATAACTATTTTACTGACTTTTTATGTTTAAAATCCACTTCATATATATTTTTTTTTTTCTACTCCCTGTATGGAATATTGGTTTGGGTTTTTTTTTTAACTTTTTAATTATAACACATTTGGAGGTTTTTACCGTATCTCCAATGGATTAATTTGGGGTTTTTAAATGAATAACCATACAGATTTTACACTCCTCCCAAGGTGGCCTTTTTTCAATATAACTGTGGTATACACAGTTTTTCCAAAAGAGTTTTCCCTCTGGCATGGGAAATTGCAAAACAGTTACTGGTATGCATGGAATTTCAGAAATGTTCCCATCAGTCCAGCCACTTTTGCTGACATTATATTGAAGGCTGGGTGTGTGTCAACCATAAATAATTTGACAGAAAATGGGTTACTATTATTGTTAGTGTAACATGGGCGCCGGAACCATTATAGCAGTTTTATATCGCTTTTCAAAATTCGTTTTATTACCCCCACTTTCTGATTTCCGGACAAAAGCCGGGATATAGAGGTCTGCACGCACTCCTGCCCCACCACCCCCCCACACCCAAGGAACACAGCTCAGCCCTCAACCCCCCACATCCCCCACCCCCGAGATATAGTGCTGGACGCACATCTTCTCCAGCTGTTGAAAGTACACTGTACAGACAAAAGTATTGGGACACACTTGTTTTTCAGGGTCCATAAAGACATGGCTGGATAAGTCTGATGTGGAGGAACTCGACTGGCCCGCACAGAGCCCTGACCTCAACCCCATCCAACACCTTTGGGAGTTCTAAGCGCTAAAATCTTTATGTAGGAGTAGTGCAAGAAGAGAGATTAGGAGAGGAGATGGTCTCTGAGCAGATGAGTCTTGAGGAGGTTTTTGAAGCTAGAGAGAGATTCTGCCGCTCTGGTCTGCTTAGGCAGCTCATTCCACCAGTGGAGAACCAGAGAGGAGGAGAGTCTGGACTGGGTTTACCGTGTGTGTAGGGATGGCAGAGCCAGACAATGTTCCTTGGAGGAGTGGAGGGAGTGAATAGGAACATAAGGCTGAATGAGGGGATTAAGGTAGCTGGGTGAAGACCCAGATGTCACTCTGTAGACAAGAGTTAGTGACTTGAAATTAATTCGGTCAGCCATGGGTAGCCAGTGTAGGTCAGTCAGCAGTGGGGTGACATGTGACCTTTTGGGTTGGTTGAAGACTGGCCGAGCTGCTGTGTTCTGAACCAGCAGTTAGGGTCTTACCATGCAAGCTGGAAGGCCCACTAGGAGGGCATTGCTTGCTATAAACATGGAGTAAAGTCCACCAACTAAAGTCCACCTAAGTTGCAGTCATCATGAAGCCTGATCCCCCCCCCCCCTTACATTCTTCAAAAAAGAAACACAAGCTTTCAAGTCCATTTCTATTCATTATTAAAATGTCCACTTTCTTCACTCGCTCAGAACCCCTTTTCCCCTGAAACCGGGGCACACCCATGGCACTCAGCGAAAACTCTTAAATATTTTATAATAAAAATGCATGTTTGTGCAGGCTTGGAGTGGCTTGCCTGAAAGTTGCAAGTTGTAAACACAATCAGAAGTGAATCTGAACTTCTTGATAAATTATTTAGGTTTTATCTGAGCTTTTAAAAATGAACACTGTTAGCATTCAGGAACAAAATACAGCTTACTCGTGCCGTTTGAGGCCTAATGTTCACCATGAATTCATTCATTCATTCATTTTCTGTAACCGCTTATTCCTTACTAGGGTCGTGGGTACCCGTAGCCTATCCTGGGGTGTAGGGGCGAGAGGCAGGGACTCACCTGGGTGGGGCGCCAGCCCACTGCAGGGTGCACACACACTATTCACTCACACACTCACACCTACGGTCAATTTAGAATCCCCAGTTCACCTGACACGCATGTCTTTGAACCGTGGGAGAAACCAGAGACCCTGGAGGAAACCCACCCCACCACGAGGAGATTCGAACCCGCCACCCTGGAGGTGTGAGGCAACAAAAATCATCACTATGCATTCAATAGTCAAAACAATGACTTTAAAGACATTATATTTCTGTGAGTCTTTGTAATTAGTGTCCTTACTGGACAAAAGAAATGAACAAATAGTCAATAAGACATGCATAAGGAAAGTATTTTCTATGAACTTGTGTGAATAGTGTTGCCCAGCTATAAAAGATATGGTATTAAAATATAATTAGTCACTTTTTTGTTTTTTGTTTGAAGCACGAGTTTTTCCTCTTTTGTAATGCCCAGTAATGTCCGCCAGAGGCCGCCAGAGGGCCATGTAGTTTTTGTTGGTTTTTTTTTTTTTATTATTTATAATCTCTCGATTTAGAGAAAAAACAAAATAATCTAACCGTCTCTCTCTCTCTCTCTCTCTCTCTCTCTCTCTCTCTGTCTCTCTCTCTATCTATCTATCTATCTATCTATGAAGTTTTTTTATTCAAAGACCTTTATTGGCATGACCCTGAGCATGTACAGTACTGCCAAAGCATTGAAATGAAATAATAAAGGATTTAATGTAGATAATATAGAATGAATTCTACTACTGCTTCTAGTACTACTACTACTACTACTACTAATAATAATAATAATAATAATAATAATAAGAAGAAGAAGAAGAAGAAGAAGAAGAAGAAG
>JBBIGA010000016.1:18402934-18433676 GCA_037576975.1 Alestes dentex | reverse complement strand
GTAGTAGTAGTAGTAGTAGTAGTAGTAGTAGTAGTAGTAGTAGTAGTAGTGGTAGTGGTAGTGGTAGTGGTAGTGGTAGTGGTAGTGGTAGTGGTAGTAGTAGTAGTAGTAGTAGTAGTAGTAGTAGTAGTAGTAGTAGTAGTCGCCGCCGCCGCCGCCGCCATTAATTTATTTAGATTTACTTTATGTATCTTGTAGTGAGAGAATACCAGTGGACCAGCTCTCCCTCTATCGTGTGAACTCTCCAGCACTCCAGGCGATCCGTTACAACCTCTCCACACCCACGTACATGGTAAGACATTCCCGCACATTCACTCTCTCACTCTGTATACAGTCAATTATCTTACTTTACAGTGGTGATAGTTTACCAATTTTTTCATTATTATGAACACATTTTTCCATCTTGCCCATGTTGTCTCCATCACTTCTTATCCATTAAGGTCCCTAAACTTGTGCTCTACTAAAAATGATCATTTATTCCACTTTTATTTATGTCCACAACCTAAGACATATTGTTCAATACCTGATGGAAAGCAATTCAAAATTATTATCGCAAAGGAGTAATTAGTGGAAATCTGTACTTCTTAGTGAGTCACTTAATGTTAAGGAGCTTGTCAGACGTCTTGAGCTACAGCAAAAGTAACTCATATTTTTTAAAATGTTGTGCTTTAGGCTCCAGAAGAGCTGTGCTCTCGGACAGTGTCTAAGAAGCTGGAGCTGCGATTCCTTCGTCAACTTATGCAGCTGCATTCAGATACGCTGGCAGACACACAGAAATGGACAGCGCAGCTCCCCGCCCCCACCCATCAGGGTATTATATACAGTCTGACTTTAGGCTACATGCCTGCAGGGTGTATTTTCAGGACAGTTAAAGGAATGGTGCTTCAGAAATGTAATTTACATGGTTTGCCACTTACCTCAAATGTAGTCAAACAGTAAAGGCATGTTTGCTTGTTTAATTTAGCGCTGCTACAAAACAAATGTAGCAAGTCATAAACCACAGTTGAAGTCTATAGTCATCCAAAATATTTTCCCACAAACGTCCCTCAGTCCGTAATTTCATGCAGACTTCCATTGTGGTTTAGGACACAGTATATTGACAGTATATTAACAAAACACAAAGTAAAATGTACAGCATGGATTTAAACAAAAAAAAAAAAACCTGATTTACACAACTTAGCACTCTTCTAGGATGTTTTTTTTTTCATTTAATTTGGGGAGGTTTTAGGGAGAAAAGTGTATAAAATGTTTTATTGCTAAACCATTCGTTTCAGTTGTGTTAGGGGAAATTGGAAGAAACATGTTAGAATTCTCCCGAACTTGGCAACCTAATATCAATGTGCAGCACCTGCATAATACAGACATTCATTACCCTGGTCAGTCATTTAGAATTATCTCTCTTTGCTTAGAAAAAAAAACTTTTACACATAGTGTACCAGTGGCCAGTTGCAGTGGCTACGCCTGCTGTTTGCTTTCCATTATTTTTGTTTACTAAAAAGAAAAACGTGTTAGTTTTATCCATGCAAGTTTATCCATGTACTCTCCACAAACAGCAGATAAAGCTATGGTTGAAAATTGCTGGTGTATGTCTTTAAATAAACTGCAGGAAGTACTGTTAGAAATTTCACCTGTTTGAATGCAGTCTAATACGAAGCCAGGAGCCCCTGCTGCATCGCCAGATTTTCTGAAAATGAAAGCCCCCTGCTGTATTATTCCCACAGTGAATTTTAATATCAGTATTTTTTTTTTTATTATCATCTGTGAAACAGCCCTGCTGCAGTATGTGAAAGCAGAGGATGAGGAGGTGTTGCAGTTTCTACTACCTCGAGTGCGGAAGGTCTTAGAGAAGGTTTCTACAGGCCTTGCTTATGAGAACGCATTAAATGAAGCCATCACAAACTGGTGAGGATTTTTTTTTTTTTCCCCAACCACATTTTTTTCTAGTGCTTTGTTAACAATTTAATCAAGCAAGTTAATTGATTCTCTTGATTGCAAAGTTTGGAGGCATGATGTAGGCTCACCTCTGATACCTGAATTGTGTTCTGGGCCACAAACTTAAAGGCCCAAATACATTTTCCTTGTTTTATTTCACCTTGGGGGACTGCTGACGGCATTTTTACAAGGGTATAGCGCTCCCCCTCATGCATTATTGCGTAACCATTCACCTCAGGAGCTGATAATCTGCTGGTTGCCTCATGTTTGTCTTTTGTTGGGTGTGTTCAGCACTTTATTTATAAAACACTATCTTCTTCAGCCCTGTTATGCAAATGAATGGTACAAACAAAATGTATTAGAGGCTTGGAGTCTCAAACCCATGTCTGACTGGTCTGAGTAATTTGTGGGATCCATGCACATCGCATTTAGGCTGCTGATCCGGCAGCACAATTCACTGAAAGAAACTCAAATCAGTGTCTCTCACCACGTCACTTGTTACTAATTGTAGCTGCAAGTTGCCCCTTTTCCATATAAAATGACTGGTCACCTGTTGCTCTTTCATTTCTTAAAACGGGCTATTTTTGTTCCTGAGCCCTTTAAGACTGATGTATGTAAAAGACCTCTGTTCAAATTGGCTGCCTGTGTTGAGCCTCATTCTAAAAGACGTCAGAACTAATATACTTCTTAAAACAATGTGAATAGACATGTGTAAAATGTTTTTCATGAGATCACAATATCAAAATAGATGTGGCCTTGAAATATTGGGTTTCAAGCCCTGCTTGTCTCTTCATGTTTAGCATTTCAGTCTCTCTTTAATACCTTTACATGCTTTCCCACAGGTGGGAGCAGCCTGCTCAGTTTGCTTTGCCACAGATGAAGTGGGAGGGACTGACTTTCCAGCAGTGGCTACAGCGATGGAAAGCAGCTACAAAAAGTCGAGAATTGTGAAATGCAGACTTGTGATTTTGGAGGTGGACTTCATTTTCCATTTTTTGATTTAACCTGTGTGTATCCAGTTAGGAAACATTTAAATATTAAACACTGTTTTCTACAGTCTAGTAAACTTGACACTATCTTGATTAACAATAATGAGCAAAATAAGTAAGTAACCAAGCTCTCACCTGAAATAATTAACCAAGAACAATGCCTCTGTTTCAGGGTGGTGTGTATTTGACACAACAGTCCTCAATAATTCTGTAAAATAACTGCTTTCACACAGACATTTCCTACCATGTAGAGCCATGATTTTAACTTTTTTTTTTTTTTTTGGAAGATCCCAATAAATTGTACTGTTTCTTGCATTAACAAATTAGTTTCCAATCATTTCTTTTCCACCCTGCTTAGATAACATGGTTACAGTATCTTCTGACTTAAGGCTTGCATTATACTTAGTTGGATGATTCGAGACACTTCATGGTAACAAAACAAACTAAACTGTACATAAACATTGACAACACAAATTATAAATGCAGATGGCAGTGCACCAGCACATCCCATAAGTCCAAAGGTATTACAAAGAAAAATAAGGTGTCTTCTTAAGATTGCATTGTCCACCATGGGAAAAAAACAAAGCTTTGTCCATGAGCAGTCCATAAGGAGAATGTGTAATGATAGAATGAATTCCTTTAGAGCAGCAGCGCCTTTATCGTATTCTAGTGAACAGGTTTAAAACAGACACAGATTCCTGAAAACAAGAAAAAAAAGCAAAAATGTTATTTTCTTTGTCTATCTTGTAATTGAATCAAACTGTCAATACTGACACAGCTGCTATGTAAATAGTTAGGCCCTTACCTTTGTTGATCGTGTTTTACTAAATACGTTCCAAAAACGCAGTGTCTCATCTCCTGCTCCAGTCACAATGGCCTCCCCATCTGGAGACATTGCCTATAATAGCAGGAAAGGTTCATGTGAGGCTCTTTCACTAAAAAAGTTACCCACCTCTTTAGGAGCTTAATCAGGTGTACCAGAGCAGTGAAAACACTAAACGGTGGAAATGCAGACCATACTTGAAGGAACAACAGACCTCCAGTTTGAAAATACATAGAATTAAAAAAACCCCAAAAAAACCCCCACAAACATACATTGTTGCAATTTTAAAAAAAAAGAAAAAAAAAGACACTCACCAGGTAGAGAACTCTGTACGAGTGGCCAGTCAGTTTGGCTATCTGAGTAAGAGAGGGGTACTTCCACACTAGGATCTGGTTCTGAGAGTACCCATGCGTGCTAACCTAGAAATGTTTGCACAGACTAGTCAGCAAATGTTACCATATTTCACATTTACATTTGCCAGATGCTTTTATCAAACTTGTTTTACAGAGGCAGGCTGGAAACAGAACCCCAGTCTGCCACAGGGAGGGCAGCAGTTACCCACTGTACTATACATGTCAAATCCATTGCATATTTTTTTTAATTTACTGATTTTTTTTATTAACTGATGGGTGCATCCTTTCGGAGTAAAGTGGGTGGGGACTCAAATGACTTGGTTTATTTTCTGAAGTCAGCTGTCTAGGTGGTATATAATTCCAGCTCTGTAGAATCATTTTAGATGTGAAGCAGCTCATGGAACAGGCTTGTAACTCACATCAACAGTCGGATAGTTTTTAACATTTCATAAGAACAATGCTTTGCACCAAGGACACTGGGTTTTTGTTTATACAAATTGAATCATTACCTCTAAATTAAACATTGTATGTTAAATGTGTATCATTATCCTTTTCTCAGGATATCGCTGTACTCATGCACACTTACTAGTTCATTGGTGTGTTTAGACCAGGCCAGGTTGCACACTTGTGAGCCGGTGTCAATACACTGCAGTGGCTGGGCTGTGAGTGTGTTCCAAAAGCGGATGCAACGGTCAGCTGTGCCCCCTCCAGATGCCAGCAGGCCATGCTGGTGAGGGGACCAAGCGATGGCCTTTACTGCAGCCAGGTGCTCCGTGTACTGCTGAACAGGTTGGACGCTGGAGTGGTTCCACACCAACAGCTAACAAGGCAAAGGATAACAGCCATTAATAGATGGTTTCATCATGACAACCAAAGAGTGAACTACGGAATTACACTTATTAATGTATTCATCACAATTTGCAAGACAATTTATTTGTGCGAACTATAATAGCTACAGCATTAGCATGTCGTGGATAATTTTGTCGAGAGACTGTATTTAGCTAATGCAACCAAAATGCCAGCCCTCTGGCACCTATGCTATGAGATGTGTATTACCTTGTTGTCGTTTCCTCCGGATGCAAGCAGCTGATGGTCGGTACTCCATTTGAGACCACACACCTCCTGCCTATGGCCCTGCAGCCTGCGCTCTGACTGCAGCGGCGGTGTCCGGATGTCCCTCTGCAGAATCATACGATCCCGGCTGCCCGAGGACAACTGGTCTGCATTCCATGCTAATGCACCTAGGGGGAAAAGAGAGTTGCCAGTGGAAAGTAGTGGGGAATACATGAATTTTAAAATATGATATTCAGGAAAAAAGCTAAGATAACTGGTAAAAAATGGTTAGCTTTACAGCTTCAAATATCTTACCAACTCTAGCTGTATGTCCTTCTAATGCAAACAGTTTCTTCCCAGCTGCTGCATCCCAAATCTGTACAAATCCTTTGTGTGTACCCACGGCCACAAGATTACCCTAGAGTACAAAAAGACATTAACTTTCAAAAACCACAGCCAGTCAAATTACTACATAATATCAACTGTTGTTTTCCAAGCTGTAACATTGTAGCTCACCCTTTCTGACCAACCAACTGACGTCACAGAGTCTCCTTCTACTGACAGGTCACATAGACGTGTTACCTGCACACAGAGCAAATGGAAGCCAACAAAGATTAGCCAGCTGTTTACAAGGAGATTTCCAATTCCTTTTTTTTGTTGTTGTTGTTGTTGTCTCTTTTTGATGTCTGCCAAAGGTACAATAAAAGAAAATGCATTTGAACTGCTTTATGCTTCCAGTAAAAGAAACCAAAAAGATTAGATGGACTAAGATTTTTTTTTTAATCGGCAATGAAGTGTGTACAGACATCATCTCTAATATCAGTAACATTTGTTTTGGTTGGAATTTCCTTCTAATACAACAAAAACAGGATACAAGAAGTGCATACTTGGCTTGTGCAGGCACTCCACAGGTAAACACAGGTGCCCAATCCAACACTGAGCACATTTAAGGACGACCAGTCCACCAGGTTGAGGTAGAAATCATCTTGTAGTTCTGGTGCATCAAGCACTTTAAACGGTATCTTGGAGATTTTGCGAGTGGGTTTCCTTGGTGAGCGGAGCAACTTTTGACTGGAAGGACAAATGAAACTAATTCAGCGCTGTGTTCGTATCAGTGTTATTATAAGGAAAAACATGTTTGACTGTTTACCTTTTGCTGCTTACAGGGGATAATGAGTACGGAGACACATTGTTGCCATCATCAGGCATGGATCTCTTGGTACTCAGAGAATACTGCCAAAGAGACAAAAGATTTTAAACAACAAATGTGTCAGACTCCAGTAGTTAAGGAATCAAGAATTTTCAACTGCAAGCAAAGCTGATATCAGGGAGTATTACATCAATAGAGAGGTATGAGACCAGTCATGTGTTCATTGCTTCATATGTGACACACATACTAATTTAAAACACTATTATGAGCATCTAAAACAGGTGGTCCACATTTGAGTCAGGCTGGAGATGAAATGAGAACCAGTATAACTCGTTCAAAAAGCAGTCCAGGCACAAATTGGGTGATATCAGCATAAACGGGCTAAACTACACTGCTCAAGGCTGAAAAAGTGGATATATAAGTGTATTGTTTTCAGAACAAAAACACAGAAGACAAAATGGCCTGTTGTTGCAGCTTAGTTTCCATCTATAGAAGACTTAGGACGATATGAACTGAGTAAAACTTTCAAGCTGTCATCTGAATTCTCACCTTTACATTTTATTAAGTATTTTTATGATGCGTGTCTATTAAATACATGTGTTGGAGCAAGAAAAGCACACCATACTCTGTCTCTGCAGGAGAGTTAGGTAGTTCAGGCAATCGCAAAAGAACTTCAGACTCTCAATTCCACAATGATTGTGTTTTAGTGCAAGAACAGCTGAGACTTACACTAAAGAGACTCCTCTTCTCTGGTGTTGAGGGCTGGAGCCTCCTATCTTCAGTCTGAGGGTCTTGTACTTTCTCAATGCCAGCTCCGAGCAGCTCGTTTTTCAGAAGTGCAGAGTACGCTAAACCATCCACTGGTAAGAAAAAGACCCAAGTTACAGACTCCAGATCAGCCTTTAGTGTAATCCTGAAGACGCTTGCAGACTTTATCAAATACTACCAAGAGGCAAGCATCCAAACTCACCTTTGCCAGTGTCTGATGTCGCATCCTTGGTTTTTTTATTCTGGCTTGGTGACTTTTCATTTTCCTAAGGAGAGCAAAATAATAATCAGTACTTCTCACCTTCTCAGTCTGCTATAGAGAAGGATCACAGGCCCAGTTTCCTGGCCACATTTTCAATTTAGAGACTAACCATTAAGTTCATTGCCTATATAAGTACTAGAAATGACACACTGCAAGTTACTGCATGAATAAGCATTTACATTAATCCTGTGGAAGTTAATACTCCAGTTGGCTCCTGCACGTGAAGGTATGAACCGGTCCCCATGTTTGCTTGGTGAAGACATCGGTGACTTAGTGGGAGTCAGGTGACGTATCACATCTGTGACTTTCTGTGTATGGGACAAGAGCCATGACACAAAAAACAGTGATGTGCATGTTTCCAAAAACCTCATAAAACAAAGTCCCCTATGGTAGTGGGACCATCATTTAAATGCTCTTTCTATTAGTAAATGCATATTTTGTATAAGCCTAAATATATGAGAGGGCTTGTGAGAAACAAGGCACTCACAATAGGGCTGGCATTGTCATTCTGGATGTTGATCTGACGCAGTAGTCGCCGCTCATAGTCCTGATCCATGGAGGTGATCGGTCAGAGAGGAGAACGTGCGCAAGGATATGGCTGCATTTAAACACAAATCAAAACAGTGGAAGTTAAGCTAAAATGACACATGAATCCAGACCCAGTACCCTGGGGTCGTATTTCTAAAGCATTTCAGTGACTGTCAATCTAACGGGAGGAAACAGCATAATACCATCTCGAATACATTCAAAAGAACAAGCTTGGAGCTGTTTCTCCCCATGATACTAGGATTTTGGGCTGCAGCTGAATGAAAGCCCAAGTAAAAGGTCATAACCCTCTGAACAAAAAACTATTCGCACATAGCACCTGCTCGAACACCCCACAAACAGGTGGCGCAGCAAATGCTCCAACAGACTATTTAAATATCACTTTTAAAGATGTAGAGCAACTGTCACTTCAACAGCCTTCTACCTATGTGACTTTACTCACGGAAACGGCAGCTGCTGAGAAAACTTTCGATCCTGACAATAATTTGTTTGTCAGCAAATACAGTTTTCTAGGGTTAGCAAAGTTAACAGGTCATGAGATTATTCTAAAATAATCCAAACATGATACAGTTTTTACCTGAATACAATTAATAAAGTGCACAAAGTAAAATCAACAACAACAAAAACCGCTTGGTAACAAGAATACCTGCATTTTCTGGACTAAAATGTTACCCAGTCTGTAACGCTCATTATCTAGCAATTCATTTTTGAGTATCAAAAATATACTGTCGAGCACCACACACCCAAAGGCAATGGACCACTTCTTGTCTCTGCATCTGTTCCTGAATCCTGACAACCAATCCTCACCACAAACCTGCAGCATATACGGTGTCAAATATTTACACCAAAACTGCCCGAGAACTTTTCCTTTATCTACATTTCTGGATAAAGCAAACCACTCTTTTAACACTGGTCTTTGTTCAGACTGCTTTCTGTTGTGAAGAGAAGCGCCCGCTCCTGGAAACTTTAAACAGACTTAAAACATAAATCACAGGACAGTATATAACGCTGATTGTTCGATAGTAAGGTCTTTAAGGTCTTTGCAACGACGTCGCTTGGCCGGATAATCGATACACACACACACATATATATATATATATATACACATATATATATGAATGATACTAAAAACGTATCTAATACTTATCTATATAAACACATACTAATACTTATCTATATATACACACACATACACACAAACATACAGTTACACACATATATGCTGAAATTAGTACAACGAGAGAGTCCCTAGATAAATATTCTCAGATTTGACCACTCCGGCTTTATTGATCATTAGCTTGTTAGCCTAACAGCAGCTAACGCCCCAGCTAGCCTGTTTCAGAACAACTTACTCACCGTTCTCAACAATTCGACAACCGTTCGCTGAAAGATAACTCAAAAGGGCGAACAGCTCCTCTATAAAGATGATCTAGCTCCTTTATGTTCCTTGTATACAGATGATTTTTGGGCTTTTGGGTAGACCAAGCTAGCTAGCCGAAAAAGCTGTGTTTTCAATTGACGCTGTCGCAAAGGTCTATGGGAAAGAAATCGAACGCGTGTCGTCGCGATATTCGAATCAAAACAAAAGGGGCCGCGTTGGCATAACAACGTCCGACCGTTACCCCAGAGGAGCCCTGCAGCTGGACAGGGAAACCATGCAAAACTAACACAAAATAAAACAACTAAAAACAGATAAGTGTAAACGACAAAATTAAAACATGTTTTATATATAAAAATATAAGAATAAATATAAGTAACCTATCCTGTGCAGTTACCCATTCAAATATACACTATATTGACAAAAGTATTGGGACAGACATGTTTTCCAGGGTTTGGGCTAAGCCCTTTATTTACAGTGAGTGACAATCTTAATGCTTCAGCTTACCAAGACATTCTGGACAACACCATGCTTCCAACTTTGTGGACACCGTTTGGGAAAGAACCTTTTCTATTCCAGGTTGACTGTGCCCCAGTGCACCAAGCAAGCTCCATAAAGACATGGTTAGATGAGTTCAGTGTGGAAGAACTTGACTGACTCGCACATAACCCTGATCTCAACCCCATCCAGCACCTTTGGGATGAACTGGAATGGAGACCTTCTCATCCAACATTAATGCCTAACCTCGTAAATGCTCTAAAAAATGAATGCGCACAAATTCCCACAGAAACTCCAAAATCTTGTGGAAAGCCTTTCAAGAAAAGTGGAAGCTCTTATAGCTGCAAATGTGGAATCAACTGCATATTAAAGTCCCTGTTGGTGTAATGGCCAGGCATCCCAATACTTTTGTGCATTTAGTGTATTTGGAGTATTTACAATGATACATTTTAAAATGTTGTATTACTATCACAGCAGGCTATTTGTATCAAGTCCAGTTCTGAAGGCTTTGTGAACCACATTTAAACAACTCACTTACTCTGATCAGCCATAACATTAAAAATAGGTGACATGTGAAGTGAATAACATTGATTGTCTTGTTACTGTGGTACCTGTCAGAGGGTGGGATATATTACCAAGTGAACAATGAGTTCTTTAAGCTGATGTTTTCTATGCAGGGAAAATGGGCATAAGGATCTAAGTGACTTGTGGCCAAATGATAGAGCATCACCAAAAGGGCAGATCTTGTAGAGTGTTCCTGGTATGCAGTGGCTGGTACCACAAATGCCATGGGTGCCCAAAACTCCAGTGATGCACACTGGGGAGCGAAGGTCATCCTGTCTGTGCCGTACCCTCAGAAGAGCTACTGTGGCACAAATTGCTGAAAAAGTTCATGTTCACTATGATAGGAAGGTGTTGTGACACAGTGCATCATAGCTTTGTGTATATGGGGCCAGGTAGCAGCAGAGCAGTCAGAGTTTCTATGCTGACCCCTGTCCACAGCTTAAAGCACCTATAGTGTGAACCTCAGAACTAGACCATGGAGCAATGAAAGAAGGTGGCCAGGACTTATGAATCACATTTTCTTGTACAAAAATTGTTTTGCAAGGAAACTTTTTACTATGGCATACATGTGGATGCCACTTTCACACATACCAGCAACCTAAATATTATTGCTGACCAAATACACCCCTTGGCCTTTTTCAAATCGATCAGACATCTGTGGGATGTGCTGAACAAGCTAGTTCACTAGTTGGGTCCACCGAGGCTCTACCTCACATAAAGGACTTAAAGGAACATCTTGGCGGCAGATACCACAGCACACCTTCAGAGGTCTTGTGGATGGGTCAGAGCCGTTTTGGTAGCATGATAGAGACCTTTACAATATAAAGCTGGTGGTTTTAATATTAAGTGTGATTGATAAGCACACACCCAGATATAAACTCATTACTGACACCATTTGCGTTTCTGTGAGTCTTATGTATGGCACAATACAATGGATTCTGAAAGGTTTACATACACTTCCCACTTATGTCACACTTCTGTTTTGTCTACTCATTGTATTGTCTTGAATTCACATCCCATCCACACTACTGTTACATGTCTATATTGTCTATTTATTGTATTGTTTCTGTCTATTTATTGTATTGCACTTTGTTCAATGCTGCAAACTGCCTCCTGTTCAGTAACCATACTTATGGTGCAAAACAAATAATTCTGGAAGGTTTACATAGCATCTGCACTATAGTGTTAGACACCTTTATAATTGCTTACTTACTATGTTGTCTCTTGTCTCTGTAACACACTCTGTTAAAAGTCATTATATGTTGCTCTGTGGTCCATGGAGGAACTTTGTCTCATCACACTATGTACATGTACTCAGCTGCTGATGACAATAAAGTAACCTTGAACCTTGACCATAGTACACCTATTAGTATCAGGGTATAATGCGTTATGAGGACACATCCTAGCTGCATCCAACTTTTGTACCTCACATACATTGCTAAAAGCATCACTGATGGTTGCGTGCTATTTTTACACATTATTTAGGGTGTCAGTGTCTAGTCTGGGATGCCGTACATTTTCTTTTTCTTTATGGGAGCTTCGCTTAGTTTTTCCTTCACCAACTTTACAACAATCAAACTACACTGAAAATCTACTTGATGGTTTAACAGATTTGTTCTGAATTTGGGCCCCGGAGTTATTTATAAATAACTATATTATTTATTAGTTAATTTAGTAATTATGTAGCAAATTAGTTCTATTATTCATTTAATTAAATTAGTAACTATAATTAGGAATTAAACTCTTCAGACCTCTGGTTCACCGTTGCTGGCTCTGATTCTGCAAGTTTCTCCAGATCAGAGCATTTTATGGTTCATGGGTGTCTAAATCTCTGAATTTCTGACCTGTTTTTGGAACACATCATAATATTGGGAAAACAATATTGGAAATTTTGAACTGGTGTAGCACACCATGTGGACAAAAATATTGGGACACCTGACCATTACACCAACAGGGACTGCAATGACATTACATTCCAAATAGACTTTAATATGGAGCTTCCATTCTTCTTGAAAGGCTTTCCGCAGGATTTTGGAGTTTCTGTGGGAATTTGTGCCCATTCATTCTATAGAGCATATATGAGGTCAGGCACTGATGTTGGATGAGAAGGTCTGGCTCACAATCTCCATTCCAGTTCATCCCAAAGGTGTTGGATGGGGTTTAGGTCAGGGCTCTGTGCGGGCCAGTCAAGTTCTTCCACAACAAAATTCATCCAACCATGTTTTGATGGAACTCGCTTTGTGCACTGAGGCACAGTCATGCTGGAATAGAAAAGGTTCTTCCACAAACTGTGTCCCCACAGCATGGTGTTGTCCAAAATGTCTTGAGATGCTGAAGGATTAAGATTCAGCCCTTCACTGGAAGAAAGGGGCCGTAGCTCAAACCCTGCAAAACAGGTTGTCCCAATACTTTTGTCCATATTGTGTATGTGCCGATGGTGAGCTCCAGTCCTGTGAGGGGCGATACAACACAGCTGAAAACTTATCAGAGGTTCTTCGTGCACTGACAGCATGGAGAGTCGGTGAAGAGCATGAGAGACTGAAAAAGCTTCAGTAAGTGTTTTCTTAATCTTCTCTAGCTATTAATTAATTATTTATAGATCCAGTCCCTTTTGTCTTTGACACATAACTCAGAACGAGAACATTTAAGGGAAACTGGGGCGTTTAAATCCATGACAAATGTTACGTATGTCTCTCTCTCTCTCTCTCTCTCTCTCTCTCTCTCTCTCTCTCTCTCTCTCTCTCTCTCTCTCTCTCTCTCTCTCTCTCAGATATGTAATATTATATTATATTGTAATATTATATAATATTATAATATTAATAATGTAATATTAGTGGATTCCTAATAATAGCTGTCTTGGCGAAATTCATGTGGTATATATAGTTCATTTTCCTGAGGGTTAAAAGGCAGTGTAAGCAGTATTGATGGTTGGGGAGGAGACGGATGCTCTGTCAGAGACTCTTCACTCTCAGAGTGCATCTCTGGTTTTACCACTGGACTGACGAAATGATATGAAGCACAGTGCTGATGAGTGTGTTTACATACAAACCATCATTCGGGATCTCGCGGATTAATACTCTCACTAAGTGTCAGGTCATGGTTTTGTTTTGTTTTCGTTGTTTTTTTCATGTAACCAGGGTTTATAATTACTGATAGGTTTATATGAATAATTAAGTTTGTGTTTACACATGCATCATGCATAGCAATACAGAAAGAAATCCAGCCCACACCTGGCTAATCTGGATTTACATGACTTTGTAAGGTTGATACTCCAACATTGTCTCTTAACACAGTCCTAATATTATCTACATTTGATTATTACTATTACTGGGCACTTAAAGGCGTTTTATTTCGCAATCAGCTACTAAACCACTTTTCATATATGCTTTGTAAAGGCTTTATAGAGTCGTAACTTGTCATGTAAAGTTTTTGTAAGTTATATTGTAAAAAGTTGTGTGTCATGTTATACATTGTGCATCTTCTCAACTACCCTTGACGCATCTGAACCTTTTCTGTGTTTTTAGATAATCTGCAGCAGAGGTGCCTCTATTATAACGTCTTCTAAGCATTTCCAACCTGCAGTAGCCTTGAAAGCCAATGGCGTGTGAGCAGGACGTAGCAGCAGTGGGGAGCATACTTGTCAACCCCAAACAAGACTTGACGACTCGATTTAGAGCACTTTTTACACTAAGAAACCTGGGTGGACCAGAGGCTATAAACTGGATCAGCGAAGCCTTCAAGGATGATTCTGCGCTTCTGAAACATGAACTGGCCTACTGCCTCGGTCAGATGCAGGATGAGCGGGCAGTTCCCATCCTGGAGACCGTGCTGAAAGACACGAAGCAGGAGCCCATGGTCAGACATGAAGCAGGTGAAATCCAGCATGATTTTCATAGCCCTTTTATTTCTTAGTCATTATAAAGCTGTAACCTTCTAGAGCAGGGGTCACCAACCTTTTTGAAACTGAGAGCTACTTCACGGCTACTGAGCCATATGAAGGGCTACCGGTTTGATGCACTAAAAGAGAGTGTACCCAAACTTCCTAAACTTTATGTTTAATAAACGTGTTTTAAATGCTTTTTGTAGATATTGTCATTTTCAAATCTATATAAATGCAAATGCAATGAAAGAAGAATAGCAACAGGATAAAATTCAGTGTTAGACGGTGCTCACTAGTGGTATTTTTATACCACGCCATGTAGGTGACCTCTGCTCTAGAGCAATATAGTTTGCTTGAAAAGAATATTGCTGTGTCACCATTAGAAATTATTTAAATCAGTGAATGAAAAACTGCTTACCTGCTAGTTGAAAAATGGAACACTACAATTTAAAAGTTTCAAAAGTTTCAGTGTTTCTTGTCATATAAAACCAACTTTAGTTGCAGAAACATACATTACAATTAAATTAATTAACAAAACAATTAGGTATAAGTGTTTTTTTTTTGTTTTTGTTTTTTTAGGGGGAGGGTTGTGTGTGTCCCCAAAATAGAAAATAGACTCCTTCTATCTAGCAGACCATATTTAAGTCCACTGTGAATAAATAACAGAAATGATGACCAGTGATTCCAAACGTTTGATCTTTAGTGTACTTGACAGTGACTTACTGCAAAAATTGTTGCAGTAGTTTGAACACCCTCGTTTTAATGACATGTTTAGCTAATTTCCAAGTGAGAATAATTGACACATCCTCTACAGGGAACAAATGTAATGGCATTTTCATCCTAATTCTGGAGCCCAAATTCTGTTTGGTTGCTGAGTTTAACGTATTGAAAAATATAAACCAACAAATAACAACAGTTATAAAAATTACAGTAGTTTTAATGTGCAGACGTGTGTCTTCTGTAGAGAATTTGAATTTATTTTCACTCAACAAAATACCAACATAATTTGACCTGTTCTGCTAAACCTTTGTATAGAAGTTTACATTGAAATTTAATATATTATTATATATTGCATGTAAATTGCTTCCCTTCAGTGTTGAATTGTTCTAGGAGAGAATAATTTCATGGCTGAATGAAGCAGACATATGTAAACTTCTAAAAGTGTTCCTCCATTCTTTCAAAGTGGAAGTAAGTCATCCTGGAGATTTTGTGTAGCATGAGATACTCATTCCACTCCGCACACTTAAAGATAAATGAAAATGATCCAAGAAGAAGGGCTTAGTTCCCAGGCTGATGTGCTGGAGTCACCGGTATATGAGTGGACTTTAGAGCATTGTGGTAGATAATCTCACCATGATAAGGATTCAAAATTTGGGATCATGTGTTATGGTAATGTTCTTGTCCATGTCTGTAGGTGAAGCTTTGGGAGCCATTGGAAATCCAAAAGTCTTAGACCTACTGAAGCAGTATTCAGAGGATCCAGTCATTGAGGTATGGTCTTGTTCCCCTTTCCCACAAAAAAACAAACAAAAAAAATTCTTCTCTGAGGGCTGTGTGGATTCTCATAAATATTTAAGGAGTCACAGGCCAAAGAATACAAAGCATGGCAGTTTTCAAAAATGCATTTTCTGTTAACAGTTTAACAGTTAACGTTGCAACATTGCAACATTGCGTTTCTGTATCTTAAATGTTCAAGTTTATTTATATAGCTCACTATCAAAAGTTAATTCAATATGCTTTACAGAAACAGAATACAAAATAAAACAAAAATAGAATAAAATAATGGAAGGAATAAATGTGCAATAGACATGCAAAAGAAGCTGGAGGAGAATAGTGCAGTTTGTAGCAACTTTTTAAAGCTACAGTTGGTGCAGATCTGATACTGATGAGTAGTTTGTTCCAGCAGCAGAGAGCTTAGTGATCAAACGCCATTTCATCAGGTTTAGTTTCGGCTCTTCTCTCTACGAGCTGAGCAGCTCCTGCAGATCTGAGAGTCCTACCAGGAATATATGTGTTCAAAGCAGTGCAGATGTAGGACCACTGGTACGTCGCATGGTGTCTTTTGACCGAATCTGTTGTCTCTACAGCAGATTATTTGCAAATCAAACAAACTCACGTTTCCTTACAACAATACTTCCCCTTAAGTGTGCGTTTTCTTATTGTGTTTTTTTTACTGAGAGAGTTTTTTTAAACTTTGGTGAATATTTTAATTGGTGAATAATTCATTGGAGCAGCTGGTCCAGTTGTTCAAAATGGCAGTGACATCTAGTGTTGAAACTAAGAAGTGCAGTGTACTTACAGTTCTTATTCCGTTTCATTTTTTAAATTAATGCCAGGACACTGAAAAATGGGGAACAGGCTCCAGTTGGCCTGGGGTCAACCGTTTGGCCAAGTTTACTCTTAATGTGGGAGGAAGTGGTGGCAATGGGTGGGAGTGGATGGTTCAGCAATCTGCTGATAGGAAAGAAAATCTGTCTAAATTTATGTGAATATGTAATGACCTTTCTTTCTGCCAGCCACTCCTTCCTCACACCACTTGTGAATCATTACACCTCAACTTTCCATATACATTCTGTTTTGATGTTCACATTTCCTGGATTTCAGAAGTCAAATTACAAAAAATGGCCTGTTTACAGTGCTAGTATTGGTGCTGGAATCAGAATATTAGCCATTGTCCACTATATTGACAAAAGTAGGGACATAACTCGTAATTATTGAATTCAGACGGCCCCTTAGTTCCAGTGAAGGGCAATCTTAATGCTTCAGCATACGTAGACGTTTTGGACAATGCCATGCTTTCACCCCCGGTGCACAAAGCGAGGTCCATAAAGACATGGTTGGATGAGTTTCGGTGTGGAAGAACTCGACTGGCCCACACAGAGCCCTGACCTCAACCCCATCCAACACCTTCGGGATGAACTGGAACAGAGATTGTGAGCCAGGCCTTCTCGTCCAACATCAGTGCCTGACCTCATAAATGCTCTACAGAATGAAGATCTTGTGGAAAACCTTTCAGGGAGAATGGAAGCTGTTATATAACAGTCTGTGTATTTGAATGCAATGTCACTAAAGTCCCTGTTGGGGCAGTGACCAGACGTCCCAATACTTTTGTCCATATAGTGTATTACTTAATACCAGAGTGAAAGAAAAAAAACAAAACGGAGGTTTTCCCATTCCTATACATAGGCAGTTTTTTGTCTCATGTGTATGCATTTGTGAAGTGTTTGTTTTGACAGTTTCAAATAAGTGCAGTTTCCACCCATGTCTTACAGTTAATTGCAGTCATACATCATTGTTAGAATGTACCTGCACGACTATCTTTAATAGAGCTTTAAATGGGGAATCAGCCTCACTTGCAAGTGGCTTCCTTTGTGTTAACGTGTGTGTGTTACTGTCCAGGTGGCAGAGACGTGTCAGCTGGCCGTGAGGAGGCTGGAGTGGTTGATGAAGGGTGGGGCTGAAAACAGTAACCCGGACAGTAACCCCTACTGCTCCGTGGACCCCGCGCCCCCAGCTCAGAGGAAGAGTGTCCCCGAGCTGAGGAAACAGTTGCTGGACGAACAGCTGCCACTGTTTGAACGCTATCGAGCCATGTTTGCCCTCAGAAACCTTGGCACAGAGGAGGCTGTGCTGGCTCTAGGAGATGGTGAGAGGTGTTTGGAGGAAAATCAAACTTCAACCCTGACACTTAACAAATATTACATGATTGCCTGAATGCTGTTATCTTAACTGATCAGAGTAATTTTCCGGTTTTATTATTTTGGTATTTTCTGTTCTGTTTGGCGCGCATCCATGTACATAAATGTAGCTATAAATGTATTGAGTAACAACAGAGAACAAAAAAAACAAAAACAAACTTGTGCTGTAAGACAGGGCAGCAGTGAGTAAGTTTGTTTATTTGAGCTGAAGCTATGTGTGTTGTCAGTACAACAGACAAAAATGACAAAAGAATGAGAAATAAAATCCAGCTATATGATGTACTTGTGCCCATTTAACGAGGTTATAGAAACAAGGTGGTTTAATGCATGATCAAGACAGGCAGTTCTCATGTTTCTGTTACTAGACAGAAACTAGACTCCTAGCACCAGGCTAAAACAACAGAAGCAAAGTTCAGGCACCAAACATGTCTTGCATGATGGACTACGTTTGGCATGGAAAATATAAAGTGTGTCATTCTTTTGCTAAGCTTTTCTTTTATGAGACACCCACAGTATTCAACTGAAATTTTGCAGACAAAGCTTCTATTCTTCTGTTTTTATCCCCATTAGCTTAATTCGTTTCAACCGTGATTAAAGTGAGGGACAGCAGATTATTATTATTATTATTTAAAGCTTTGGTCAGATAATTAGCTTTCCACTTTTTGTAAACAGTCTAAGCCTTTAAACAGTAATTAAACTGTCTTTAACCTGTGATCCCTCCCTCTCAGGACTCCAGTGCAGCAGTGCCTTGTTTCGTCATGAGATTGGCTACGTACTGGGTCAGGTGCAGCACGAGGCCAGCATCCCTCAGCTCCGGGCCGCTCTAGAGAAGGAAGACGAGAACGCTATGGTGCGGCATGAGTGTGCGGAGGCGCTGGGCTCCATCGGCAGGGATGCTTGTGTGCCCATACTTCAGCAATACAGCAAAGACAGAGAGCGGGTGGTGAAGGAAAGCTGTGAAGTGGCCCTAGACATGCTGGAGTATGAGAACAGCGCACAGTTCCAGTATGCGGACGGACTGATCCGAGTACAAGCTGCCGCTCAGTGAGCGCAGCTTTTCTACTGCCTGACGAAACCTCAGCGCAGTAACACGCTTTTCAGATGTTCTGCGGTTATTTTGATCTTGATCTCACCCCTTGGTTTTGTAAAAACTTCATTCACCTTCGGTGCTCTTGTAAAGAGTTTAAATTGATCAGTTTTCTCACTAAAATATCTGTTAAATAAATGTTTTAAATCCCCCGGCCTAATACATGAGCCTGTCTTCAGGTCATTTTACTGTTGCCATGCTGCACCTGAAAATGAATGTTATAAAACCCATAACGGGGAAAGTTTAAGAGACAATATGAATATTAATATACCCACCATAAGGATTAAGATCCTTGAAAAAATACTTAACTGTAGAGTTATCTGGGTGAAGTCATGTAAACTGACCCCTTTAGCTTTTATTCATTGTTAGCCCTGCAAGTGTTTTTGGGTGCTTCTTTAAAAACCATCACGTGTCTTATCAAGTGTTCTGATACTAGAGTGGACTGGCTGCACGCTGTTTCACTTGGTGAATGGGTTAAATGCAGAGAGTTTTGTGCTGTTCACATATAGATACACACACACACACACACACACACACACACACACACACACACACACACACACACACACACAGTTCATTGCTTTAAAGCTGAAGTTACTAAGAGCCTTTCAGCATGTACTGTTTTCTAAACGAAATACAGGGCAGCCAGTCAAAACAAAGGTCATTTACATACATCAGTCTCAAAGGGACAGAAACAAATGTAACCTGTTTAATTCTACGGATTAAAGAGTGGATGGAAAATTGTGATATTTTGGTACGTGAGCATACCTAGACGTTATGAGTGGACTTCAAGAGAAAAAGTAAAAATAGAGAATAAGGGCTCTGTAATGTCCTCAGATGATTTTCTTAAATCTTCCGAGAAGTAAAATTATTTATTATAACCCGTTTTTCTAGAACCATGCATAAATCAGCTGCTTAAAGAAAGAAAAATATCTTTTTCTTTCTTTAAGCACCTGAAGCTCCATGTGTTGTGTATTGTGCTGACTCGTTAATGTCGGTGGGCATTTGATATTTAAAACAACATGAAGTCTTAGCCTCACACGACCTAAAGGTGCTTAAGGTTCTTGATCAGGCTTTTTTCAGGAGGATAATGCTTTACAATTTCACTGACTAATCCTGCCCAGCGGTCTGTCTCATCCATTAAGATTTCTCTCCTACTTCACCCACAGTATGGGGTCAAACCTATTCAATGTAATCTTAAATTAACCCTTAGTCTGCTGGCACCAAAAGCATCGGACCAAGAAAATGTTATTGCATTGATCAAAATTTGCAAATTGCATTTATTGTGTTATTTTAGCAAGAGCTCTCAGCAATCAGTGACCACTGAATCCATGAAGTTCCCTGGAGCTTCTGGCAGGCCCAGATTCCCATTTCTCACTCCTGTAACTTAATAAACACCTTCGGTCTAGTTGCTTGATAAAACCTCTTGGAGTACTCACCCAGTTCTCATTGCTTTCATTGTAGTTATTACAGTTATAACCTTTGGGATGTTATAAGACATTTGGCGTCTGAAACGTATACCAAGACCCCTACACAGCAGAATTAACATCTAAGACATATGACATTACACCAGGTTCAGTAGCTAAGAACCCCGGTAAAGCTGTTTGTACTTTCTCTGTAAGGATTGGCTCATGGTTTTTACTCGGTGCTCAGCATGTTCTGGGCTGAAGGGCACAGAGGGAGGGCAAAAACAAATTAAGCATTACAAGGAGCCCCTAAGGTAGAGGACCCAGCCGCAGAAACTAAAGCTATAGGCAGAACCCAGACTGAATAAACCATGCTGCACCCCATTATGATCGCGATTGTGACCATCAACACCTTTATCACTATCACATACTGGATCTACATCCTGACACAAGCCTTTTACAAGAAGACTGAAGATGAAGAAAACCCATCATAACCAACATCTTCCATTAAGCCTGCAGTAGAGCTTAGGTTCTTTTTTAGTTTGTGGGTTATTGATAGTTTTATTTTTTTTCCCTTTAAATAGAAAAGTCATCTTAGTGTGAGTGCCACTATTTCTAAACCTTTCATCTCCAACAGAGGTCCAGTGATTCAGGTAATGCATTTTGATGCGTCTTTCTGAAAAATATCAGCCTTCTTTCTGGAAAATGTCTGAGGAAAAAATACTCAGCAAGTTTTCTTTTCCTGTTTGGCTCAGGGTATTATGGCCTATTTTGGCACAAGAGGCAAAGATTAAACTGCACAGATTGTGTGACGGAGAGTGACTTTTTTTTGTTACAGATGGTGTTTATTCTCTCTTCAGATCCTATTTGTTGCCAGATTGTGGAAAATACCGTTCACCCTATCAGTATCGTCCTCTGGACACCAGCCGGGTGGGAATGCTTCAAGCCGAAGGTCCATTCAGAGCTTAATTCTGCTCAAGGGACTGCTGAGAAGCATCAAAATCCATCTAAAGCAATTTCACAAGAGGTAAAATAAATTTTCTTTTTTCCTTCTCAGTTATATAAATGTTTTGTAGAGGTGTAAATGATCAGTGTTGTTTCACTAGCCATTTGAAATGTTTTGTACAGTTACACTATAATTTGAGTTATTTTGAGTTGATGACCAATAAGAAAGCATTTGGAGGACATCGTCTAGCAAACAAATGTCTACCATCTGCTTCTAGAATCTTCCAAAATCCCCTTATTACTAGGGAGTCTGCCACCAGTTTACTACAGTAGTGGTCTCTACTCTTTTGGAAAGGCTTCGCATCAGATGTTGCAACATTTCTGTGAGGATCTGATTGCATTCGGCCACAAGAGGAACAGTGAGGTCAGTCCTGCATGACAAAGGCCACAAACAAGTACTAAATGGAGCCTCATCACACTAAAGAGCACAGTTTTACTGCTTCACAGACCAGTGCTGAGGGGCTTTATAGCCCTGTAACTGATGCTTGGCGCAAGTGACCTTAGGTTCATGTGCTGCTGCATCCCATCCAAAGCATCCCATTCTGTTGGCAATTTTCTATATAGATTCTGGTGACGCTTTTTAAAGCGGCTGAATCCACTTACTTGAGTCTGGATACTTTGGACTTCTAATGTAGGTTACTAGACAGTTTGTTCCTACGCAGCCTCACAAGGTCAGAGTTACCTCAAGGAAGAGAATTTAATTTTAACAGCACCCTAATAGGTTTGGTTTCTGTCAGAATCTGCAGGGAGTTATGAAGGAGACGTAAAAAGCTGCTCCTTAAACTTTTCAAGCAGAATAACAGAATCGATATCCCGTGTGATTCTTCATGTTTGGGACTATTGGACTCCTTTAAGAACAGCTTACAGCTGATTCCCTGAGGGTAGTCTATCAGTGACAAGCCTGCTGCCTTTCCTACCTAAAAACAGTAGCTGCAGCCATATTAAAGGCTGAGTTTTGTCTGTTGTTTAATGACTTCAGGTGATTTAGGCATGCAGTCTGTGTTAATTGGCGGAGTATAGGCATACATTACCTGTCACCTGCCTCAGCATTACAGCCCCAGTGCAAAACTAAAGAATCTCACTTCAGACACCAAACCAGTCTTGGCTGAACTATATCATTTGAGGTGAGGTGGAAATTCAAATTCAAGTTTCTTTATGTAGTACACTAAAAAACACAAACAGTCATTCAATGTGCTTTACAAGAATAGAATCAAAATGAAATACAATAAATGGAAGAAATAACAGAATACATATAAAATCCATAAAAGCAAATTGAAAGTGCAATAGAAGTGCAAATATTGAAAGAAGGCGGAGGAGAATCCGGCAGTTTTGAGAAGCTTCTTAAAGCTGTAAAATTGTGTTAAATCGTCTTCTGGCCAGACAATTACTTTAGTTAAAAAAGTTGGCCGTTTGTGGTGGGGCGAGGTGTTTTACGGTGTACAGTGTTTATTTAGGTCATTTATTTTAGCCACAGTGGGCCGCAGGGGTAGACTGTGTTGTGGTCTCAGGAGACGGTGAGCGGATTAGCCCACAGAGCCACACGTGCAGAGCAAGGTCAGAAAGGACGGATGACTCGGTCAGATCAAGTGATTGAGGTCACCTGAGCGAGGATAAGAAATGCCTCACACATTCATAAAGAAACCACCGGGCCCAGAGAGCTGGTCACTTAGTCAGTGGCGCACTGAGAGGTCAGCTTCCGTCTGAACAGAGCCCCTCAGGAGACACTCGGAGATGCATCCTCTCATGGTCAGCATCATTTCAGCCAACACCTCCTTAACGGTCATCCTGTGGAACTTCCTCCTGTCCCAGGTATTCTGCAAGAAGATAATGGAACCGCCCCGGTCTGAGGAGGACGTGCCAGTCTAAGTGAGCAACTTCATTTAATCCCTCATAGAATAAATACCGCAATAAATCCTTTATTTAAATGATGGAATGTATTAACCACCAATATATTCCAGCTTCCTAAAGGAGCATGTATTGAAAATAATGCAAGATTATTGAAGATGATGCATTTACATTTCGGAACTTATTTATTTTCCATTTGGGAATACAGTACAGAAATAAAAAAATATATATATCCCAGTATATTCTGTTGACAGCATATCGCAATACATTCCATTTTCCTGCGGTGATGTATATTGCAAATATATTCCAATACAATCTGTGTACATGTTGGAGTATGCTGAGAACAAACTGCAACATAATAAAAAATATATTTTAAAAATACGTAACAGTGTAATGAAAACCTAGTACGACAGCGATGCACTATTATACATTTTTTGACAACAGGTTTTTCCTATGGTGAAAAACTGGAATACGTAGCAATGTGTTGTTAATATATTCAAAACATTAATAAGGTGTACTGAGACTTTATTTCCATTAGATTATATTATTTGTATGGGTCAGCACATGCCCTTCATCTGCACGTTTAATAGAAGCTATCAGAAAGAGTGATGAACTAGATTTTTTTTTTTCCCATTCAAATCTTTATCAGTTCAAGCACAGAGGACATAGTTCAGAATCCTTACACTGAAAGAGCAGAGGGTTGATTCACCAGCCTTGGTTTAGACTTAAACAAGTAAAACTTTTACTGGCACGACTGGAAATACATAAAAACAAATTCCGACAAATTCCAGTTTGACTGAGAATCCATTGCTTTCACGTTTATATTAAAAATAGCAATTTTTACTTCTATGAATGAATAGTAAAAGTAAAAAAAAAAAATGTTTTGTTGAAATCTTTTCTACTTATTAGTGAAAACTGAATAGTTGCACTTGGAATTGTTCATTTTTTCAGTTTTGCAATGGACAATTCATTGCAAAACTGATTTAAAAATGTAATACTTATTAGTGAGGTTTGTACTATTTTTTTGCACTATTAATAACACAAAAATGAATGGGTTCTTTGCTGAGGTTTTTATCAGTGGCTGTGGCGATTTGGCTGTTTGTGTCAGTGAAAGCTGAGCCTCTCACTGTGTCGGGTCAGTGTGTGCTCTCACATAATGACATCATCCTCTTCAGCACATCTTTAGTTTCTCCTTCACTCAAATGACCATCCTGCGTCAGCCTCACTATCATCTCACCCTCATCTCCTTCACTATCTATATCTTCAGATTCAATGTTGTCAGTGACTTTAAACCAGTTTGGTTGCAGAGGAATATGTGAAATCATGCAACTCTGTATATTCTAACCTTGTACTTAAACTGTATTCAACGAAATATCTATTAAAACCCTCTTAACATTCGCTAACCCTAAGTTGAAAATGTAAGACTTACCCTAATCCAAACCCTAAAACAGGTTCACCACCCAAATAAAGTGGAACTGTGGCTAGAAAGATAAACTGAGATGTTAACCATTCTAGAATAATTGTAATAGAAATGACTCAAAACAATGTTGGTTAAATCTTGAGGTAGATAATTTGGCAAAGATTCTTGTAGATACATAATTAGAATGTCTTAACTGTCCAAAATATATTTTTTCATGTAAGTGTTACATTAGTGTAAGTGCTCCAGTAATTCCTCCAGTCAACCAGTGTATTTAGTCCTATAAATAGTCCTTATAATTAAAAAAAAACAACAAAAAAAGCACTTCGTTTGTCACAGCCCCATCACTTTATTTTGACATTAATTGAATGTTCCCACCCTGTTCGCCACCCTCACACAACTCAGTAGATCCATGTGGCCAGCCCATGAAGTGTCTGCTTCAGGACACAACCAGGGGAGATGAGCTCCACTTTACTGACTGTGTCCCACCAGCCAAAGACTCAGTTCAGTTCAATTTTATTTATATAGCGCTTTTTACAGCCAACATCGTCACAAAGCAGCTTTACAGAATCCAGGTCCGAGCCCCTGGTGAGCAAGCCTATCTAAAGCTGGAGGAAGAAACCTCAGGAGGAACCAAGACTCAAGAAGTGAACCCACCCTGCTCTGGACGACCCGGAGAGAAAGAGAGACTATATTGAGAACACTAGCAATAAAAGGCCTTTATGTTCAAATCGTCGGAGAGATCGGCCGTCTATGGCTAACACAGACACCGTCACCGTGCCCGAATGCATCGTCTACATCCTCAAAGGGCCGGTGGGGGTGGTGACATGCATGTATGGCATCACCAGCCACCTCATTAAAGATTTGTTCCATGATCTGGCAGCTAAATCTGCTTACCTGCCAACAGCCTAATAGCCACCGTCACTGTCCAGCAGTGTCCATGCCTGTGTTCCTCTGATCTGCATTAACCTTTTTCGCAGTTGGCAATTTTAACTGGCAGGCGGCGCCTTGCATAGACTGCCAATCAAACGTTTGGGTTCCTCTTACTTTTATCAAGTGTATGGTCTCACTGTCACTTTTCGTGTTGAGGGAGATAGCTGAAAAGGTCTAAGAAGCATAAAGCAGAAATGTGCTCTAGTTATTTGGATGTATTGAGCTTCATCACTTCATCACTTTAGCTTCATCACTCTAGCTTCACATTCACCAAAGTGTCTTCCTTGGTGTGAAGAGCAGGTTTTGCCTAAATACTGAACTGACGGCTCTTTTCCGAACTACACATTTGATTTAGCATTTGTCAGCCCTTGACCTCCTTTCATGGCAGCCATGACACGCACTGTATGGGATGTCTCGCAGTTCAGCTTTGAATTGTAAGATTTTGCATTCAGTTTTAACATTGTTCTGTTAATTTTTCATTCTAATTTGAATTAAAATATTTGATGAGATTAGGTTAATAAATGGAGCTGCGGAGTCAAGATTCCATTCTACTGGTGGAACGGCCACTAGGGGGCCTGCAGAACATTTTGGATCAAAAGAGTTTCAGTGTGTGTTTTGAACAATGCTTTGGAAAAGAAAACAGTAAACTACTGAAATTGGCACTGTTACTGAATTTACAAGGATGATATTGGTGTTCTCTAAATAAAACCTGCTCAGGCTTTAATACATTAAACTGTTACAAAACTGACAAAGAAAACATGCTCACTTTTATTGAAAACATGCTTTCACTAAGATGCTGCCTTTATAGAAAGATGTTTTTTGCTTTTGTATTAGGGCTAAAACAATTAGTATAATAATTGGTATAATTCACAAGTCATTCTTTACACTACTGCGCTGTCAGCCCTGACCTACACTCTTCTATGAGACTTGCACACACACACACACACACACTCATTAACATCATGGCATATAGTGAGGACTCTGGTAGGATTACAGAACAGCTGACCATTGACATGCAGTTTTCACCTTCATGAAAGGCAGCCGCAGCAGTTATTACCCAGAGAACATCAGCGTCAGCGGGATGTCCAGCGTCTGGAGGACTTACAGCGGGATTAGCCCAGTCGCCACAGGGTGCTCTAGTCTAAATACCTACCCACCGCATGCTCATATCAGTCTGAGCCGATTCTCTGAATCATAAAGCTCCGTTGATCTGCTGCGTACAAAGAACTCTCTCTTAATGAGAAATACATTTCAAACACTTTCGCTCACAGAGATATTTCCTCTGTCCGACAAAACACAAGTACCTCCAAAATGATATCTAAAACTTTCTCCTAATGTAGTCAAAGTTAAGAGCTTTTGTAGTCATTTTCTATTGGTTCATTCATCACGAAAGTTGCACACAGAGCAAAAGGCAGCTGTTCAAATGATGTAGAAAAATAGTGATGGAAAAATGCATGGTTGTTTTTGATCAGCGACCATGTTTTCAGAACCATTACGTCGTTTTTACCAAAAGGTAATGATGAACATCTTCTTTTCCTAACAGACTGGCTTCTTGGCCCCAACCCAGAGGGGGAGGTGGTGGAAGAGGAGGAGCTGGAGGGGAGAGAGAGAGAGAGAGACAAGTCAAATGGGGACGGAGACTCACAGAGACGGTGGATGAGAAGGGAACGATATGACCAGGATTCAGACTCTGTAACATTATAATGGCCGTAATGTTTTAATGGGTTTCTCTCTAGAACACTGGAGAGACACCACTTAGAGCAGGATGGAAAAACCCATTAGCCATATACTGTTCAAACTCTTTCTCGCTCTCCCTTCTCTGTAACCCAAACAACCCGAACACATTCACTTCACCATGAGCACTTCAACTAGCAAAACCCATCAACCCATATATTCTGAGAAGCATCTGTACCATCAAGTCATCCAGGGCCGATCCTTTTTTATACCTTCTCGTTTTCCTGTTACTTATTCCTCACTGCTTATTCTTTACACTCTCAGAGAAAAGGGCTACCCTAAAGGTAAAGTTTTACTCCCTAAAGGTACAAACAATGTAAATGTTCCTTCAAAGGTACAACATGGTCCGTAATGTCAAACTGTGTTTCATTGAAAAGGTCACTACATTCAGAAAATGGCCTGTACAAACTTTTCACAACAACTTTTTTAAGGAAAAAAATAAAACGAGAAACTTATATGGTACTATTACTTCCTTTAACCCCAGGTACTGAAGATGTAGCCTTTAGAGTTTCACCTCCACGACTGTGTCTGTCCCATGAAAGGTGCCCTTTTTTTCTAAAAGTGCAGAGCAAGTAGGACACTAATATACTTTGAGAGATCACATATAAATGTTATTGTATTGTTTAATATAAATGTGCGTGTTAGATCTTTCTATTGTATTGCATGTGTTGTGATTCACTTGGTAATAAATAGAGAAACAATTTGTGCGCTTTTATTGTGTTCTTACCTTCATTCTCTGTTTGTTACTAATGTCAGCCACGCACCGAGACTTACACTGTATGCACAAAAAGCTTTTTTTGTTTTCTGGGAAGGCTGTACAAATTGCTGTGAGGATTTGAAAAGTCAGATACTGATCGCACTGCCTCTATTTTACATCTCCCCTTTATATCTCTTTAGCTGACGCTTGGCATTTGGAGAAGCTGCTCCAAAATGTTTTTATTCTATTGGCCAATCCTTTTCAATAGAGATTTTACATGCTCTGAATACTATCAATATTTTGTCAATTCACCCTAAAACGTATAATAAATTTTTTAGATACTTCTGGATACTTCTGAATACCCAGCTTACAAATACTTACACAACTCCTGATGCCTCTCAAGGAATAATGTTCACAGTGTGACCCACCATGACCCACCGTGACACATATAGGTGTATTTACAGTTATTCTGTGCAATCTTCGTATTTTCCTATATAATACTTATTTTATCCAGAGTATAAGCACATGCATGTAAGAAAACATTAATGACTGTTCTTGTTAAATTATGTAATACGTGACACACCTTGGACCAGAGGCTTTTATTGTGAGTCTGTTAAACCACAAATGGATGATAAAGAATAACTGATATCCAGCCAGGCTCAGAGTGGAGTTTGGGCTGAGAGAGGGGATTACCCTGAAGGATTACACACTGCTGTCATCAACTTTTAAGCAGAATTAAAAGCTAGACGGTGTAATTCAGATACACACGCACACACACGTTTCCCATTCAGTCAGGAAGATGATCAAGTTCAGAATGTCTTCCTAAGAATAAAGGCCTCCACTTCCAAATAAGGCCATATTAAAATACGTTTTATATAAATACATACACATTACAGTTTTTCTCAAACCCTTACCCATAATTTTTGCATCCTGGGACGTGGTTCTCAAAATCCAGCTCAACTCAACCTCAGCTCACCTCAACTTTCAATATTTTCAACAACAATTGTCTATATTATCTCTCCATGTCATTTTTCGAGTCATAAAATTCATCAATGTGGAAATCACTTCCAGAACTCGGACTTACGTTACATAAATATTATGTACATATTCACACACGTGTCCCTTATTAGCCTCTTAATGTAAAAATATGTAAATATATAGTATAATACATTAAAAATATATAGACAATACATTATTGTTGCAGTGACAACAAAGGCTCTCCTTAAACAGCAGGAATTCTATATTAGAAAAAAAGTTCAGGGTGAGTTAATGTAACATCATTTTATATTGAGTCAGCATTTTTTTTAATGCGTTCCTAAGTTTTTATCCCTTTAAATATGGCAAAACAGCTCTGGGCTTGATTCACTCAATCCAGACAAGACTTCACAGCTTGGAGTGCAGGGATCACTCCCAGGAACAGATATGTTACCAGTAAGGAAGAAGAGGGTGCATTACTACAGTTGTTCATAAAACAATTAATCTGGTTTATCAGGCTGGAAGGAGTTCTAGTCTTGCCTTCGGCAACAATAAACCTGTGTAAAAATGTGAAGAGTAAATGTTGACACTGACTGCAGTCAAAACAGTGAGAGTGTTACTTTGCTACCTACGGGATGCACTACGAAACACAATGTACCTAAAATGTGTTTAACCCTCCCTTAATTTACCCCAGAAAATACACCAAACCCCATATTTGAATTAAGTGGCGGTTAATGTGCGAAACCGACCCCTTAATTTTACCTTAAAATTTAAGGCATGAGTGTGAAACCCCTTAATCTTAAATTTAATGCGTTAATTCAGGAGGTTCTATTATTTAAGAGGCAAATTTGAAAAGGGGGAAAATTCAGTAGTTATGCCCCTTAATCAGTCTTAATCTGTGCAGCTTTTCCCCTTAACTTTCCTTACTTTCCTGTATGGGAAATTAAGGTCAAAATGAAGGTAATTTTAAGGGGTAAAATTAAGAGGTTTGGTTTCGTAGTGGTGGTAGAGGCCTAGTGAGTAAAACACTAGCCTGTGAACCTGATGACCACAAAGTTGCAGGTTCGAACCCCCCGACTTTCTACTGTTGTGTCCTTGAGCAAGACACTTCACCCTCAGTTGCTCCAGGGGACTGTCCCTGTTACTAATATTTGTAAGTCGCTCTGGATAAGGGCGACAGCCAAATGCCGCTTCTTTTTTTTTCTTCCATGGGACATTTTTCTCTCTCAGAATTGGGCACAACCAATAACATGTATCAATTTAAATGTGTTTAGCTAATTTGTCTACTTCGTTGTCATACAGATGGATAATCAAATGTATGAGACCTTCAGTGCTGCCCCTGAATTCCCAACCAATAGGAGAGCTTGTCTGGCAGATACTATTGCACGATAAATTCCCAAATTTCCACATACAGTCCTGATTCAGCAGATTTGCAATGGGCATGGAGCTGTGTACGGTAGCCTAAATAATATACTTCAGTGAAATAATGGCTCAAGAAGAAGGAAAAGTACTTTTCCTAGAAAACAACTTAGCAGAAGAGTATGAGCACCAAACTATCAAGTCAAAAAGGTCTTCACTACTGCAGCCCCAATTAAACTGCACTTCAACTTCTATACATCGAGCATTTATCAGCACTCTTTTGATCCAAAATAAAATAATAAATCTCAACAATATGAGGTGTGACCAGTCACGGTGCCAGACAGACAGGTTACCAGTAAAATAGAATAGAAAATACTCAGGAAAGCAAAT